>NW_010589168.1:17795-30767 GCF_000705375.1 Tinamus guttatus | reverse complement strand
ACCATGTTCTACGACTTATTTTCTTAGTATGTTCCTTCCCCTAATTCTTCCCAAATGTACCACTGTGCTGTATTTTCTCATTTCCATCTTTTACTCGTTCCTCGTCCATCCTTTAAGCTCTACTGAAGGAAAGATTAGTACGAGGACATAGTGCACCCCGACACTCCTCTTATCTTCTCGAAATAGACTAAGGGAAAAGAGCAAGAGGCTCTTGATGTTATTGATTTCATCCAGAAATCAATACAGAAATCACTCTTCTTTCGCTGCTAATTCTAGTTACCAATCCATCTTACCATCCTGCCTCGCAAGCCTAGGTGAAAAAATTAATTTGACTAAAAACTGTGGATAACGCTCTGATTATTATTAAATATTATATCAATATTTAATTTATTCATTACATAAATATTTAAATATTTGGTGTTTATAAAAGCCTTCCTACTTCCTCTGCCTCCTATTCAAATCAGCTCTAATCAAATTTAAAGTTGAGAAATACAGTTCTGCTGCATATATTAGAATATTTTTTACATGCTATTTTCATAATTTCATTTAGTTTTTCAAACAGAAGTAGCTCTTCCCGACTTTCCACAAACATTAATGCTCGTTCACCACAAGATGAGAAAGTGTTATTACACCACAGCTACCCCACACGCAACATATACTTATCCCAACAGATATAATCTGAGCATTAACAAAACAGATCATTATCCTATTTAATAAAAGGTTATGACGTAGCCACTCCTGTATCACACACAAACCAGGCAACAAAAAATCTAGAATAAATTGGAGGAAAAGCACCAAAATTCAAGCTCTCTCTATCACACGCATTTAGCAGTTACTTGCTTTCCTAGCACTTTAGCCAGTATTTATTTGCTTTGAATTTAGAAGGGAAATTACATTCTGAAATTACTGACAGATCTAGCAATTCTGTCTTTGATCTTATAAAGACATCTTCCAGGTTAGTGTAAAACCCAAAATACAGAAAAGTTTTATGTATGCAAGAGTTCATGCTAATAGATGGCATGAAGTTTGAGTACATGCAATATTTTTCTGCAGGACTAGGAAATACATATTTTTCCCTCTACATTATGTCCTGTTATTTGGCAAGTACTTACTCCTGCTGTTCCCTCTCCTCACCCCAGCTTTTCTTATTTATTCGTATGGAACTGAATCCAATTTTGTTTCTCAGTGACAGGCAGCAATGCTCCCTGGAAAACCCTGGAGCCAAGCAGCACCAAAAATATCAGAGAAGTCCAGGGCACACTCGTGTAACCATTCTCAAATGCCATTTTCCCCACAACATCACTGTATTCAAGCCCAGAGGTCACTGCCCCAAATTAGGGAGCAAAATATCTGCAAAACCCAGTAGTTGCGTGGCCCTGGGCAAGAGATGACAGCAATGACAGCAAGGCCACCAGGCAGGCGAAGCCCAGCGCCCGTTCCAATGACTGCTTGGCTCCTGCTCCCTTTAGATGGTGTCTGTGTCTCAGGCCCAGGTTTTAATAGCTGGGCTTCCACCAGTTGCTATTTTCTGCTCCCTGCTAATTGCTGCTGTGATCTTGTGCAGTCAGTATTAGCCTCCCTGCTTCACTTTGCTTTTAAGCAGAGCATTACACAGGGCTCAGTCATAGGTACCTGAAACCAGCTGCAGGCAACTTTCACACAAGGGATCCTTTAACCACAGGGGAGCAGAGCCTTCCCACACCCCGCCTGCAATATTAAGTCTTTGCCATCTCAAGCTGTGTTGTTTATTTTTCCCCCCCTCATAGACATGTACATATATTAAGAAGCTTCTCAGGTGTTCATCAAATATCAATTAATTAAAGCAGATGGGGGGAGTATTTAATAAAAAGCTGGTAGCCGCAAAACCAGAAAAATAAGTATTAACACCTTTAAACAAGGGATATAACACACACTTCAGTTCATGTCACAGATGCACGCTTCCTTTCACTCTCTCCTCTCCAGGCAGAGTTTTACCTTTCCCAAAAATAAAAGAAAATAAAGAAAATAAAGAAATCATAATACAGCACTTACTTGGGTTGGAACGAGCACTGGCGGATACGCCAGTTTGTGATGTCTGTACATCCAGAAGGAAAAGAGGACTATCACGGCAATTCCCATTATAGGCACCAGGGAATAAAGCAAGGTATTGAACAGAGGTGGCTTAGGTGTAACAGGATTGGAAGTTGCTGGTGGGAAGGGAAAAAAAAAGATTATTTTTTTGCAACACATCTTTTAAGAATCACACTTGAAACATCTGTGATCCTGCTTTTCTCAAAGCTATTGTAATCAGCACTACTGGCAAGAAATATTTAATTAAAATGCACTCTACAAATCTGAAGCATGTTCTAAAGGCAACATTTTAAAGAGTACAAAAATAACTTAGATCTCCAGATTTATGGATCAGCACATCTAGTTTTGCTCGTGTTTTAACTTCTACCTACGTGCCTACAGTGTGTTTGTATTTAGAGTTTCTCAAGACTGCCCCTGTTTAATTAACGAAAAAATATATACAATGTGATTTCATTCATAAGTAGAACAGGCCAGAAATAATCTGCCAAAGTTAGTCTGCACTGTTGATTTGCTCAAAAGAAAAAGCCATTAGTTCAAGACTCTTCTGTAGGACTTGGGAAGGACTTCAGAGAAACGCTGCTCCTGGGGCAGCTGGCACAGGGAGCCCCAGAGCTTTGGGACACTGAGAGGTACAATGAAGATGACAACCATGTCAACTGTTGGGTTAGCAGTAACAGTGACAAACCCGCCAAGAATGTCACTTGGGTCAGTGAAGGCTATTTTAATCGCACATAAAAAGGAATTAATTTCATACACAACTTCCTCGGACTGCTTGGCACTTGAGACAATATCTGTTTTCAGTTCAGTTATTAAAATTAATTTGTTTTCCAAGTAAGATTAGATTTCTTACTGGAAGAAAGTAAGCAGGAATAATCTAATAGTCTTTCAGTTATTGTTTTAAAAACATTTATTTGCCTAATGGGACTGATTTTCTTTGTAACCTGGGAAGAACCCCTTCCCCCTTTTTAAAGGTTACCGTGTCAGTTTGCAGAGAAATGACAGGGTTCAATTAGTCTGTAACAGAACAGTACTATTTCTAGAGGAAAAGCATCCACAGGCTGGAACATGCACACATGGATGATACAGCTTATACCACATGGATTTAAGGCCTTATTCATGCAATAAAGGTAAGATTTGACAAGAAACCTTTTATGTTAAAATAGCAAATTATTCCAGATTATCCTTCTTTCTTACATTGAGAAAAGTACCTTTTCTCAATTTTAACCTTTTTACCAACTTTCTTCTAGTACAGAGCCCTTTCAAGCTGGAGAAGTGAACAGACAAGTCTCCAGGCTCTGTCTATGAAGGCACATAGCTCTTTACCACTTGGAAATCAGAAACCTTCTGATCACTGCAAAGTCTCATGTGAACATACACAACATGAAATGCTTCTGCACTCTGCTAAGCAATTTCTTCATGAATGTGTTACACTGACTTACGTTGGGTGACCTCCATTTCTGGGAAATAGAAGAAACGCTCGTTACACATGTTGCCTTCACAACAGCAGAAAAACACTTCAGGGCTGTCCTTCTTCTCTATGCAATCATTCCTATAAAAGATAGTAGTAAACCTTATTAAACTTAAACCATTTTGCTCAAGAAAAAACATTGCTCAAGAAAAAAACCATACATTCATATTTAAAATAGAAACAGAGCTTCAGTAATTTTTCAAGAGATCTTACTATCCAAATAAAGTCAAAAGCGAAGATGAAACAAAGTCATTAAAATAAATTTTATCCATCATTTCATCCTGCAATGAAATATCATTAATGGTAATCACAGTCACAAAGTTGGAGAGAAGTACGAAGGAGAATTTTTTTAAGAAAAAAAATAGTAAGAATATTTCACAACGTCCCCTGTATACATCACGCATAGTTTTACTTCACTATTCAGGAATCAGCTAATTGAGTAGTGGTAAGGTACTCAAGAAAAGTAAGGAAAATAGTCATGCAGGGAACAACTTGACAGCAGAAAGAATCTGAAAATCTTGTAGGAATAGATGAGGATTTTATTTACTGCTGAAGAGCTAAGTAAAAAGTTTTTCATTCACCCTCAAAAATTAGATTGTACTATAGCATAACTTCCACAATGCTTTTTTTCTTTGACATTCTTCACTTGCTGTTGTTTGTTATCATAATATAAGTCCCTGTTTAGTAAACTAGTCTTCAGTCTCAGAGATAACACTTTGTCTAACATATTTTAAACAAGAGCGTGGCAACTGGCATTCTCATGATAAGTAACAGTTAATGAGACCTTAGAAGCAGTTCTCAACTTTTGCCTTACTCTTTCCTTCCAACTATTTCTTCCTCCCCATAACTTATTTCTTCTCCTCCCAACTCCTCTTCATTGCTTAATACCATAATTTTTCATGTTCTTCAATGCTCAAATGGGAAAAGAGGGTTAACAATGCTAGAGTCTTGCTCCATTTCAAAAAAAAAAAACTATTTTCATCCTAAACTTAATATTTTGTGGTAATAAAATTCTAAATATTCTCACTTCTTCACCAAAGTTATGGCCAAGAAGGGAGGGGAGAAGAAAAAAAGAAAAATTGCCAGTCATGGCTGATTTACTAGATAGCAGTAGCAAGAATTAAGGTTTCATGATCGTCTTTTCCTCCAACGCAGCCGAATTCCAGCTGGGCCGTGCAAGTGAACGTGGAGACACCTTGCTACTTCTTAAATATATATCAGAAGGACTGTTCCATTTAGCTTTAAGCTATGCATAAAAGAGAACACAGATCTGTGTAGGAAAACTTTGCCTTTTACAGAGCTGACTGTGTTTTCCTCCAGCATTTAGAAACAAAAAAGGAAATTCTTACATTATTATTTTTAGCCATATTTCAGAGCTGCATCTTAAAAAATGCCCCGCTCTGTATTTATTTTAATCCTCTCTCTTTGCAAACAACAACTAGTTTGTCTAACACAGGTTAGTCTGATACTTCAAAGAACTATCATGCTATTTCTTGAAAGAGTCACGACCTTTATTCAGCCAGTATCTACCAAAACTCAAGTCCTGCTGTTCCTGCTCACGGGTACTTGCTAGACCATCTGTTCCACAGAAATGGCTGGGATTTTAAAATACTCGGCATCTCTTCGAGCTGCCACTGAGCTGAGCTTTTAATAAACAGGCACAACGCTTCCATGGCCACGGGAAGAGCAGAGCCAGGGCGCCGAGCTCCCCAAAGACGCCGGAAAACGGAACTCTGATTTCACGTTTTTGTTTCAATAATGTATTTGTGCTGTTTGACGATAACAAGCCCTGAAAAAATATATATTATTAATGGCATAAGCATGAAAATAATTAAACAGGAGATTTTTAATATGTAAAAGATTAAAAAACACATTAAAATTACGTAGTAGGTATATAGGAAGATAACTCATGCCATTCTGTAAAGAAGAGTAACTACTTAGGATTTAGGTCTCACTCAAGCGAGGAAAAAGGCGTGTGTGTTTGCAGGTGGCTAAGAAATAAACTATCTGCATTTTGCTCAGCCACTGCTGCAGAGGGGACATGGCATCAAAAAAAGAATAGCAAGCAGAAGAGTTTTAGATTACCAATAATTTTAAAACTTGCAGGAAAACTTGCTTACCTGTCATAACAGTTGATATCATCCAGCCAGCAACCTTGTTTCACAATTTCGATGGATCCGGAAATATTCTTCCACGTAGCAAAGCAGTGTCGTCTTTTATCTTTATCACCATAGCAAGGCTCGATGCCACTGCGGTTTGTTTTATCCTTTTCCCAATTAGCGTTGTAGTAGATGCACTCTTGTGTTTCTGATCTGCCAAGTATGGCACCTTGTAGGGATTAAAAATAAATCACAATTAAACAGCTTTCCGAAACACACCTGAACAGTCCAAACGACAATATTGTATTGTGCCCTGTGTCTCTCTCCCATGTCACTGGCCCAACACGCACTGTGGCATCAACCATGGCCACAATCAGAGGCTTCACCCAGCAGAACCGAGGGCTTCAGAGGCCCCAAGCCTGGGCACGATGAGGGCTCCTGGGAGGGCAGAGTTGGAAAGATGCTTCTGGGGGATGCGGTGCATGAAACCTTCGCATGCACCCACGAGCATTGAGGCAGCTAGGGCAGAAGGGAGGAATAACTGGCTTTTTACTCCTGTTTTTATCTTGTCGAAGGCTGCCAAGAGGATGTCATTAATCTTCATGTGAGCGCCAGCATTTAACACATTAAAAAACATGGTGGGGGGAGGAAGGAGAGTGACTATAACTCCCTAAAGAGTCAAGACTCATTTCAAAATGAAGGAAGGGGCAGAAGGATGACAAACCGTGTTTACTTTGCTTTCACACCTATCTGATCTATCCAAGAGAGGCGGTTACATAACACGTCACGTCGCAGCGCAGAGTTTTGGGAGCAGCATCTGCAGGTCAGTATCATACATATTAATTGGTATCACTCGAGACACCGGCACCGCGACACGCCAGCTCCGGCGCTGCAGGCCCGTCCCTGTTTCTCTCTTTGCACACAGAGCAGCCGTAACCCTGGCTCCGTTTGCAGAGCAGCAGCAAGAGGTGGCACCAGGGGACCGGCTCGCTGGAAGGGCACCCACCCCGTAGCACCTCCTCAAAGAAGCCTCCACTGTGAAACCTGCTAGAGAGGGACCAAAAAGCCACATCTTGGAGCAGTAAGAATTATATCAAAACGCAAATTTTGAACGAGCACTGAACCTCAGAGGCGGGCGCAACGTTGGGCATTTCCACCCCACCACCTTTGGACGCTTTCGGCACTGACGCGTTCCCAAAATAGGCAGAGGATGTTGCTTACGCTCCTTGGGAAGGAGCCGAGCTGTTCCACGGGAGAACGGCACGAGCCAGCTGGTGACGCTGCGAGGTGCAGCATGTTAACTATTATTGCTTTGTGTTGAGAAGGCCTGACCTTTACATCTCCCAGCTATGGCAAGAAACAGATGAGGCAACAGATTGAACAATTTGGTTCTGTCAGTGCAATAAAGCAGAAGTCCTGGATTTCTCTCACACGTGCCATTCCTCTGCTGCTGCTGCCAAGCCTAGCCACAGACAAGCTGAATTTGATGAAATTCTGAAGTTACACTAAAATCAACTTTGCACAAATATTTTTTTCTCATAAATGCCTTCTCTATAAACAGCCTTTCTTATACGTTAAGGCTCTGAATCAGTACCACATATGCAATTGGCCAGCAACCAAACCGTGGTGCAGTGACCTCAGATCCGAATGGAGCATCCAACCGCAGTATCTCCCTAGGGGCTGGGTGGACATTTGTGTTGGTTGCCAGACAAAACTCATGCATGGACATCCTAGAGTGACCTTGGCCTTATCTTCCAAACTGGACAAACCGGAACAAGGTGTGAGCAAGGACAGAAATGAGCAAACTGCACATGAGCGCAGCCCTGAGCCCAGAGAAAACATCTGCTTGTGACCACCTCTCCACAAGGAGGACAAGCCTTAGAGAAATAGGGTAGTTGGCATTTATGACCAAAAAAAAAGTCTGCTTGGGTTCCAATTTAGGAACATGCCTGTAATGAAACTCCTTTCAACATTCCGAGGGCTGACAAATATTTTCTTATGAAAATTGTTGAGTCCTCAGGAAATCTCCTACTCAACCTCAAAGAGCCAAATGCTACTGGTGAAGGAAGCCGTGAGAAGGCACCAAGACAACCCCAAGATCTGAATGTTTGGAAAAGAAAAACATAGTCTAGAATGCAAAAATACTCTAGTATTTGATAGAATTCAGTTTCAGCATGAGCACAGAGAGCATTTCACATGCTCTGTTCAGTGTTGTGATGAGTTTGCTCATGCATCCCTAGACATTTGTGCTCATCCCAAAGTTGCAACAAGACGAGAGAACCAACATTAGCTACTGAACTTCTGAACTGCTGTTAATACATATTACCACATAACTGTGAGCAGTAAACAAATTTATTAGATTTTACATGAGCACTCTGGGTAGCCTCACTTCAGGAGGAATTTGAAGGACTGTCTACCATTTTTTGCAAGAAGAAGGTCTATAGAAGTGCCTAAAAAAAAAAAACTGAAAGTGGATTTTTAAGGTAAACAATAACTACACATATCTATTAAGAAGGACTATACCATTACAGTCTCAATTAAGAAAGGGATTAACAAATAGCATAGGAAGTACAAGTTCTCCTTCACAGATGCCACTATATTCTCCCCAGAAGGGGAAGAGAAATTCAGACTTCTGGAAGTTCTGTCATCTGGGTTATATTTTCTAATCCTCAAAGTGAGCAACACGACCTTATTGGTCTGTAATGCACGAAGGGTTTCAGCACGAGGATTTCATTGATAATTCAGAGCTGCGACTATGGCCTTTATTATTTCGTGCGTGTCCTGCTCCCATCTCCTTTAGGAGATATTTGGTTGGTGATGTCATGTCAAGAGCACAGCGAATCCAGTCACAGAGATGTGTTTGTTTGGTGGGTTACGAAACCTATCAAAATCTGCAAGTTGAAATCATGAAAACGGCCAAAAAAGCTACGGAGATGGCTTGAAGGTGCTGAGATCCAAGTCTTCCGAAACCAGCCTGTGTCTGCAGACTGCTCTGGCGGGTCCTCCTAACATGTAACCAATGTCCCCTCAATTAGAGGGGACCTGAGAATAAAGCAAATCCAACCACATTTGGGTATGTCTTCCAGCCCTAACCTGACTTCTTTTCTAGGTAACATTTTTGAGATGCAGCGACTTGAGCCAGAGATGCAAAGGACAGCACTGAAGTGTGACACGAGCGATTGCACCCGTATTTCCTGGCTGTCCCTTGCAGGGCAGTGAACTTCAACCCGTTCTCAGCACTAATGACCACACTGATATGGAAATACGTGCAGGAACCCTCCTGTGAGGGGACAACTTTTTGTCTGTTCCCTAGAAGACCTAAAGTGTAAGAGAATTGAAGTGCCCAGTCCTGCAGCTACTTGTACTTAGGATAGAATAGTTACTTGAATTGTTTTATGAATTCTATGTTCCAGAGGAAATTAAAGTTACTCCAAGTACAAGGATCTGCAAATACATAGAGAATGGAGAAGTTTATCAGAATAAATTAGTCCAATGGAATACCCAGAAGTACCACTGGGACTGCACGCTATGCGAGTTATCTAGGGGACAGAATAGGCACTAAAACTTAGTCACCAAAAATTTAAACTCTAACATGATTCTTAGACCAAATATACCAATAACTGGGCCAAACTGCACTGCCAGTGCTAGAAACACAGAGCCTCCACATAGGGTACCTGTCTCCTGATGCTCCTGCCCCAAACTCTCAAAGAGCAAAGAAAAAGCAGTGCTCTCCAACCAAAGCCTAAACAAACCATCAAAGCTAGCGCAGGAAGATATGAACCACGGGTGGCTCTCGTGCTCTTTGGTTGCAACTGGCAGAATTGCCATGTTGATGCTCGAGAGATTTTCACAAGAAAAAGGATGTACCTTGAAATAAACACTATCTCGATAGCTTAGAAACACAAGCAAATTTCCTCCTTCTCCACAGCCTGCGGAAAGCGCAAACGTTACCCCTGTCTTCTGCAGAGCAGGAGGGAACCAGCCTGCAGAAAAGCAGGGATGGCTCCTGCACACAGTTTTAATCCGCTTCCCACCTGCTGAGAGCAATAACTCGGGAACGCCCATGTGTGACTCACTGCAACACTCTGATCAAAGTGATACTTTGTCCAGGTTGGCGTTTCTAAGACCTCTTCTCTGTGAGCTATGAGATATTGGAAGAACGTCTCAACTATGAGCTATGAAACATGTCAAGAGTCCCACAAGGAAAGACTGCTCGTTAAAAATTCCTGCAACTTCAAGGATGGATGGGAATACTTACGAGAATGGTATCTGCTTTTCAACTTTCCTTACCTGCTTAAGCCAGGAGATAGATGATATTAATAAAAATTAAGTTTTCTCCAAATTTTTCTACACTGTGCACTTAATACATCTTGCAGAACTGCAGAATATGCTCAGTATGAACACAGTGCCAGTCTATGCAATGAGACGTAGGAAGTTTCTCCCTTCACCTCCCCTCTCCAAACGCACAAACAGAGGAGCAGAAGTTGGCTTGTTCATAAGAGTTGTATATTATATTATATGCACAGGGACCAGGCTTCACTACTATATGTGAACTTCTTTTCAGCAGTTGTAAATGCCCTGCCAGCCTGAACATAACAACCCGTTCATCCCTCCCCTTTCTTTTTCCCAACAGGGCCAGCCCTTTTGCCCGAAACCAGCCCAGGGACCTTGCGAGCTGCTCGGCTGTTTGTTTGGCCTGGCCTGGGCCGCAGCAGCTCCTGGCTAACGAGCAGCCACGCAGTGACCAGCAGGTGCTGGCAATTCACAGCTGCCCTGGCCCAGGTGAGCCCTCCGGAACACGCGTGGCGCCCATGGAAGCGGGAATTGCCTTGGACACGGACCGGGGCAAACGGAGCCATGCGTGTGGAGAAAGGCGGCGTTCAGAACTGGAGGCTTTAAGCCTTTAATTGCTCCCCCACTCAGCTGGGCTGGGAACTCAGAATTCAGCTCTGCAACATATTTATGGAGCATCATCACGCTCCACTTCGGTCTTGGCTGCTGCTCCAGCCTGGCCACAACAGCGAGCCCGACACGCTCCCTTCCCAGCTCGCCCTTCTCGACCGGGCTGCCCAGAAGTACATGCAGTTTGAGGTGAAACTTCACTGATACTTCCAGGGTACCAACACTGTTTTCAATCTCTAGGAAATGCTTCTTCAAAGGCACCCTAGGATTGTGCATGACAGCCAAATTGCATTAGTAGCTCGTGCTCTCCACATTATAATGCGAAACCACTTTCTGAAATGCATCTCTAAGTTACAGTGCAGGCAGAAAAAGCAGACTGTGCTGAAGAGCCTCACAAAAAGCTGAACTGGCACAAATGGCTGGGAGTAATCCCTTCCTTCAGCCAAGGAAGTCAAACAACTGTCAAACTACAGCATTAGGCATCTGAGTAAATACCTAGCATCATAAAAATGTTAATGTGCTTTTGACTGCTGAAGCTTCTTTCTAAAGCAAAAGAATAGTTGCATAACCTTGAATTTTGCTTTATCAGTTTAATTCCATTTCTATTTTTGTCTTGTTTATACGAAGTTCCAAACCTTCTCTGTATCGACAAAGATGCTGAAGTTTGTTTTTTACTTTATGCTCCAAAATCGGTACCGAGTATATTAAAAAACCAAAAGAATAAAAAAAATCCAGCAAAACTAGCCCTGTGCCTGCAGCTACCCGGGATGTCGCTTTCCCTGGCTTTTCCAGGGGACTGCATTACTTGGCTCGTTGTATCCAACGTTGAATCTGATGATTATGTGAGAGTTCCCATCCACAGAGCTGCGGCCAGCCCATATTTTTACAGACAAGAATGCCATTGGTAAGTCGCATCCCTGCTTTTCTTGCTTTCAAGCTCCTCGAAAACCTTCACAGCTCTCTGGGTTTGGGCACAAGCTCTCTGGGTTCGAGCTCCAAATGCAACACTGCGTGCAGCTACAGGAATGCAAAACCTGCCCTACAACTAGGCTGGCTGTGAACCACAGGACTCACCTGTACTCTCTGAGCAGAAAAGCTCCGAGTCCTGAATGCACCAAGGAAGAAGAGCACGGACAAGCTGGAACCACCTAGTCCTGGAATTATTTTCTAGAGAAAAGGGAAATCTAGGGCCCAACTATCTTACAGAGTTTTGATTAACTTAGTGTTTTCATCAGATGTAATTCCCACAAACTAAGCACCCTTATTACTTTTAATCCCTCTCTTCCCCTTCCCGTGCTCTGAAGGCATTACATCAAACGGAGCTTGGCTTTAGGAAGTGAGAATTAACTGAATTTTCACTATTATTATGCCTCTTTTAAAAAAAAAGGTAGAATAAGTTCAGATCTAAGTGATTGGTAGATTATCAAGAACTTCAGGACATTTGAAATTCATGCCAAAATGAAAAAAGCAATGGCACAACATAATTTCCTAACATATCCCAGTATTAGACTATTCCTCTGCTCCATTTTTGTTCATTTTTATGGATCCCTATGAAGAAATTTTCTGCCATCTATTGTGTCATTTTGATACTATTGCTAATTGAATATGGAAAAACAAGATTGACAAATAGAAAAGCATACCTAAAAAGGAAGTATTTCAACACTAAAATTAGTTTTTTAAACTCAGGATCCTACATGCTAAAACTTAACCATCTCATTAGATTGTATTTGTCAGCAAAGATTCAAAAATAACCAGCTAGGAGAGGGAAATATTTAAAACACTTATTTAAAACCTGTCCCTGTGCTCTATAGTGTAATTGTGTAAAAGGGACTTAAGAGCATGCTACATATTGGACAGTCAGCATATTTTTTGTTATTAGAACAGTTAAGTGCATCCACTGCTACAACAGTTGTCTTGAATAAATCATCAAGAATCTAGCATGAGAATCAAATCAGTATGAGTGATGCAAGACAGCAGCTTTTATTTCCCCCACCTGCATACAAGTACTTACAAACAGCCTGCATTTTCTTCCGCCCCCCCTCTTTTTTTCCTTAAAAAAAGGCCTTTCTAAAAGTTTTTCATGTCCAATATGAACCAAGGAAAGCACAGGCATCTTGAAATATCACAGCTCAATAGAATATAAAATATACATACACAATCTATCCACATCAAATAACTCAGGAAAAGATCCAACTACAGAAAAAAAATCATTTTCCTATTGAAACAATTGCACATGAAAACCAAAAGTTATTCATTTGCTGTCAGTCTAAAACACCTTTTAGAAATTCAGGATTATTCCTGGAATTACCTCCAGGTATGAAGATAATAAAAGAATCTTTTATACATCTAAACATTTAAAAACTAAGACTTCAAAGTCAATTTCCATGAAGATGAACCATGCCCACATACTTAGTAAAACTGAAGTCAACAGAA
>NW_010589168.1:0-16261 GCF_000705375.1 Tinamus guttatus | reverse complement strand
TCACTCAATAAATAAGCAAAGAAACAGAAAATCTAGTTTGCATCTCAGAAAAACATTTCCAATCGTACTTTTTGTACAGTTTTTGTGCAGCTTTGTATTTTAAGTCAAATTATAGTTTTAAGGTGCTCAAGAGAAAACACACCTGTTTATTGCTAGTTGCCAGGAATATCCAAATGTGTCACTTTTACAGTACTCGGAGAGGATACTTGGTATCTTCCTATATAAACAGACATATATACAAGAACGGTGACGACAGTTTGCGAGGTTCAGAAGAGAGAGGTGATAAATGCAATACGACCAGTCCTAATCAAGATCAAAGCTGCAGGAGAAGGCAGACAGACAGTCTAGACCGCTCCGCTTCTCAAAGCCTAAGCACATAAAAGCAACATCTGCAAAGATCATTAATCACATTTAGTCCACAATCTTATCACCTCCCAAGCAAGGAGAAACAACTTTTACTTAAAAATCATATGTTTATCTATGACAAGCATTTTAATTATCTTTAAATTAGATATTTATCATTGATTAGAAAGCTATTATGCTGATTTTGAAATATGCTAGGTTAATTTTATGTACACTTACATAGTTCCTTGAATGAAGAATCTGTGGGCGTACAGGATAGAAGGAAGTATTGGTAAGGAATCTCATTGAGCAACATTTATTTTTGCATTCTTAGGATAGGATGGAAATCATTTAAATCCTTTTATTAAAAATGTATTACACCAAACCAGTTTTCTGCTGAAATTTCCCCACACTCCCTCATTATGTGTAATATCCCTCCCTCATGTGTAGTATTTGTCATCAGAAAGAGGCCCTAAGAAATTATCAGAACTACTTGAAAAATTTCCTTCAGTTTAGTAGATCAGTGTGCAACTTAATTATGTAAATGCAAACTGTTTGGAGCATAAAATAAGATCTATCCTTCAACAGGAGGCTGGGAGAAACCTACCCACCAAAAATCCATCAGTTTATAAATCTGTGGCTACAGCTGGGAAACTTTAACAACAAAATCATCATCACAAAACAAGCAACCGCAACCAGTAAATCCTGCATCAAACAACCTCTTAACACTACATTGCATCCCACAAACTCTAAGGAAGTATAGCAAGTAGTTCAAAATCTATGATTCTTATGCAAAACTTAAATGTTATATTTTACAGTTTAAAATGACCTGTATGTAATTACAACTTGTTTACATTTATTGGATATACTGATTTTCCAACTATTTATACTTAACTTTTCTAACGTCAGAAAACCCCTTCGCATCTCATTTCTTAAACAGATTGAGAGACTAAGAATTCTCAACACCAGAAAATCTGTAGACATCATCATCATTCCTGGAAGTCTTTTTTCTGAATCCTTCCCAAATCGCCAACTTCGTTTTCAAAGCTGGAGTGTCAAAAGGGACATTTTTCAGCAATAACCTCACGGATGCCAAAGCAACACAGTCTCACATCGAAAACCATCGGCATTGCGCTGCGCATCCGGCACGTGCAGGGGAAGGAGCATCCTGAGGCTCTGCAGTATTTCGGGAGTTCATTTGCTCCTGTTCCACTTCAAGCATTACCCATCTTCAGCCCTACTGACAACAGATTTTTAACCTTTAGAACATGCAGTTTAACAAAAGTGCATTTTGAGGCACCTACACCTGTGGGAAACACGAGGCTCTAAGAAATGCCCTGGTATCCTGCAATTTAAGTTCTTTACTTCCTTTGGAAGAGAGGATGAGGAGTTAGCAGGAATTTCCTGCAGAGCTGCCAGGGCAGAGGGCCAGTGACAAAAAACATCAAAGCAAAGCAATGTGAGCAGCTCACGCTATGAGTGAGTGCAAAACACGGGGTTCTTTTGATGTTTAAGTTGGACTCTCTCGGTGCCAGCCAGGGCAATCACTTCTGCTCCATTGTTCACATGATCTCTCTGACGGATTCCACTGAGTATTCCAGGTTAAAGAATAAGCATTCGAGTTAGACAGGAAATTTTAAGTACCAAAAAAAAAAAAAAAAACCCCTTAATGGAATGATTAAAACTAAATGGAACATTTTTGTTTTGTAACTAGCAAAGAAAAAAAATCATTTCTGTGAAGCTTCATTTCGATTACATGGAATATATTCTACTAAATTCTAGTATACAAACTTAAATTGCTAGTCTCCGCTCCTTTTTCTCATGTCAGGATGAATATACAAATATTTGGTAGAGGTTCCACCAAAAAGCCTCCCGAATGGCATTTATCACATTCAGACTCTTGCTCCCTTGGCCATATACCTCTTCCCACAGACCTAGGCTATTGCTTTGCTACAAGTCCAGCTGCTCCCTTTGGAAAGGGTGCTTTGCCTTTTGGAAAAGAGGGAGATTCTTCACTAAAGAGTCCAGGGACAGCAAAGCGAGCACCGTCCTTCCCAGCGAAGCAGCTGAGCAGCAAAGAACTGCTGTTTCTCAGCTTCTTGCAGATGCACCTTTTGCACGGCAAGGACAGCCTCCCCCGAGGGCAGGGATCGCTCCTCTGTTTTTCGGTGGAGCAGGGAATTAAACGGGCACCCTAAAAGAAGTCACATTGGGGTGATGCACGTTTTGAAAAAAAAGAAATCCAGAAGCCTCTGTAAGTGAATATATAAAGCAAAGATGTGCCTGACAGAAAAAAAAAGACACCACCACAAAGTACAGTCTGGAAACTAGAAATTACTCTTCTAAATACAGATATTAAGAAAAGTACATCTATTGACCTGAAATTCTCTGTAGGATATGATTTTGACTCTGTACTTCTTATTCAAGCAAAAGCAGAAGGCAGACCAAACAGTGAAAACCAGAACATCGATGCTGTTGCATCATTAAGAAAAAACGTTTCACAATTTGACAGATAACAGCCCTAAACTTGGTGATTAAAACACCAAGTGCCACGCTAATGAAAGCCTTCAACAGGACTCCTTAACCACGCTTGAAACACACTCCCCCTCAAAAGATGACGACACTGATCTCGCCAATACATACATATCTATGAAGAAAAAGAGACAGTTGCTGTACCCCACTAGTTTACCTCTGGAAAAACCTGACAGACAGCTTATCTGCTACAGAGCCTCCAAGACCATTTGTAAGAAATTACTGGAATATCAGGCACTTCCAGTTGGAACTTTTTTTTTCTTTCCCCCAGTTGCTCCACTCAAAAGATCACTAAAAAGGAGTTTAGGTTATAATTTCACTCATTAATGCTCTTTCCTATAGGCAAAAACTCAGCAGTAGCTCCCAATCTATATTTTAAGTCATGGTAGAAGCTACATGGTTGCTTGGAATAACGCCAGTTTCTCACAAAATTCCTTAAAAATAACATTCCTCCCATTGCAGATGGAGGCAGACCGAGAAATATCTGTATGTAGACCATATATAATGGTATAGTTAGGTCAAAGCTAAGCAATTATCCTGAGCTTTTGGTTTCACAGTGCTTTGCAAAACAAGACCACCATACAAAGAAGTGGGTGAAGGTACCTGCACGTGGATCGGGAAGCAGAATTCACCAGCTCTGTTGTTACACGTTTAGCACTAGCAGCATCCATGATAAAGCAGCAGCAGGAGGCTGAGGACGCTGAAGCCACCTAGCAAGAATCCACTACCAGCCTATATCCATTTGCAGGGTATTGTTGCCACTATTACTAAAGTCACAGACAATAAGAAAGCTTGGGCCAGGAGCATGTTATATTGAATACACTGACACACCATGCTCCAAACCTGGAGAGTGTGAGGATAACTTGGACATTAACCCTGTTTCAGATCAATAATACACACTCATAGAAACAAATTAACTACCCAGCACTTCCTTTGAACCTGGCATCATGAATTTAAATGGCACTTGGCACACTTCTACCTTCAGAAGCCCTTCGTGCCCTTGAGCTTGCCTGCTCTCAGAACTGTGCAAGAGAAACAACCATTGTGTCACAACTGCATTGCGAGCTTTAACTCTTCAAAAACATACGGCAAGCGGAAGCAAAGTGAACTTTGCACCTGATGATAAATGCTGATGCAGCTCCCTCCCTAGCCACACAACTGCTTGGTGAAGCCCAAGGAAGGCTGCGGAAACCTCCCCAGCTCCTTTCCCAGCACAAGATTGTAGTTAAACACAAGCATAAGTGAAATGGAAGCGTATCCTTAATGCAAGGAATATTCTTTACTGTTGACATCTCAAAGATGTATACGTAGAAAAACTCCAAAGTGCTAAAACTGATGCTTGAACTTCCCTTGCTCAGGAAGGCATGAGAAAATAAGCACATAACTTTTTCATTAACAATTGAGAAGATTTTGATATTAGGGTACAAACTTGGTATAAGAGCCATGAATAAAAACAACAGGCCTGACTCATTTCCACTAGAAACATTATTTGGAGGACAATGTTTCAAAAGTATCAGACAATAACTTGAGGTTTATCCACAAGCCTTTAGTAGGAGTCTTCAGTGATCAGAAATCACTTGAGGTGGAGGTTTCATCCAGACCAGGTTTAAGTGTATCCAATAGAACTATCCTCCATGAATTCATTCACTTTGGGAAAACGCTTATAATTTACACTATGTTTTGAAACACAAAGTTCTACGGTTTAATCACACACATCTGTAAATGTGATTTTTTGCCTCAAGTAGCTTCATTGATCACATTACCAGATTTGAGGTGAAGCAGGTAGCCAGAAGGCTGAGCAGGACCAAAGGAGAAGCTATCAAGGCCCCAAAGGCATCCAGGGATGTTTCATGTAGCTACCAGCTACAGGCAATAACCTGCCATGTGCCAAGTACCTGCATAAAGGCAATTAATTTCAAGTTCTTGATATGATTTAAAAGAGAATGAGACTTGAAAGCTAAATTCTTCTGATGCTTGAAATTCTGAGGACACTTCTAAGGCAAGAAAAACGAAAACTAAAGAGATAAAGTTGCTTAAATTTTCTTTAGAATTAGTTACATACATACTCATCTCTAATTTTGTTTCCAGTTAGGATAAAAATGTATTTTTAAAACTAAGAGAATGCATGGCCTTCATAGTAAAATAAAGCCTCTCCAGGTATTAAGGAAAAAGACTGACAGAAGCTGATGCATTATTAATGTTGTGCTTTCCTCAAGATAGCCAGCAAATCCCATTACGCTGCCATTTGCTTAGAAAAGCTACATTTCCAAAGGTGTACTGGAGCATCTTACAGAGCAATGGAAATCCTGCACTGTCGTTTAAAGGCTCCTGCTGCCAGATGCTCCTGAAAGAGGAGTTCTACTCAGGGCAGAGACCAGCACTCTTCTTGCTGTAAGCAAGGAACTAGTTCAGCAACAAATACTCCTGCTGGTCCAGAAGAATATTAAAGCTTCACAAATCTTGGATCTTGCCCATTTCTTCTACAGTAGTAGACAAGTGTTGAATCAGTGCATTAAAAGCTGAATCAGTTAAGTTCAACAGGAGAACCACTCTTCCCAATTAGAGCCTTTTGAAATGAGCAGAAGAAAAACTTCTTATTTCTGTTTTCCAAGGGGTAATGATTATCTACAGCTAGTCAACACAGTCCACAGATACGTGGTCAATCAGTGGCAGAACACCAAGGGGGACTCGCTCTTCTGTCCTGCTACTCAGCGGCAGAGTTCGAGACACAAGTCAAGGAATTCTAGACTTTCACGAACCACTTCTCGGAGCAAAAGTTTCCTTGAACAGAGACTGACACTTACCTTCTTTTTTATATATATCTGTATGTACATACACACACACACACATATATATAAAACTTAAATATATTTTATTATGTTCTACAGCCAATGTGGATGTAACATTCAAACCCTTATGAACCTTTGCACTGTTTATTTGATCAGTGTTATTTTCACAGAAATATCAAGATGGATTCTTTCTGCTGGAAGCTGGATTGTCTCAGGCTTATGCACCACAAATCAGACACATTTAAAGTTATGCAGAGAATAGACTTTCTGAAGTGTTCCCCAAGTGTTAAACTTGGGGAATAACTTGATTTGATAGACCACTGTACAGTTTCAATCTCTTCATTTCCTACCTCAGTTTATGATCAGCAAACCTCAGAGCCGAGAGAATTTTATCACTCATTAGTTTGACTCAGATTCCAGCTTTAGCAGTTCATAAAACACTCTGTAGAAATATGGGATTTGGACCTTTCTGGCTGGCAGTCAAGCATTCTCCTGCTATCTGTGCACTATGCAAGGCCTTGCAATGGAAAAGGGGGCAGACTAAGTAAAGGATGACAAGAAACGTTTCACTGCCATACTACTGCTCCTTCTCATACGTCTATAGGGAGAACAGGTCTGTAGCAGTGAAACGGAGAAAGATGCAGAAGGATAACAGGGGAGCAATGAGATCCTCAAAACCACTCTGAAAAGAAAGGCAATTCTTTTTAAGGATAGAGGTCAGTGATAAATAGCTTCGTTATTTTTCATTTCTTGATTAACGTGCATAAGGAACAGCTCTATACATCAGCCGTGCTGTGTCATTTTGCCTTGATATTTCACCTCCTAGGTCAATTTACAGAGACTCACTGCAAGCCCTCGTTCCACCCATCTCATTCCAAGCTCCTCTCATCCTTTCCCCCTTGTCCTCATTTGATACCACTTGCAGAAAGCTCCTTGCATTTCTTCCAAGTTGCTTTTGTTGGTTTAGCAAATTGAATCAGCCCAGCACTATGCCAGACAGCCATGAGGGCTGGTGTTTGGGAGGGTTCAACTGACAGTGAAGTGTAACTTCACCCTAAATTGGGTACGTGGGGGAGGAAGAGGATACAGAGGAGAGGAACTGCAAGTCTCCCAGCCCTCCAAGCAGTCTTTTCTTGTATGCCTTGTCATATACAAAGCTGACAAGACTACAAGATGCCAACACTGACAGGATGTTTTGAAGTAACACTTTTCATTAGGTATGATTTGTAAAGTTTTCACCCTGTGTCAAATATAGAATCTAGCTTAAAGCAAGTAACGCAATCTAAAAATGCCATACAACAGAAATTAAGTAAACGCCCTTCAAAGGTGCTTTGGAAGAGGAGAAACTTAACTTCTTACCATACAGAGAACCAGGACTTGTCATCAGATTGAAAAGGAAGAACTAACTTGGACTGGAGAAGGACAAGCTATGATGAAGCTACTTTCAGAAGTAACAGCTGCCACCTTTAACAACAGAAGCTGCTCTAAGAACCCTTTCGGACAGGTAGCAGAAGCTCATTCCCCAGGTTGAGCTACTGCATGAACAAATAAGAAACATGCACTTTGCAAGCTTGTTTCTGAAGTCTCATTCCACTCCCGAACGCCCCTGTTTTCTCAGCAAAGGCTACGACCTGCCGCATGGTGGGTATGGCAGTCCATGCTTCAACAGCGGGTTTCCCAAACAAGTCTTAAGTTTGCAAACAAGCTTCTCCCTCAGACAAGGGTTAAGGCTGACTTGGGCTCAAAGGAAGACACTGAGAACAGCTTCAAGTTCACATGGCCACTCGGCTCCCCTTGAACATACTCTGAGAGCATGTAAATATCCTGAAAGCCTATGAAAAAAACAAATTCAAGCACACATTTTTACCCTTACATATGTGAAAAGTGCGTACTTGTCACCCGCCTCTTCTCTCGCATATTGAAAACTGCTAGCACTCGGATAAGATGCAAGAGGCTGAGTTGATGTGCTGTACATTACTTGTCGAAAGAAACTTCACAGTCTGACCAAGACGTGTATGTTGAAGGGAAAAATACAGATAAGATTTTTTTACATGGATATCATGACAACTACTCCTTGCCTTTGCTAGTAACGAAAGCACTTCCAAGGCCAAAACATTTATAGTATGTATTATTACAGTATTACTATTTATATACTGGAGGAAAAAAAAAAGGTTATTAAGATTATATTAAAATGAATAAGTACTTCAGCAAAAGCTTGTAACAAGGCTGTTGAACATTTCTATGTCACCAAAAAGCTCAGCCTGCTCCATTAGGCAACTTTTTCCTCCCAAAACTGCTAAAGACATTTCACCAAACTCTAAAGTTTACTAATGATTGCCTACACCAAATCTAAGAACTGGAGAGCTTCTCTTCTCACGTGTCCTTATAGTAATATCCTCTCCCCTCAACACGCACACACGAGAGTCCATGAAGCCTTTACAGGACTAAGGCACTGAGTTTCCATTGAAACAAAAGGGGGGACCTAAGCACGTTCAGTGTTTTTGATTTGTTTGTTTTTTAAAAAGCCTCCAACTAATGTAATTGTGTACTTCAAGTGAAAAATGACTTTACTAAAATTGTCAAATTTTTTTTGGACATTTTTTTTCCAAAATACTGGCAAGTCGCTCCACATTGTCTAATGAGTTTGGGGTGGTTGTTTTTTTGGGGAAGAAGACAAAAAGGCAGGGAGGAAATGAAAAACATTGAGTTTTTAAATAAGCTTCTTGCAAATTGTTTGTGTTTCCAAACCTTGGTCTTAGTACATACATGATACATTAATTAAGATCTCGTTATTGATTTATACCATTCTGTAGAGGGAAGGCTAGTTGAGACTTTTTTTCTCCTAGTGCATGCCTAAAACATTAAATTAAAAACACAATCAAAACCAAAAATTAATTTGGAATTAAATTTGCAGGATTTTTATTTTTAAAAGCAGTTTAAGACAATTTTTAAACAGGGATTTGTTATACTTAATGAAATATAATTATTATTAGTAGTAATTTGCAGAACAGACTCTTCTCAAATTAAGGATCAGAGAATTAAAACCAAAACATTTAACTGGTGGCCTTCTCTATACTACTTTTACTGTAAAGTATCTTCATAAAGAAATGGAAAAGAAAGAGAGACTTATTTACTATAAAAGGTATAGAAAATTTAAGCAACTGTTTGCTACTTTTTAAAAAAAGCAACTTTAACAATCTAAATTTAATCCTGGAATATGAAAATATTTAAAGAAAATTTTCCGTTATGCAATTGCAATGAGTTATAGAGAACCATCTGCACCCTCTACTGACAAACACTACAAAAAAAATTCTAAAATTAACAGCTATTTCCTGCTATGTTTAATTTTGTCTCATACACTTAATATAACTAAACAATGAAATTAAACCACTTCCCTGTTTGTTTGGACCTTCCCCAGAATTCCTAGAAGGTGAGTTTTTGTTGCTGTTTTTTAAATCTTATAAGGCTCAATAAAATGATTGGATATATTTAGAAGCGACTTAAATGCAGACTAAATTTGAACTTACATGCTGATACTGACATCAAACCAATCCACACACTCAAAATGCAACTGACAGAACAAAGATCACTGATCATTTAGGCAGTATTTAAAAGCTAGAGATTAGTGTTATCTTGATAAGAACTCTGAATCTGAAAAAGTCATGCTTTCATGGTTGCAGTTGCAAAGAACTGCCAATCACAGGCTTGCATGCCACCAAAAAAAACAAACTACTGAGAAAACATCACAAATACCATCAGCTATGCTGGTCAAGGCATAGCCAGCATGTGTGTGGAACAGAACCACTCAAACAAGAAACGCAGCAAGAGCAGGATGAGGAGTGACACAGCAGAGTCCCTCAAGGCTCTATCACAGGGCATACGTCTTTGAATACATTATAAATGACCCAAAGGAGAAGGCCAAGGGCACCTCAGCAGGTTTGCAGATGGCACCAGGCTGCAACCTGCCAG
Organism: Tinamus guttatus; assembly: GCF_000705375.1. The sequence goes on along the minus strand of NW_010589168.1, from coordinate 6,629 downwards.
CCAGGGGAGCCCACCTGGGCTACAGGATTGGGCAAAGAGGAACCTGTGAGTTCAGCGAGGACAAACACAGCGCCTTGGGACACAGCACGTCCTGCATCGGTGCAAGCCCAGCACGGGGCTTCCTGGCACAAGAAACACAGTGAAGAACCTGGGCAGGTCCAGGGCCACAACGATGGTCAGGGCTGGTTCCTGCAGCTTAGAAGAGCTGGGGGAGCCTGCAGAAGAGGAGGACTCTTACGAGGGGCCTTTCAGGCCTGAAAAGACAGAGCCAGGCTCTTTACTGAGGTGCACTGCAAGGGAATGAGACACGAAGGGCACTGATTAAAATCGGGGTGGTTCTAACTCTGTGTACGGGGGAAAAGTCTAATATTTTTATTTAAACTTTTCAGTAATAATAATGTTTCTCTGCCCTTGGACAGTTTCAAAATCTGAATGGACAGAACCCTGGTCCAAATTCATTGTTGACTCTGCTTAAAGCATAAGGCTGGAGCAGATGACTGCCCAGTGACCCAAATAAATTTAAAAACTTATAATGTCAAAAGGTAGCTCCAAAAGGAAGCTACTGTTTATATTCAGTAACGTTGCATTAAAGCTTACAATGATTTTCTAATATAAAAATAACTCTAGGCAAGTATCTTTTCCTTAAAGGCTGTATCTACACAGGGCCAGGGCCTGTCAAGAGCCCTGAGGAAACCCTAAGCATTATGGCCTGACCACATCCATTCCACACAGCTCTTGACCACTGACCTCTTTATGGCTCTCTGCTACGTTATTCCAGCCCCAAAGCTGGAATTACTGCTATTTTGGGGAATACGGATGACTTCCAATTTGAATGTCCCTAACCATGCATAGAAGAAGCCATAGCCCAATGTAAATCGATATTCACAGCACACTGAAGGTACACGTGTCCTGAAAGGAAGGCCGCGACCGCGCTGCCCTCGAAGCTGTGTGCCATCTCACCAGACACCAATTGGCACGGGCTAAAACTGTGCCAGGGAAGGTGCTGTTAAGCGGTATTCATGTTCACTTTGTGGCCTCATTTTACTAAGAATTCTAGGAACAGCCAAAAAAAGACAAACCACTATGTCAGAAATGAGCACGGATCATCCCTAGCAGCTTCTTCAAGTCTACAGTCAATCATATTTAGACCATCAACTTGCCTTCCCCTCACTGCAGTGTTTTCAAGAGTAAAAACTGCACATTGATTTATGTTCACCAAAAAGAAAAAAAAGAAATGATTAGTATCTTTCAGAAGCAGCATCTTAAAGCTTTTATCATCTTTTCCATTTCTAAAGACAATGGACATACCCATCCAACTTAAAAATCTCAGGCCACCACAAACAATTTTGCGACCTTTGTTAAAAAAGTTAACTCCTTCTGATAACACACGGAATGCATGCCACTTTTAAATGGAAAATGCAGGAAGCTAAAGCCTGACCAATAGGCTGATCTGTGCTATAGAAAAGCAACCAAATTCTAAACAGAGAAAGACCTTATTCTCAGTTTTTAAAATAATTATAGAGACATTATCTGAAAACAAGACCTTTGCATGCACTCAGGCTTCACATGGCCATCAGGTATAAGCTTTAAACTGAGCCATTTGAATTAAAAGAGGAAAACACTGCTTGCTCACTGTCAGCATTTTAAAGACAGCAGAGTCTTCCAAAATGTGTATTGAGGCACAGAATGAAGCTAGATTAGACAGTACCTATCTCCTGATACTAACTAAATAATGCTGTATTTTTGTGTTTGCAGCTTAATTAATCATTTCCCCAAAGTTCGGGGAACAGAAAGAGTTTGAGAAGTCTTCTTGGGCTTCATTTTAGGTAAGATCGACCACCTACAAAACGTTGATTCTTCTTCAGAATTTGTTTGACTTGGCTTCTAATTAAATACTCATTTCAGTGTTTTCTGTTGTACTATCACCTAAAGACAGCTTCAAACAAATCATTAAAACGAAGAGCATCCATGGTATCTTAACAGAATAAGGAATCTCCAAAGGTGATATCCAGCTATCAATTACTTGAACAATACTCAGCTTCCTTGCCAACTAAAGATATTGAACATCACAGGAAGGACATATTTACTTACAAGTCAACGTAGTATAATAGTTATTCCAAGCTTTCACAGTGAATAACTCGAGAATAACACTTAAATTATAATAATTTTGGACTGAGTCATCATCCAGATTGAACAGCTTACACCAGGTTAACCATAAATACCCACAGAATATTAGTATTTTAGTGAGTTTTGAGATCTCAACAATATTCAGTTTGCCCTCAAAACCAACAACGAACAGGAAGGCTGAACTGTCAGTACACAGAAGTGTTCCCGTTCTTCCCATGGGCGCGCTGCAAAGTCACCAGGCTTTTCGGTTCCACAGCTGTCATTCAGACCTTGGCTGGCACCAGCACAACAGGAACAATGTCATTTGCTCTTCTCCATAATGAAGTTTCTGCCCGAAAGCCACACTGGCATAGTTTATTAAAAGGATCATGACAGAGAAAGCTCCAGAGAGCTACAGATATTCTGCTCATCTTTCTTTGACAAAGAGTGAGAAAATGGGATTAAACTGGGAGAACTGTGGAACAGGAGCTCGGCAGGAGGAGGAAAAGAAACAACAACAAAAAAACCCACACACATCTTTCACTGAGCAGCTATTCCATTAAGTAATTGAGCGTTTTGTGAGAGCATCTACGTAGAGTTGATTAGAAAGACGTATTTCATGCCTCCAATACCCACTCCAACAACACTATTGCTCCCTTCAGGTGCTCCAGGTGTAGGAACAGGTAATCTTCCCACAGATGCTTCCCACATTTCCAAGTGTTTTTCCAAACCTTCCAACCACATTACCCAAGACTTACACCGTCGGTTGGTAAGCAAATCATCTGTCTTTTTCTAGGCAGATCATTTGCTTCCAGTTACAGCCCTAACTAGGAAATTCACATCTAAACCATGATTTTTGACCTTTCCCATCAGGAGCTACTTTACTGTGAAACTATAAGAGAACGGCACTTTCGCAGTATTTATTGCGGTAACAAATCCTTCTCCACCAGCAATTCAAATCCTTGGTGCAGCTAATGTAAGTTTGGGATTCTTAGCCACAAAGCTAGCTAGGCAATGTAAACAATATGGCAGTAAATATTCATTTTTTGTGGTATTATGCCTAAATATTCCCTGCTTCTTGGCACTGTAGTCACAAACTGTTTCTAAGGGGATAAAAAGCCACACAGATATTGTAAGAGAGAGAAAATAAGAGTTGCTACATAGAGTCACTTGCATCCAATAACATTTCAATTTCCATATGGAAATAACGGGAAATAAGATGTGCTGAATGTTAAGCACCAAGGCAACAAAAACACATTAAGATTTCATCACACAAGAACTTGGCTGTAAAATCCGTAATTTTCTTGATCTTTTTTAAGAGTTCTCATTTTCAGGAACATTAGACAGCTAACAGACCATGTATTTTACCAACCAGCTAGAGCAGGCACTTGCATTAATCTGCTTCTGTTAATTAAGTGGTGGAAATGCATCTACCCTCCACCAAGAAGTCTCTACCGTAAGATTCCTTGTCAACTTCTACCTTTTTACACCCCCTTTGAGAAGAGTTATTCTCCATGTGATTTCCAGGCATAAATACTTAGGACTTGCTGTATCTTAGCTCTGAAATCAGTTCTCCAAAAGACTGTTTTTCTATGCACCGTCCATGAGTAAAGAGCTACTACCATCTTATATCCAGAAGCGAATCATATAAACTTCATAATGATGATTTCTAAGAATTTCAAATGCAAAGAGAAATAAGTTATAGAAATCCAAAGTCAGTTATTGTCTAAAACAGAAGTGTTAAAAGTAAAAGCACGAGTAGAGAAGAGAACCACCAAGAATTAAAAACAGCGTTAATCTTTTCTTCTACCTAGGAAGATCAGATATGGCAAAACTGAACCTTTCCAGTTAAGAGGAAAAGCAACCTTTTTAACCTCATCTGCAAATCAACAGGGGCTGTCACAAAAAGACTTTTGCCCCCAAATTTCAGCAGGGTAAAAAAAAAAAAAAAATCGCTTTCAAGTACTAACCATTAAAAACAAATGAAAATTGGTATTCACTATAGCAGTAATTATCTACTAGCAACCCTCATATAGCTAAAAACATATTTTTACCTCACACATTAAAAATCTTACACAACTTCTGGAATATGAAGACACGCTTGCCAGAAGTTATTTTCTAGGAAAACTGATTTGTGTTTGAAAGGCAGACAGGGGAATAAACCCATGCTAGCTGTATTCGTGATTAAATACTTGTCAAGTAGAGTTCCACTAGAACTATGACTACGTTTTCTAGTACAGCATTAGTATGATTTTAGATATTTTTCACATCCCAGAACATTTAGGTTTTGTAACTGTTAACTATTAACAGATTATCTAGATTCTTCTCAGGACTCAATTTATAATGAAAGTTAAAATATCAATTTGGAACCATAAGACTTGGCGAGCTACATCACATCCACATCTGTGTAAATGCATGGATGTTTGAAAAAGAAATTAAGCAGGTTTATGAGTCCTGCCCTGAACAGCAACGTCAAGATTATTGGGACACTTCCCACAGATAATAAAGTTAACAGGAAGGGGAAAAAAAAGAAAAGAAAAAGTACACTGTTATTAAAAAAAAAAAAAATCTTGAGCAGCATTTTATTGTTTAAGTAGTACCAACTCTTAAGTGCTTTATTGCACTGCCTGTGCAGTAAAGTGATTAGAGTTTAACCACAATCATGGACTGCTTGTAGAGAACATGCTAGTAGAGACAATTTCAAACTTTAGCCCCAAACCTCTGACAGGATCTTCAAGTGCTACCAAGTAAAATAGAAAGGATAGTCAAAAAAGTGTTAAATACTAGTGAAAACCATTCCCAAACCATTCCCATCTCCATTCTCTCAGGACACTCAACCATCCAGCTTCTGAAGATGCAGTTTACAGCTTCAGAAGTTGTATCCATTCTTGAAAAATAAACGGTTTTCTCCTAATGATTAGAATGAGGCAGGGGGAAAACAAAATAAAATCAGAGAGTAGTATTTTCACTCTACAGGGAAATTTCTATGTCAGCTATAAAGACATTTTTGACATACATGTCATTTCCTTTGAGTTTCCTTTTGCTTAAGTGATCTTTAACATTAATTGTGCTTATGTAAGTTTTACCAGTTGGAGTTTGTCTCCAGCAAGAGACAGCGCTAGAGAACTACTGCGACGGCAGCCCTGCAGGTACCAAAACCGCAGCGAGTAACTGAGGGGAGAAAAAGAGGGTTTGGAAGAGCAGAGTTTAAAAGTAATAAAACCATCCATGAGCTGTTAGAAGCTGTGGCATCCACAACTGAGTATTTTGATGTAAGACAATCTAGTGCTTTAGCAACTCCCACATCTTCAATTACACAGGTGGATATCTATGTTGGGATACTACATGTTCATCTCATTTTCTTAAACTGATACAAATGGGTGCAAGCCTATGTCAAATTTTATTCAAGTATGTACGAATATGGTAATAAATATTTTAAAGTGTAATGGCATAACACACATGATCACTTCTTCTATAGCTCAGTCAAAAAGGGGAGATATTTCCACCTTCTCACCAAAAGATCTGAATTCTTTGGGAGTTCATAGGCATCTGAAGTGCATTCACAGCATTTCAAATAGTGGTTTACATACAGTAAAGTAAACCACCTTCAAGCTTAAGACCACTTCCGCACCCACCATGTAGAACAAAAATATTTTCATCTCTTTAAAGAACTTGGGTAATTGCAGGCTATGTAAACAATTGTGGAAAATGACTGCATTCAAAACATTAAAAATAAATAAATGAAATTGGAAAAATAATATCCCTCACACACACACACACACAACAAATGGCTGGAGACTGTACAATAGAGAAAAGAAAAATAATGTCCTGAACCCTAGGATTTCTTCAGTGATGGCCAATATACTTAAATAAATAACGTAGATAGACTTTTTTCAGTTTGAAGAGTGAAGAGAAGACTTTCTTCTGACTATCATGTTAGAATAAGTTCATCAGATATGATTTTAACCTTCACACGGTGAAGAAATATTATGAACCAAAATGAACCTATTTCATGCTAGAAGCTTAAACAATAGCTTTGAGTAAAAGAAGCAAAAGCTTACTGTAATTCTGTTCATTTTTATACCTCCAGCAGTACAGCAGACACTTATTCTAAATACGAGGATAGAAAATAGTTTAATAATTATTAAATACTGGATTAATTCATGTTTAATAATGGAATATCCATTAAAACAATGTGACCAATGTAAGAAGCTGCCCAAAAATTAGCCCGTTCTTTTGCCTACTTAGTTAAGATTACCTCTATTTTCACAAGATGAGAAAAACATTCACTTTTTATCCACCAAGAACAAGAAAGAAGGCTGAAGACAAGACTACTCTTGTTGAAATTGCCTATCTTCCTTATCGAGAAGAAATTTTAAGTAACAAGATGACTGTTCTGGGCTCTAGGCGAAAGGATCTCGATAGAAAGACGTGGAACAGAAAGACATGCACCAAAAACAGATGGCACTTAGTCTTCCAAAGACTGATAGTGAGGGGAAAAGAGAGGGGGAAAAAAAAAAAAA
>NW_010589167.1:86531-98755 GCF_000705375.1 Tinamus guttatus | reverse complement strand
GCACAGATCTTTTCTGTGGGAGAAAAAAAAAAATCCCCGTGGGAGCGCTGGGCGCTCGGGCGGTCCCTGTGAGACGGCGGTCCTCACGATGACCGCGGTTGTTAATCCCGCTGCGCTGTCGAGACAGCGGCCGCGCTGCGTCCCTAGCAGATCTGACGAGATAAAGTGCTTAATGCACGGCATAGAGCTTTTTCTTCTCCTTTTTTAACGCGGAGAGTCGGCTGGATCAATGCACCGTGAGTTGTTGAAGCGTGCGCATCGTGGTTGGGCACGCAGAGGATTTTCCGAGGGCTGCAGCTGGGATTTCAGAGCCGTTTGTGAGCTGCCAGCAGACCTGTGCCCCCCGAGTGCAGCTGGAGCGTGAGCAGGATTAGCAGCAACCCTGAGCCCTGGTGTGGCGAGCGGGTACGAGGCTTAGCTGGAAAATTAGTGCAGGTTTTCCAAGGAAAAAAAGGGTAAGGGCATGCCCAAAGCAATCTGTGCAACAGCCGGAAGACTGGGAATGCTTGAAGTTTTCTCTCTATTTCCCCTTCTCCCAGGAGCTGCAAATCAAGATCAGGGCTAGTGTGCAAAACAGAAGCTTGTCTAAGCAAAGAATGCAAATGTGTTCTTGGCAAAGGCTTGGAGGACCCTCTAGTCTTAGGCTTAACCTCCCTCTGGACTGTTATTGCTTTTCTCTGAGACTGTGGAATACATGTAACTAATACAGGTTTCACTTATATAGTTAAATGTATCTTCAGGGACTGAACTATGGACATTCGCTATCTGAACGAGTGTGCCATCAGTTTAGTCTTGCTTGAAGTGCTGTTTCATAGCTCAAAATTGCACAATTCCTTTGCTGGACTTGAGCAAAACAGTTCCCCAATATTCGTGTTTCTGGGGCAGTAACATTCACATAATCAAACTTTGTACTAGATACTTCCCCCCCCCCCCACACACACACACACACTTAGGACTGCACTTTCAGCTCCCCAAAATGTTTTGAACATGTTCTTATGACCTGAGTTCTTGATATTAAATCTGCAAAGTTCACTGAAAACTAACTTGTGATTTCTCCAAAAAGGAGACGTTGGTGAGTTACCAAAGTGTTGTCTGCTTTAGTACATCAAAGAAGATTAATGGATTAAGCTGGGGGAAAAAAAAATGAGGCCTTTGTACTAATCTTGTTGAGTTCCCATAAAGCTGCTAGCATGTTTTCCAGTTTCTTCCAAGAAATGCTTGTGCAAGGTCAAGGGATGATCTTTTAGCCTCTTGTATTTGATACTGGGCAGATGCTCATGCCTAGCAAAGGCCTGTTGTGTTAGGCCAGAGTGAACATTTAATACTTCACAGCACTGCTCTAGGTCCTGATATATTGTGGCCTGAGAGCTTCCTAGCAGAGCCAGCAGACAAATGTTCCTCATTTACCCTCTCCACGCAGAGGAGTTTTATAGACCTGTTGTTAAATTCCCCATTAGCTGGGCTGCCTTTTTTTTTTTTTTTTCCCTCAGATTAAAGCATCCTAATTTGCTTCTTTATTCCTTCTTTTTACTGCTTTTTATGCAGTAAATTACAGTGGATATGAAACAGTGAGTGTTTTTTTCATAACATCTTAACCTGATGGTTCTTAAACCTGATGGAATCTATTTGTTAGCATTTTTTTTAAGTATGGCTAAGTGATTCACATTTGAAAGTGAAATCAATGATTTAATAGTAAACACGAGGAGAGATCTTGCAGTGGCAAGAGCCAAAGTTGTGTTTACAACAGTGATAGTGTTTATTTTAGTAGTATCTTAATAAAATTGTAGTAACAGTACTTACACTGCATGCTTATTATAAACATTGTATTTTGTACGAGCAGCCTCTCCTTGTTACTGCTCCTATTTCAGTTATTTTCTAGATGAACAAATTTCCGAAATAATCGTGATATTTCTTGGGTCTTTAACACAGGCTCTTTTCTACTTAAAAAAGCCTGTACATCCACTACAAGACTGTTTCCCAACTTAGAGTGTACAGCTGTGAATAAGTAACACATGTTAAAATATGGAATGTTTACTGTTAGTAATTAACCCAGTTGTTCTTATTTCAGAGTTTCCTTGGAGGCTTTTTTGGTCCTGTCTGTGAGATTGATGTTGTCCTTAATGATGCTGAAACACGAAAACCAGCCGAGATCAAAACAGAAGATGGTAAAATAGAAAAGCACTATCTCTTCTATGATGGCGAGTCTGTTTCTGGAAAGGTAATTTTTTTTTTTCCTGAATAACTCTGAGTTGCTGTGCGGATTTTGGTGTGTGACTACGTTAAAACATGATAATTGATAGAGGCAACAGCTGGAACTGGAATCACAGCTCATGTTGCTAATCAGAGGAGGGGGAAAAAAACCTTTCCCGTATCTGGTCTTTCCAGCCTCTGTTGGAAGAAGTTACTGAGAAAACTGACAAAACTGAGACTTTTCAGTGGTTGTTTGCTGCTGATTTGTCCCTAGTTATCTTGTGTTGATGGAGAAACTGTTTGTGCAGTCTTGTCATTGGTTTTGAAAATAAAACTATTTCCAACTGAGTCTCCTCCTCTCTTCTCTTCCCCTTCAGCTCCCAAATCCACAATATCTCACACGTAACAGTAATTACTGGCTGATGCAGCTGAATTGTTTTGCGTATCCTGAAGCCAAGTCTTTTGCCTCATGTTCTGAGGCCATTTCTGGAATTGCATCAGAGGAGCAATGTATTGAAGTTCAGCTGGTTGTCCAGTCCACAGTAGGTTTTCTTTTTGGGGTGGGGGGGAAGCTAAGATTGCCAGAAGGATTCCTCACCTTTCAGTATTGCATCTGAGAATTCCGTGTGATGTCTCTGATTTTACAATAGTTGTGCATTGAGTGTTCTAATTCACTTTTTCTCCTAGAAGCTCAATCCAGTTGTTTGCCTCTGGGATTGACTTCTAAATACTTACTTAATTCTTAATTGATCTGTTGCTGCTGGGCCTCTTCCTGCTGTTCAGATGTCTTTCCATATTAGGAGCCTGATCCTCTTGAAAGATCCTTTCAGGGATGTGAAACTCTCACGAGATATGTGGCAAACTTGGGGAACAGAGGAACCAGCTCTCATGTTCACTGGTCTAAGGACTTCTTGATTCTCTCAGGGGCTCCTGAGAAGTGCTTGAGGAGTTCTGACTAACAATCACAACTGGATCAGGAGGTCTGGAAGACTTGTAACTTGCTGGGCGCCTTCCTCTCCCTCTACATTTCTTCTTTCCATCGTAAAGACAATTTGTCCATGTGCTTTACTTGCACTTGGATGTCACTGATATAAGGGTATGAAGGTCTTGATAGTAGGTTTGTTTGTCTGTTGTTTTTTTGCTTTGACTTTTCTAAAAGTTTTGCTGAGGAAGGGGTTTAAATTCACTAAGCATGAAAGGAACACATTTTGTGACCACTGTTTTTTAGATATCTAAATCCTAATGAGACTCTTGGGAAACGTTTTGAAGATTTCAGCCTTCCAGGGTGGTTAAGAGTCATGGGTGGCTTGTGTGAACTCTGCAGAAGCTCTGGCTTAGTCTTTCATTTGTGGGACCTGGGAATTTCAAAACTGGTTATCCAAATTAGACATGTGGATAACTAGATCTTTCTTGCATAGTTTACTTGGTGGGTGATCCTTAATTTCATCATCAACTGTTTGATTTGTTTGCCTTCAAGCCCAGGACATTTTTAACGGACATGTTTTAATGATGTATTTTCTCTTTAAGATCATTTTGTAAAGTAATGGTGTTTAAAACTAACTTTTTGTTTGTGTGTGTTTTTTTTTTTTTTTTTTTTTTTTTTTTCCTCTCTTTGGTAGGTGAACATCTCCTTTAGGCAGCATGGGAAGAGGCTAGAGCACCAAGGAATTAGAATTGAATTTGTAGGACAAATTGGTGAGTTTGGAAGCTATAAAGCGGGTGTTAGATAGGTGTAATTTTTGAATCTTTGCATTTGTGACTAGCAGCAGTCTGGCTCATCAGCCTGATCAGGTTAGTTAACGATAAGTGCCAGGGGAAGTATTGCCTCCCTAGTTTAACGTGGGTGATAGTGCTTTGTGCCAGTCAGAACAGTAAGGGGAGAGAGGACTGGGATGAAGAGCATTGTGTCTGCTTGAGGCTGGCTGCGAAGCTGAAGTTTTCCAGGGGCTCAGAGAACTAAATGTGGCCATGATAAACATGGCTTTTGCTTCATGCATTTCAGACTACTCATTTTTAAGTTAAAACACCCCTGAAAAGAACTATAAATGAATGGCCCTGATATGAAAACTGAGAATCAAACTACTGTTTGTTTTCTGCCTCTCTTTTCATCTGCATTTGAGATTTTAACCCAAAATATCAGCTGTACATATTTTGTCAGGTCTCAGTTTTGGCATTTAGTTCTCGACCTGGACAAAAAAGGCATAGAAAAAAAGATGGAGCAGTGAGATTTTTCTGGAAATAATTCTGTGGTGGCTGGTTTTATAAAGCATAGTTGCATATTAGTGACATATAATGGGATTGAAACTTCAGAAGATCACTGCTCTCTCTAACAAGATTATGTTGCATTCACATAAATATCTGTTTCTTCAAGACCCAGCCAGATTTGGATAGCTTTATCATATCTAATCTCTTCTTGCCACTTCATCTAATCCTTTAGTGTCCTTAAGCTCATGCTAAAATTCCCTCTTTTTTTTGTTAGAGAGCTATGTGCATTGATGTCCCACTCTGAAATTAGTCTTCAAATTTTAGCCTCATACATTGAGTTTTCATAAATTTTCTATTTTTGTTCAGCCCCTGGGCTCCAGTAGCCTTTCTGTGAACTGTTACACAGCAGGCGTGACTAATTTCTGAAATGTGCTACTTGATGCTTTGAGACTGTGGTCAGTGGTGATGTAAAAGCAAACCCCCAGAATAAAGCAGCAGTGCGATGGGAATGAGGCACTTTGAGAGCAGAGTAATAAAGCTGTGTTATGTCAGCTTCAGTGTTTGCTGTCCTCTAACTTTGCCAGTTGTTTTTAATCGGCTCTGATGCATGGATTTTTATTTGCTAGACAAGTTTCAACTGACGTATTGATTTTTTTTGTTTGTTTCTAGGCATCTTTCTATAGTTCTAAAAGTTTAAAATTTCTCAAGGAGTTGTTATGGGGAAGTGACTTATCTTAGTCACTGCTCTTCCTACGTGTTCATGTTTTCTTGCACCCTCTATTGAATTGAATTCATCTAGTAATACAAAAACATCCCAATACTGTCTCTGCCCTGCTTGGAGCCTAGATCTAGCTGCATGTCACAAACTTGCTTTAAACCTAAGTTGTCCTTTTCAGAATGCAACTTCCTTTGACCTGCAAAAAACATTTATTTAAACACCTGTCATAGCAAATAAAGTGCAGCTTAGTGTCTTTGTAGTCATTTTGGAAAATAAACAGTAAATAGTTAAAACGTCTGTTTTTAGCAAGTCTGCAATGATAACCTGAGGTTGAGGATGTGTTCAGTTCACTTGCTCTTTTCTGGAATGCTTCAATCTCTGCAAAAGAAATGCTGAACCAGGCAGTGCTGCAGGCAAGAAATACTTTGTTAGCTGGACTGGCATAAAAAGCATATGCTAGTAAAGCTTTAAATAATTGTTCTTTGCCTTGCATGTGGTATTTTAGAAATACTTACTGTAGGTTGTTGAAGTTTAAGGTAACTTTAAAGAAGTGGATAAAGCTTTCTAACATATATCTGTCAATTTGTTTTGGAAGTAGTTGCTTCCTTTCTCCTTTTCTGCTTGCTCCTGCCAAAATAGAGAAGGTTGTGTTTGCTAAACTGCTGAAACATGCTTTCTGTCCACTTATTTTTAGAGCTCTTCAATGACAAAAGTAACACCCATGAATTTGTAAACTTAGTAAAAGAACTGGCCTTACCTGGAGAACTGACCCAGAGCAGAAGCTATGACTTTGAATTCATGCAGGTTGAGAAGCCATACGAGTCATACATTGGTGCCAACGTCAGACTGAGGTTTGTAACTCTCAAGTGCTCCCTTAAGCAAATTCTAATGTTTAGCATTTCTAATTTAGCTCCTTATTCCTCCCTGCCCTGGGGTGGGGGGGAAAAAAAAAAGTGGGGAGCAGGGGTGCAATTTCACTGCTATCCTGAGAGTAAAACTGTTGTTAGAACAGTAGTGCCTGATGGGCTTTTGTGAACTTAAAAACATCAAAACAGAACTGTTGAAATGTACAAATGGCAGCCTGAGAATTCGATGCTGAAAGCTACCTTGTACCTCATTTTAAAATGCTAAGCTACTCCGTGGGACATTGATTATGGCTTCAGAGAGAAATCTGTTGTCTTATTCATCCTTAAATCATGATCATGCAGGAATTCCCACACTGTGCAGTGTTGTGCTCTGTTGAATGCACAGTGCTAATGGGACTTTCTGTAAAAGCAGTTGTGTTGCAGTGACTTGCACCAGTGCAAGAGAAACAGCAGTGACAGGGCAAAGTGACAGGTATTTATGGCCATTAGTTTGGGTGGGCAATAGAAGCAGTGACCCCCCAGTGCGTGTGGGTTTTATTTTGTCCTTCGGCTAATAGTTACTGACTAGTGTGACTTCCAGTCAAGGCACAACCACGTTATGTGGATTTTTGTCATATTCCTTTCTTAAGGAAAGAATGTTCTCTTAAGAGAGAATGTTCTTTCAAAGAGCACCTGTGTCTTGGAACATGGACCCCTTTGCTGATGTAATTCTGAATAATTCTTGCCACCTTGGTGGTTTTTCCTAGGTATTTCCTAAAAGCAACAATAGTAAGACGGCTGACAGACCTGGTAAAGGAGTATGAGCTCATAGTTCACCAGCTTGCTACCTACCCAGATGTGAACAACTCAATTAAAATGGAAGTAGGCATTGAGGACTGCCTGCACATAGAGTTTGAATACAATAAATCCAAGTAAGTGTAATTTGGAGCAAAAGACATCTAAGTAAATATCTGAAGAGAAGAATATAGATTACTGAATGTTTGTCGAGCAACCTGATACCCAGAGATATTGAGAAATGTAAAGCATAATTTAAAGTGATACTGAGCTGTAATTGTACAGTGGCCACCTTTGAGAAATACTTCTGCTCTCAGTACTAAAAAGAATGTCAGCAACAATTTTTTAAGACTTGATTTCAAATGGCAAGGGAAAGATGCTAACTGGTCTGGCTGAGATGCTTATCTTGGAAGTAAGCTCTGAGTAATTAACAGGCAGATAAAGTAACTGCCCATGTAACTTTCAAGAGGGTGTAAAAGTGGTGTTTTTCTTTGTTAATGAAAACCCTGTTCTGTTCTCTTAAAGGTATCACTTAAAGGATGTGATTGTTGGAAAAATTTACTTCCTCTTAGTGAGAATAAAAATTCAGCACATGGAGCTGCAGCTGATCAAAAAGGAGATTACTGGAATTGGTAAGAGAAATAAAGTTCAAGGGAGATGGCAGCTTCTATGTCAGTTGAGCTCAGACAAACCAAGTGAACGAGGCCAAAAGTCCCCATTTTGGCTGGAGTGATCCTTATGTGCTTTCTCCTCACTGATGTTTGTGGCATCAGCAATCACACTTGATAGCTCACATTCTGGGCTAGCTACCTGATAAATGTGACTCATTGCAAATTGAACTCAGGTGTAAATATGCAAGAGTTTAAGCAGCCTTGATGGATTAAAAAAAAACAAGGAGGGTGTTAAATGTGTTGTGGAAAAACCCTTCACCTCTGAGAACCTGGCAAAGGGGCTTGGTGAAGCCCCCTTTCACACTCTGGAAATATGTCACTTGGTTAATTTTGATGAAAATATCAGAAGCTTTGAAGCAACAACAGCCTGGTCAGGCTTGCACACCCTGCAGCCAGGGAGGTGGGAAGAGGCTGTGGCTCATGGCTTCTTTGTCAGTGCCTGGGGCCATAGTGAGCTGTTTATGTGGAGAGTAAGAAAACCTCTGTAGTCACAGAGGAAGGACAAAAAGCTGCTTTTGCTGCTGCTGCTTCTGGATAAATTGGGCCCTACAACTTAACCATCCTAAGGCCTGAAGAAAGGTGGCTCTGGAAAAGGTGCTACTTTTGCTGGATCTTTAAATTTCCAGTCTGATCATTGACTAGGAGTGTCAAAGTAAGTAGCACTGCCTTCTGAACACGCCTGAGAGGGGTTACCCTGTGCGCTTGCCCCTTATCCAAAGCCTTTGTAGACAGGGATCCCTGGAAACATGAGCTGCTGCCTCTTCCCCCTCAGTGTGGGGAGGAGGGAGCAAGAAGCAGACACTGCTCATGGGATGACTTTGTGCCATCTGTGTGTAACTGGTCTGGTGTTTTTCTTGCTTTGATGACTTAGAGGCAAGAAAAAAATGCAGTATCCTGCCATTTGAATGCTGCAATGTAGAGATTGCTGTGATAAAAATTGCCTTGTAAATGTATTTAAAAAGGAAGTGTGTGTTCTCAAAGTAAAAACTTGTTTGACCAGGGCCCAGTACCACAACAGAGACTGAAACCATTGCAAAGTATGAAATAATGGACGGTGCACCAGTTAAAGGTAAATAACTTTTTGGTAAATAACGCTTTGGTTCTAAAGAGGGAGCACTTTAGGTTAAAACTTTCTGTTCCCTTCCTTCCCCTTCGCCACCACCTCCTTTCTCCCCCTACCCCTTCTGAAGGAGTTGATTTTGATAAGTTTTTCTTGGCGAAACTCCTTCTCCTTAGGCTGCTGAAATGAGGGTGGATTTTTTTTTTTTCATATTCAAAGCAGATATTTTCATTGACTAAAAGCATTTCACTTGATCCTAATGACTTGTCCCTATTTACCATGCAAATTCTGTGTGTGCTTCATTTTAACTCCATTGTGCTGCACTTGCTTGTACATAGAGTCCTGGGCACTGGCCCTTTGGTTGTGCCTGGTTGCCCTGCTTCCATCTTTGGCTTCACACTTGCCTCTGTAGGCAAGTGTTTTACCACTATGTTGGAATAGCTTCGGAGACTGTTTAATGACACCCTGTTTTCAGGAACTGATTTTTAAACTCTTTCTTCCAAGGTGAATCAATTCCTATAAGACTGTTCTTAGCAGGCTATGACCCAACTCCTACAATGAGGGATGTAAACAAAAAGTTTTCAGTGAGGTACTTCTTAAATCTAGTGCTTGTGGATGAAGAAGACAGACGATACTTCAAACAACAGGTATGGTCTCTAGCAATCTTGTTGCAATAAGTTACCTGGACTGTTAAACAGGCTGCTTTGAATATTTGACACATGAAAAACGACCCGTTCTGTGTATAGCTCTAGTATTTTTGTCTGGTGTATTGTCAGCTGTGCAGAAAATGCAGCCATAAAGGAACTTTGCAGTGTGAACACTCAATACTCAAATTTATTTGTCTAAAATGAGCTGCAGATGCAATGCTTGCCCCCCCCCCCTTTTTTTTTTTTTTTAAACCATTACAGATGATTTCCCTTTTGTAGGAATAACTTGGGTTCAAAACTGCAAAATTATACAAAAGATTAAGAAACTTGACTGAAATTCAGCAGTTGAGGGCTTGCAGAAGAAAGGAACGATATGAAAAGGGTCACTGGAATGAAGCTATGTAGGTCAGAGGCTTCATTCTAAAGAATAGACAGGGTAATATAGTTTAAAGTGGAAAACAAGGAGCCTGGAGGATAATAAGGCTATTGCAGGCTTCAAATCTAGTAGGAAAGGAGGAACAACAACTGCTTGAACCCTTTATGCAGTCAAAGTAGGGCTTAGAATAGCCTGGGAGGTGTCTGCTGAGGCCTGTCTCTTGCTTCTACCCTAATTACAGAACAGTGCAATACAGGAGCAATGTAGAGTTTTTCAAAATCCTTTGCTTAGGAGAGTCTTATCACAGTGATACTTGATGATGTTAGCAAAGTGGTGAATGGTTCAGTCAAGCGTTTACTTTCTCAATAGGAAATAATTTTGTGGAGAAAAGCTCCCGAGAAACTGCGGAAACAACGAACAAACTTTCACCAGCGATTTGAATCGCCAGAATCACAAGCATCTGCTGAGCAACCTGAAATGTGAACTGGTATGAGGTGAAAAACTCTTGCAGTGCTTCAGCAGGTTAAAGATGGCAGCAGCCTGTGGGAAACGAAGGCCAAAATTCCCATTACAACTGTCTTCCTTCATCTTGCAGTGCTGCATTTGCCATACTACTAAAATATTCTTCAGTTAAACATTCAAGTATGTATATACATTTAAAATAAAGTGCTTTCTCAAACACTGGAACTTTCTTAAGCTACTATTTTATACTGCACATTTACTTTTATTTGATGATGTAATGCACTTGGATATGCATAGGCTTTAATCAAGTTATTTCCATGTATGGTAGGCTTGTATATTTGATTTTGCTGACCACTTGTATTGTGTAGACTAAAACATTTCCCTTTTCCATTCATGTTGTTTATTGCATGTGTCTCTCAAATGTTGCTTATCTGCTCTTTTTTTTTTTTTTTTTGGAAACCACAGTAAGACAACTTACTAAATCGCACTAAAATTCAAGGCTTATGGTGGACTCTGCCCTAAAAGACTTCTGTTTATCATAGCAGGATTTAACTCCAACTGCAAGTATAGACGCTAGGGATATGGTAACTGGAGACTTCAGCTGCCTTACCAAGGTTTTAAAGAAGCTTTGACTCTGGTAGTGATGAAGATAATTAGTAAGGATCTAATTGCAAAGCAAAACAAAATTCATTTGACTGTACTTTTCCTCAGCCTTTCATCCGAGTGACTTCTGCCTCTTAAGGTTCATTGCCCAGTAACCAGTGAGAGTAGAGGTGCTCTCATTATTTCACTTTGAGGTGGTGAGTGGTTGAAATATGTGAAAGTAGTTATCCCTTATTCATGAAACAAGCACTGGTAATGTTGATTATTTTGCAAATACACAGCTGTTCCTCCTGGATTCACACTTCCACTGTCTCCACAGTTTGTTTCCTCACTGTCCTCATACGAGAGGCAAAACATCCTCAAAGGACATTCTCCTGAGTCCATTGAGGCCTGTTATGAGGCTTCTAGAAAGGCATTTTGAAGTCAGGTGAGCTTCAAAACTATTAGAAGCTTGTCTAGCAAAGCAGATTAAATGTGTACATGATGATTAAGACAAACAGTGTTTAAGCTATTTCTCCAAACAAGTTAGCCTTCATCTATTCACAGTGGAGCCTGTGGTCTGTTATCAGACATGTGGCTTGGGCCTAAAATGAAGCCTGCTGTGTGGAAGGCAACTTGCGCTTGTAGTTCACTTGGCCTTTAAACCAAGACTTTTCAACTTCGGTGCAAGTGTCATTGGTAACCTTACCTTCTGAGTAAGTAAATAACTGAATTACATTTCTGTAAGAACTGTTTTATTACTGTGGCACTTTGATAAAGCGACAAAGACTCTGTGTACTTTATGCTAGGATACTTCTCTTCATGTGGATATCTTTGAGAGCAAACTTAACTCCCTCATGTAAGTGCCTGTTCAGACCTTAAAAAATAAAATTGAAAGCCAAATATTTTCATGGTCACTTGCATGTTGTAATCTGGAACTAATTCCAAGAGATATTGAGAACAGACTGTATTTAACCAGCCTCAGATTGTGCAACCATGTATAATAAACAAGAGACGTAACGAGCTGCTATTTGAATTATTAAAATAGCTGTATTCTCACTAAGCCCTGGGTTGTCTTTGTTAAGGGGGAGGGATATTGAAAACCCTCGGAGCTCTGCCCTGTGTGACCAGAGTGTGGGGCCTTGTGTGGAAGGAGAACCCTGGGAGCTGAGGGAGGCGATGATAGCTGAAGTGATGTGTTATATTAAAAATAATAGTGGGTGTAGATTCCCTTCAACTTAGGTAGAGAAAGATGTTAAGTAACAGTAGTGAAATCTATTAATGATCTGGGCTGTGCTGAGTTCCTGTTTCTTTGCCTTGAGCATCTTGCAGTTGCAGAGGAGTTGGGGGTGACTTAAACCCCAAGTTATGAGCATTCATACCCACTCTCCCTGAGCTATAATGTGCACTGTATGGTTTAGGTTGAATCCCAGGGCTCAGTCAAGACGCAGTATCTTTGAAAAAAACAAAGATTCCGTAATTCCTCATTTTTAAAAAAATAGAACTCTTCCCTTGTGTTTAAGCCTGAGAGGGGGATAAGATGGCCCAGCTTTCCCACCTAGCACCTCCGCCACACGCGGGAGGGAACAGGGCACGTTTCGAGCTCTTCCCCCTCGGCCGCTTCACAAGGAGGGTTCGTTGGCGCAGGCGGCGCCGCCTCCCGCCGCGCGGCC
>NW_010589167.1:73409-86302 GCF_000705375.1 Tinamus guttatus | reverse complement strand
GGGTCGCGCTGCGCGGGTTTCCGCGGCCTCCCGCCGCTCCGGCTGGGGCCGGGCGAGCCGCGGGGTTCGTGTCCGCGCTGCTCCTTCCCCATCCCCTCGGCGCGAGCAGCCGTGTTCAGCTAGCCGAGCCTGGAGGCCCTTTTTAACGATCCGTCCAAGAAACGGGTTCTTGCTTTGCTCCCACGCTTGCTTTGGATCCCAGACATAGAGGGATGAAAACGCCTTTTATTACATGCTTTCACAATCAAGTGTTCAGTTTGGGCTGTCGCCAGGTAAAGGAAGCATGAGAAAATGATCTCAAGTTGTTTAGAGCCCCCAAGAACTCTCCTAAAAAGCCTGAGAGCCAGGAGGGAAAATCATTGGAAAGACTAAAACTACAACACTTTCACCCGAGGCTTGTGAGGAACACCAACCATGGGGGCAGCGTGGTGCTCCGCTGCCTGGTGGCCGGCAACGCTCTGTGCGTGGCTAGTAGTAATTTTGTATTCTGAACCCCCACAGTAATGTTTAAAAGCGAAGTTAATGAGACCTTCCTTAGCAAATGCCGCTTTTGAAAAAACATAAATTTCCCTTTCTTGGAATTTCCTTCAGGGCGTTCTGGCCGTAACACTGAATCACACAACAACTTGTTTTTGTGTTATTTTGATTGAAGTTAGCATGTCGAATTCCATTGTTCGATACTGAACTAAAATCAGGAAATGAAGGTTTGTCAGATGAGTATTTACAAGGTTTCTCACTACAGCTTTTAAGGAAACACTGTTTCTTTTAGAGGTGTGCCTAATTCCAGCCCAAACCATCTCATTAGCTTTATTTTGGTGAGATGCAGTGGTCAGAATATCTCGAGCTAGTCAGATGCTGTCGCAGCCTTGCAGTTTTGCAGGGCTGCTTTTACAGAAGCCTTTATAACAAATGTGCTACCTGACTCCATGAGTTCACAGCTGCATCTTGAAGCTCTCTTGTGATTTTGGAGGAAATGTATCATGGAGAGGTGGTGTTTGCTTGTAATTTGGGGGTATCAAGTGGGTCGTAACCCACTAGTTACTGTAATTAGCAGGTGCTTTGTTTCTGAGATTCGCTTACGGAGAGTACTCCAAAATGTGTCTTTTCTGTGCGTTTCATCGCATTTGCGTTGCCTTTTGTTGCTTTTACTTTGTACAGTTATATCAGTAAGACTGGTACATGCTTCCATAATCTTTATCCCTCGGCCTGAATGTTACTGCAGCAGCTGGCAGCACAAGTGAGGTCTGTTTTGGATGCAGGTCTCCAGGTATGGAGGCCATGCATTAACCCTTCTTTGATAAAAATGAACAGATAAAAGGCCCTTATGCCAGATCGGCACTTTGAACTGTGCAGCTTCGTGATGCGGCTCTTGATTTGGAGCCCTGGTGGTCAGTTTGCCACGTTACCCCTCCAGGGACCTGTCCTTCAGCTCTGCAGAGAAAGACCTGGGCATCATGGTGGACAAGGTGACCATGAGGCAGCAGTGTGCCCTCGTGGCCAAGAAGGCCAATGGGATCCTGGGGTGCGTTAAGACGAGCGTCTCCAGCAGGTCGAGGGAGGGGATCCTGCCCCTCTACTCAGCCCTGGTGAGGCCACATCTGGAGTATTGTGTCCAGTTCTGGGCTCCACAGGACAAGAGGGATGTGGAGCTGCTGGAGAGAGTCCAGCGCAGGGCTACAAGGATGATCAGGGGCCTGGAACATCTGCCCTATGAGGAGAGGCTGAGGAAGCTGGGCCTGTTCAGCCTGGAGAAGAGAAGGCTGAGACAAAAGTTCCCCAGGAACTTAAGGAAAAATTTCTTACCAGTGAGGGTGCCAGAGCCCTGGAACAGGCTGCCCAGAGAGGTTGTGGAGTCTCCTTCTCTGGAGATCTTCCAAACCCGCTTGGACGCAGTCCTGTGCCACGTGCTCTAGGTGACCCTGCGTGTGCAGGGGGTTGGACTAGGTGACCTCTAGAGGTCCCTTCCAACCTTAAGCATTCTGTCATTCCTGCCGAGGAGCTCGAGCTGTCGTCAGCTCCTTTTTCAGGAGCAGGGTGTGCTCAAGGAAACGGGCTAGTGCTGGATGCGCAAAGGCCCTTGGATTGGACACCAGAAGTCTTCGAATAATTCCAGAGGAATTTTAAAATAAAGCACTCGAACTGCCCCAATGGGAGTGTGTGACCGGACGAATGGCCTGCAAATGGGGTTGAAGCTAAGTGCTCGTGATGCGCTGGAAGCTCACTGTGTAGTTTCTGAACCTGCTGCAGTGTCACGACACCTTTTTATACTGAGCTTGAAAAAGTCCTACTGAGAAGTCAAAGCAGTTAGGGAGTTAAGAGCTAAAACCGTGTTCTAAAATGAAAAAAAGGTTAACGAGAAATCTGAGAACAGGAATAATTGATAAGAAAAGATAACGGTGGAAGTAGAACACGTCTCCAGGGTAGGCACCCTGATTGCAGGCTCAGTTTATAGAAATAGGTGCTGCTGCAAGCAGTTGATTAAAGCTAACGTGGGCTAGGATGCACCTTATTGACAAGGCAATCAATTGTGCTTAGGAAGGAGGGTGGCCTTGAATGTTTAGGGCTGTGATGATCTTAAGGCCACGCTGCCTAGGATAGTAACAAATATTCCAGCATTGACCTTTTCCTCCTGCAGAAAGGCTGGCGGGTGGTGAATTTAGATGTGTGGTTGATGTTGTGTTAACTGCTACCGTGTTTTATGCTTTCCAGTCTTTCCAAAGCTCTTGTGTAAGAAACATTTAACTCCGTAAATTCTTTTAATGCAATGTCTTCCAGTGTCTCTCTGCTTTCAGCCCCTTAAAACATTTTCTAATACACATAGGGAGGCAGTCCCACGATTTTCATAGAAAGGGAGGCGATCCCATAATTGCAGGAGTTGCAAAAAGTTGGGGAAATCCCAAGGGGAGGTTTCTGTCTGGAGGCAGAGGCTTTGAGATCATCACTCGTTTTACAAAGTGGTCAGAAAAACTGTGTGTGGGAGAAGTGCTTAGGGGAGGAATTTATTGATAACTCGATAACCAAAGATTCTGTGCAGACTGACTTGCCACGTGGTAAAATATGAAGAGAGTCTGTTAAGTCACTTTCTCCTCACCTTTATTTAAGCTGGGAAAGAGGAAGATAATGTGTCTGGTTTGCCTGCTCCTTCTGGAGATTGTGGCTTGCAAACAGTAAGGAGGACAGATCCAGTAAAAGCTTTCGCTGAGTGACAGGAGGAGGTTTCACTTTCACATTGAAGCCTGCTCTTTACTGGTAGGTACAGGTAAAAAACAAACAAAAAACACCCCCGAGGTTAACCTACCTCTGATTTGTAACAAGTTAGTTGCAGGTTAACTTACATTTCCCGACCTAGGAACAGGAAAAACAGGGAGAGTCTCATCTCAGGTACTACACTGGAATAACCCGATTTTACTGCTACTTTTTAAAATTGCACCTTCCACTGTAAATTCAAATATTGCTTGTAGTTAAACTAGTGAGGAATCATTCGAGTCTCCTCATCATGGCAGAGGTTTCCTCTCTAAGGTAAAGAAACTGTAAGCCGTGATCTCCAGCTGCGTTTGAGTTATTTTTGAGAAAAACTAAACTCGATAACTCAGAAATGTTGTTCTTTTTCTTGCAGGTGAAGTTCTGAAAAACTTGAATAAATTTTACAAAAGAAAAGAAATCCAGAGATTAGGAGCAGAAAATGGATTGGATGGTGAGCAGACGGCTTTCTAAGAGGGCATCATTTTCTAAAAAAAAAAGTGCAACCTGTTTTTATTGCTGTGGGCATCCCCCACACCCTCCTCCCTGCTTCCCAGGGTACCCCGTGCTCTGCAGGATGAACGTGCCCTGCAAACGGCCTTGGATTTCTTTGGCTTTTAGTGGCCTGTTCTTTTTTTCTACCTTGTAACGCAACCTTGTTCGGGCACTTTAAGACTCCCGTTGAGTACATTGAGAAACATTTTCATCCAGAGCCTTTATTCATATATGGCATTAGGTAGATCTGCTTTTTTGAGGTCAAATAACCTTTATTTCTATTATCTCATGTTAAGGAATATTTTTTTTAATAAACTACTCACAGTTTTTGATAGGTATTTGCAAATACAATTTTTTGATCTCAGTCATGTCTGATTTGCTTTCTCTTACAGCTCGCCTTTTTCACCAGGCATTTATAAGCTTTAGGAAATATATCATGGAATCCAACTCTGTGAGTGCTGATTTGCATATTATTCTCAATGATATATGCTGTGATGCAGGCAAGTATCAGGAGTGCTTGTAAAATAAAATGTGTGTTTTCTGAATTTCTTTGTTTCTGAGTTCTATACTTAACTATCTTCCTATTTACCTTTCCACCATACTATAATAGAGATTAAAAAGTCATTCTGCTTTGTCTTTGGAAACATTTGTGTCCAGTCTATGAAGATTTCTGTCTTTAAAACTTCTAAACTAAGCAAGTCGAAGCCTGTTGTTTTATATTGTCTGTTCATTGTCGAAATGAAAATTACTGTTCTATATATTCCTCTCTCAAAAAATTTGGTAGTCACTAGGGGGCACTTTAAGAGCATTCTCTTGTCTAGGTTAATCTTGTATCTGCATATTTACATATCTATGAGTATTATATCCTTTAAGTTTGCATGTATAGGAGTATAAAGGGTGGTTGCTTGTGTTAGTAACTTCTAAGTGAGCTCAGCTTGTAATTAGTGATAACTAAGTTACTACAGAATGTAAGTTCTTAAATAATTTTTGATTTATTCCATACTAATTTACAAAGAAAAAGAAATGACTGATTGTTTGGAGGGCTGGATAATAACATTTGTTAGATCCGGGTATTATTTGTGATGCTGTGAAAGCTGGACAGTGAATATACAGACCTTCAAACACAAAGCATGCCAACTTTCTCATAAGAATCTGTCTTCTAGGTCACGTGGATGATCTCTTTCCATTTTTCCTGAGACATGCTAAGCAGATTTTTCCAATGCTGGATTGTATGGATGATTTGCGCAAGATCAGTGACTTGAGATTGCCACCCAACTGGTCAGTGTGTGTTAGTGGCTGCCGTGTTTTCTTTCCTTACTGAGGACTTCAGCCTCATGTTCTGTATCTTCCACTTAATATATTCATTTGGTTTTACAATAAGTTGTCTCAGAAATTCTTGTTTTTTGTTGCAAGATATGCTGCAAAGTTGTCTTGTGGCTGTATCTGCTTGGGAAATAGTACATCAGAACACGAAAAAAGAAAACAGTAATGAAAAATCCTTCTGCACACATTATGTATCAGTTTCACTCTACATCTTAAAAAGCATCATACGATTTAGAAAATGAATATATAAGACATGATAGCCTCTTTTTACTGGATCTATTTAAGAAGTTAAGTCTTCTGTTTTTACCACCATTTAAATGCCTATTGATATGGAAATGTTTAAAATAATTTGGGCTTTCACCTAACTTCGTATCCAGAATGCCAGATTAAATATATATCCTTTTTTTTTTAATATATTTTTAGGTATCCAGAAGCAAGGGCTATTCAAAGAAAGATAATATTCCACTCTGGTCCTACAAACAGTGGCAAAACTTATCATGCTATCCAGAGATTTTTATCAGCAAAATCAGGAATATACTGTGGTCCACTAAAACTTCTGGCTCATGAAATCTTCCAAAAGAGTAATGATGCTGTCAGTATGTTATATTACTTACCTGCATCCTTAGTGTTGGGATGGTTTCCCTGGGTTTGCCTAAGCTGTGCTGTTAGCTTTTTCCATGCAGAAGCCTTTCCTTCAGCTTGTACTCAAGTAATTACCCTTGCTTAACCCTCTTTCTCCTTCTACTGCAATGTTTAAATTATACCTTATATATAATAATAACGTTCTGCAGCTTCAGAGGTGTGAGTCAGTGAACACCAGAGCCCTGTTATTTCGGGTCCCAAGGGGAAGCTTTCATTAATACTGTCTTTTGCCTCCAGCATTTTTTTAAAGCTTTTCATTGCTGTGTTTCCATTTGCACAGAACCAAGCCAGTTGTAGAGCACCACAATAGCACACCGTGTTTCAATTATCATGCGTTAACACACACAATCTGTAGGATTTATCAGAGGGTCTTTGCTTCGAGCCTCTTTTCTGGCTGTGCTTTTGATGGTCCCCTTGCAGGAAGGAGGGAGAGGAAGAGGTGGAGCTGACACTAGTTACAAATATATCACACTGTTACAATGGTGCTTGGTCTGACAGAGCTTACACCTAGCGTGACACCTGTGTCAGCAGGCTGGGTAGCTGCTCTCTGGGCACCTACTCTTACACAGTTCTAAAAGATGCCTTAAGAAACCTTCCCCCACACACTTTGCAAGGGGGATTCTGTTATATTTAAAAACCTTAACGTGTGTTTTCTGATTTTCTGGCCTGCAGAACGTGCCGTGTGACTTGGTGACGGGAGAGGAGCGGGTGTATGCCAATGAGGATGCCAGACAAGCTGCACATATTGCTTGTACCATTGAAATGTGCAGCACAAATACGCCTTGTACGTATACATAATTGTTTCATCACATCACCCTTATCTTTACACATGTTGCTGCTAACCAAGTGGCTGAGTTATACCTTTTCTCACTCTCTTGAACAGTTCCTGAAATAGGTTAGAACGGTTTTAATAAAACCTAGATCATCTCAGATTAGCTTTTTGATGGTAGGTAATTAACTTGATTTGAGTAACCTTGTGGAAAGCCTCTGAGATGTTCCTTCCTATGTAGTACTGCTATTCTAGATTTCTTCCATGGAGCATAACTTCTTTGTGTGGTTGCTTTTAAGATGAAGTCGCTGTGATTGATGAAATTCAGATGATCAGAGATCCTGCTAGAGGGTGGGCTTGGACAAGAGCCCTGCTAGGTAAGCTACAGAAGTCAGTATTTCGATAAGTGCTTATGATGTATGATGCAAAATAAAAGCAAGTGTTGTTTCTTCATTACTAAGGCCTCCTCATAGCAAATTAGAGGGGTGCTCTGCCTGAAGAGAGTTCTCTGCATGGCAGCAAGTTCCCTGTCGTGTTTTGCATAAGGAATAGTTTTGAAAATTGTATCGTCTAGGTTTTGCAGATGCGTTTTCCTGGTTTTGTTTCCATGTTTAGTACAGAGTCTCTGTGTTGTTAGACTGCTCTCCTTTCACATTGAGAATTTTCTAGAAGTATGTTTTTTGTGCAATTAAAACTACACATTTTTGGTAACTATTAACAATGTTTGGAGTTGCTGTGTATGTAACATTTTGCCTTTTATTTCCTTTCATCTTGTTCAGGGCTCTGTGCAGAAGAAATCCATGTGTGTGGAGAAGCTGCTGCTATTGAGCTGGTGACAGAGCTCATGTTCACTACCGGGGAGGAGGTTGAGGTAGGATTTTTAATTCTCCAGTGTTACACACGGAACATGAGGTGATTCCTATCGGAAAACTAAATACAAGCTTTGGTTTGGGGTATTACTGGTGGAAGCTGCTCCTGCGGGGATTTGTTCTTTTAAAATGTTGCTCAGTTCCTGCCCATCAAAGGAGACACTGCAAAGTTGATGTGGGTGGTGGGTGGTTTCCCTTTTATTGTCTTTGGTCACAGTGTTTTATTTGAAAAAGACAACTGCTCTGCTGCCTTCCCTCCAGGGAACACTACAGCTGTTGAGTGACTTCCTTTACAGTTCTGTACTGCCTGGAATGCATAAAACCCTCAGTTTGCTTGGTTTACTCTGCTTTTGTTCTCTGTGTGGTGAGGAAAGATGTAAAAGTGCTAATACCACCAGGAGAAAGTGATTGAAATGCCTCTCCAACCCAACCTTACAGTCAAAAAAATCAGTTTCCTGGCGGGGGAAAAAAATCTAAAGATTGTTCGATAATAAACAATCATAATTTGGGGAGTGCAACCTACATGATTTCCAGATGAATTCTCATTCTTCGTGGCACTCCTCACTCTAAAGAAGGCCAGTTGCATCATTCAAGTGACCAAAGTAGTGAAAACTGGCTCCCCCTTCTCCCTAGAATTGCTCTGACTATACAATAGCCTGTATACCTTTTTCTCTTGGATCTGGTTTATGTGTAAGAATATAGTCTGCCACTTACTGAAAAGCCTTGTAGTTCTCACCTTGGGAAATGCTGCAGGTATGTGGTTCTAACTGCACGAGTACAATCCCTTCAGGACTGCAACCCTTGGTGTTGCAGTCGGTCGTGATTTTAAGTACATTAGGAGAAATTTTGTGTGAATTTTACTTTTTTTTTTAAAAAAAAAAAAAGTCTCACCTTCCACAACTGCTATTTAATTCAAGGTCCGAAACTACGAGAGACTCACTCCTCTTACGGTGTTGGATTATGCCTTAGAATCTCTGGATAACCTCCGGCCAGGGGACTGCATTGTCTGCTTCAGTAAGAATGACATTTATTCTGTCAGCCGACAGATTGAAGCCAGGGGATTAGAATGTGCTGTCATATATGGCAGTCTGCCACCAGGTAAAGGGATCCTCCTATGCATATATGTCCCTATATTATGAGAATTTTCGGGTTTTGGCTTATTTCTTAGAGAAGCTTTTTAAAAGAATGCACTGCAAATTTTCCCAGGATATAGGGTTTTATATATTATCCAATATACATATTTACCATTATTTATTTTATTATATATATTTATTTTTATTTTATATATATATATATATATATTTCCTCAATCTATAATTAAACTATAAGGGCAGCAGGTTTAGAGAGCTGCTGTCTTTATATTGTAAGACGAATCCACTATATGAAATATTTGTCACTCTGTTTAAGGGACAAAACTTGAACAGGCAAAGAAATTCAACGATCCTGCTGATCCGTGCAAAATTCTAGTTGCCACAGACGCGATTGGAATGGGCCTCAATTTGTAAGTACTCCAAGGAGGTTATGGCCTGCTTATTTTTGGTGTGATTAATTCTGCATTAATTTCTTCCCTTGTTTCCCCCCAGTTTCACTCATTTGTCTAGATGTCTTTTACGTCTGGAGAACATTGCACACACTTTAATTTTGAAGTAGTAATCAGTTTGGGTAGATTTGCTTTAATTCTAAAGCAGATTCTAAGAGCTGAGTAACTAATTTAGCCTAATTCTTTATGAGATCAAGCACTGTCTCTGTGCTTTCAGAATAACTGTTTCTTGCATTTCTGAAATGTAGGGTTTTGTATTTCAGGTGTATAAAAAGAATAATTTTTAACTCTATAATGAAGCCAAGTACCAATGAAAAGGGAGAGAAGGAAATAGATTTAATTACAACCTCTCAGGCTCTCCAAATCTCGGGTAGAGCCGGCCGTTTCGGCTCATCCTTCAAGCAAGGAGAAGTCACTACAATGCATCGGGATGACCTCCCGCAGCTGAAGGAAATTTTGAGTGAGACTGTGCAGCCCGTGAAGGTGAGAGCTTAGTACTCCATTTGTACAGGTGCATTTTGGAGCTATGGTACTCTGTCTTGATCCAAAATTAGTACCGTGTCTGTTTACAGTTCTGTTACAAAAATTGACTGTGTCATGCCAGAGCAAATTTGATATAAGGTACGCTTGGAGGCTCTCTGGGGCTTCCAGTGTTTTAATTTCTATTGAAGCTGGTCTTCTAAGAATCGAAAGATGAAATATGGAAGTCATTAAATTCCAGGGAAGTGTTCTGAATAAATTGGACCTTGTAAGGAACTTTTGTTTCTTGCATTTTATCCTTCTAGATTTTGTTTCTTCTTCTACACTAACTCAAAGACATTGAGGATTAATGACAAATCTCTTCATTTTCCCTTTAGGCAGCTGGCCTACATCCTACTGCTGAACAGATAGAAATGTTTGCTTATCATCTCCCTGATGCCACTCTCTCCAATCTAATTGTAAGAATGATTTTAAAAAAGAACTTTTGGTTTAAAAATGGAGCTCACTTACAGGTGCTACTTTCCTACAGGCACACGCTCATTAAGGATCTCTGTGTATCTGTTAGGAATCAGATTGTTCTTTCTATTGCAGCTCTGTTCACAAATACATTTAGAACGATGACCTTTTATTCATGTTGTATTAAATTGGAAAGCCTTCAATGAGTGCAAATGTGTGTAGATGTGTTGAAGAGTATTTGATGCAACAGTATCATTTGCTCTCTTCTGTATTTTAAACATATGCTCTTTGATCTACGGTTGAAGGCCCTAGAAAGTGAAATTTTGATAACTTAGTGTGAAAATTCTGGGAAAACTGAGCTCATCATGTCAGACTTCTGTCTGTCCAAGAGCTGCTTGTTTTTAACCTGGTTCTCTGGATTTTATGGGAAATCAGTGTTTGCTTAAATGAGAGAAACAGATCTGCTACTTGAACCCATGGGTACCTGGGACTGGCGAGAGAGTCTTTGGAATTGCTTAAATATTTTAAAGTAGAAATTAAACTTCCAAGACCATATTAAAAATAATGTGGTGGTTAATCATCTTGGAACTTGTAACAGCTTTCATTGATTCGAATGCATGTTATAGTTCTTTGATGTCTTGTTACTTAAGAATGTGTATGGTTGCTAACCTCTAGGTGAAAGATGATGCACAGAGACATCGTGGAAGACATTGCTGTAGAGGGATAGCACACCTTTAAACTTTTTAGAATTTCCATAAGATTAAAATTGTGTCAGTATTGGTCTCCTAAGTATTCAGGCACACATTTAATTAAGTTCAGGGCTTCTTTAAGGATCACATATACACTAGGGAGAATTAATTTGGGAGGCCCTTAAATTTCCCTCATGCCATGTGCAGTGACATCTGTTACTTTGCCAAGGCTTGCAGGTTTCAGGTATTCTCTGAATGCCTTTATTGCAACACCTTATTGATCTCGTCATTTCTAGCTTCCTAAAATAAATCCGTTCTGAAGGTTGACCTAAAAATAACTCAATTATTGAATTTTATACTGCAAAGAGAGCTGCTTTTTTTTTTTTTTTTTTTTTTGCTTGTGATAAGAGACAAACCTGGAACAAGTTTTAAGCTTAGAAGTAGCTGTCTCTTATGATGGTGTTCTTTGTAGCTAAAATGCTTCTAGAATACTGCACTGCATACTTAGACTAATTGAAAATGCTTCGATAAAGCATAAAGTTTGGCCCCCCGCATCGGTAGTAACATCCTCTTCATTTGCTTCTGATGTTTTCACAGGATATTTTTGTGAGCCTCTCGCAAGTCGATGGACTGTACTTTGTCTGCAATATTGATGACTTTAAATTTCTAGCAGATATGATTCAGCACATTCCACTAAATTTGCGATCACGATATGTTTTCTGCACTGCACCCTTAAACAGAAAGGAGCCTTTTGTGTGCACAACGTTGTTGAAGGTCAGTTATTTCTTGCTCTTCAGAAAATGTGGCATTTATATTGGTCTAAGTGGATCTTGATACAGTGAGGCTACATCTAGTTGTTAAATTTATAATGGGTTTGACCATTAGATCATTTGAGAGCATTTTTAAAAAGTTCAAAGACAGAAGTACAAAGTAGATGGATTTTTATTTCTAATATTTGGAGCTGAAGCTGTTCAGGTCTGAGATTCAATTCTCATTTTGAGATATAAGTTAAAATTTGGAAGCTTTTTTGCTGTTTGCCTCAGAATCCCATTGCCATCCTTGGAGGAGGGAAATTGCTAATTGCTTTTATCAATTTAACTTTCTGCACTAAAATTTTCTAAAATGAATCCTTAATCCAAGGGTTTTAGCTTGTCAACAAAGTAGAACGTGGGCTTGAATATGGTTGCTGGTGTTATGAGTACACAGAATTAAAACTGCCCATGAAACAGTGCTGTAATTTACTCTGAATTACACTGGTATTCATGCCCGGATGAACTGTTCTGCACTGTACCCCCGGAGTGATTATTTTGAGGAATTTGTAGTCAGCTGACTTCAGTTTTGCAGGATTAAGACTTTTGTTCAGGACTGTTACTTTGTTGCACACTATCATCTCCGGCCTCTCTTAAACTAAATTAAACACTTTTATTAAAACGTTGTAAAAATGACACTGCCTTGTTGCCCTCATGTCACAGATGTTTGATAGACCTGTGCTTTTCAAAAATAACTAAGATCTGTCTTTAAAAACTAAATGACCCATTTAAAGCTTTTAGAAATTGTGCTTCATTAAAAAATGCTTGGCACTGAGGTCTGAAGCGATGAAGGTGCAGGAGAGGCTTAACCTCTGTCACAGGGAGTTACTGGTAAAGGCCTATGTGAATTTAGGCCCCATTTTATGCTGGAAAAAATCTCTGATAGTAGCCATTTAGAAACTAATTACTCTGTCATTAATATTTCTGAAAATAATTAAAGATTTATCTGTTAGTGAAAGAGTTGAGATGTTTAGGTTTTGGGCTGATTTCTATTACAAAATTAATCTCTTTTTTTGTTTGCTAATAGTGCATTTGCGAAGTGGAGCAACAAGTATTAAATATCACTTTCTCAACTCAGGAGATTCTGAAATAAGACAGGTGGCAGAACAGGAGTAGGAGAAGCAAAGGTAGTTTGTCTAATTCCCTAGGCGAAAGGGGCTGCCTTCAAAGTCGTGTTTTTCTGGATAGCTGCAGACTCTGTTGCTCTGTGTGTGGCCCATGGACAAATTGTGCTACTGAGACCCAGGAAAGGCGACATGATGCCTGTGCTGAGGAATTAAGCAGGAGAATAAGTGACATTTATGTTCCATAAAATGAAGGAAATGTTTTCTGGAGATTTCTATGCATATAGACTTGAAGAAATTTAATTCACTGATGTTTCATTAGGTTGATCAATAGTTTCTTCAGGAATAAACTGGCCTAAAAACAATGCATCTAAGAGCAGACTCTTCAAAATCAGTCCTGTGCTGTAAGGCTTGAAGGTAGCCTTTCCTACCGTGTGGGAACCCATGAAGCTCCTGTCCTTGCTAACTGCAGCCTCCCTGGATGTGCTTGTTTTGCAGTTTGCAAGGCAGTTCAGCA
>NW_010589167.1:38531-48703 GCF_000705375.1 Tinamus guttatus | reverse complement strand
GGGGGAGCGGGCAGGGAGAGGCCGGCTGGATGTACGGCCCCCGTGTCACGGTGCCCACGGTGCCTCTGGCCCCTGCAGCCTCTCCGTGCTGGCATTTTCCTGCTCCTCCGCGCCGCCAAAGCAAGCCTGTGGCATCCAGGGCCCCTTCCCGTGCACGCGCCCGTGGGATTTTTCCATTACCCGGTGGCAGATAAAGGATCCCAACCTTTCTGCGGGCACGGGAAGGCTGTTGCCAGCACCTGTTCCTGGCAGGTTTGTGCCGGCAGCAGCCGCCCTGCGGTGGGAGCCTCCGGGTGCCGCCCGTTTTCCGCCTCTCCGAGGACGGACGCCTTGCCCTTGAGCTGCAGGTCGCCCCTGAGCTCGTGGTGGGCGGCTGCCATGTGGGAGCAGCTGAATAAACAGGTTTCTAAGTAATTTCTAAGCAAAGAAGCCATGTCCAAAGCAGCGCGGTGGCCGGCAGGGTTTCTCCTGTGCAGCCGCAGCCTCCGCAGGCAGGCGCAGGGCCGCGGCGCCAGCGTGGCTCACCCTCCTCCTGCCCGCCAGGAGAAAGCCAAACCTGTTTTTTTGGAAACTGCAGCGCACACAGGAGGGATCTTGTTTCCAAGGCAGGTTCGTCCCTCCCCGCCACGGGCCGTGTCTACGTCACGCGGCGCACGCAGGGGCAGGCCGGTCCCCTGCCCCGTTTTTCCTGCGGCTTGCTCCACGTCCCAGGGCTATGGATCCGCTGGGATCCGCCTTTCCCTCGGGATGTAGCTCCCTGGCGTCATTCATCGTGTCGGTCTGAAGGTCCTGGGAGTGTTTTATGGCAGTGTTTGTCATGCAAGATAGAGCGGCAGTGCGGAGATACAGGCGCTGTGGGCGCTTCCAGAGCCACGGAGGAGATGGGAACGGTCTGGGCACAGGAAGGGCCATGGGTACAAAACAAGGTGGCTCTTCCCGTGTCACCAAGGATGCAAAACATGGGTAGGGCTTCAGTTCCCTGAACAAGCTGTGTTTCCTGCAAGCCAAAGCCCTCCCAAAGGGGTGGCTCTGGTGTGAGGCGTTTGCAGACCAGGTTTCCACGGCGGGGAGACGGCACCGCTTTCATCTTGGCTCTTCCCGTGCATTTAGCAAGAACGTCCATGGCCAAGTTGTGCTTTTGAAGCATTGATGCTGCTCTTGCTTATGCTGAAGACTGGTAAAACTGCCCCCTCTTTCCAGGCTGGCAAGTTCCCACGTTGGGAAGCCACCCGGGAGAAGCCAACGACTTTAACTGGGTGTTTTGTGTTGGAGAGGAGGCCCCTGCTCAGCTCAGTCTGGCCTCTCCTGAGCCTCTGGCTGCCCTGGCTCTGGAGCAGGGCAGGGAAAATGGTTCGGGATGTGGAAATCATTTCTCAGCCCGGAAAACAGTGTTGAAACCGCTGCGGCAAATCCTTTGCAATCCCCAAAACGCCTTTCGCTGCTGCCCCGGGCTGCTCACAAGCTCCATCCCTACTTGGTTTTTCCCTGCCGTTGAGTTGAAGGACGAGGTGCGGAGGGCTTGGCCGCCTCATCCATGCGGCTGCACGTTATTCTCCCGTTAAATTCCAGTTAAAGAGCGGCGCAGCCAGGCAGGCTGTCACTCTGCCGTGGTGTCCGCCTGTCTTTCCAGATCGACAAGTACCTTTACGCCATGCGCCTCTCCGACGAGACCCTCATAGACGTCATGGCTCGCTTCAGGAGGGAGATGAAGAACGGCCTCTCCAGGGACTTTAACCCCACGGCGACCGTGAAAATGCTCCCTACGTTCGTGAGGTCCATTCCCGACGGATCAGGTAGGGAGCCGCGCGGGCCTTTCCTGCGCCTCGCGGGGAACCTCTCGGCAACGAGCCAGCCTCTGCCCGGGATGACAGAGCACTTTGCTTCCTGGCAAGCGGAGGAAACGTTTCGGAGAGACAACCTCCCTCCCTCCCTTCCCCGGGCAAACCTGCTCCAACAGATGCCGGAGGGCTTGGCGATTCCCACGGCGCGGGAACGGCCCTTTCCAGCCGTCCGTCCCCCCCGCAGTCAATGCGCTCGTGCAGAGAGCTGCCTGCCAGCAGTCAAAATCTGCACGCAGGGAGATGGGATTTTTTATTATTTATGAAATTCCCGCCGATGGGATTTTGAGTTTTCATAAAAACAGGGGCTTTTAGGCTTTTGCAGTTGGACACAGCCTGTCTTTTCCCCATTTTTTTTTCTTTGGGGGAATTCAGGGAACTGGAGGAGGCTGCAGCGTGGCACTTGAAACCTCTGCCAAGCATTTTCCAGCTGGATGCTGGATTTTGCTGTTTTTCTGTGGGCATAAAGCGCTCTCAGAAACCCAAACCATATTGCGCTGCTGTCTGGGATCAAGGTTGCCCTTATTTTGTGTTTAGTGTTTAGTGGTAACGCTGTATTTGCTTTCCATATAGAGCATGAGTAGGTTAACTTGTGTTTTGGTGCCTGTAACAGATTAAGTCCCTTTTTACAGCAATTGCCCTGTTATAACTCTGTTACACGGCTGTTTGAGCCTCATTTGAATTAGGACCGAGGAATTATTGGGTGAGGGAGCCCCGAGTCTGGTGTTTAGCATCACTTTGAGCTCTCTGGCAGGTGGAAATCCTTGATATTTCTGCTCTGCCCCGGATTTGTGTGGCCTTAACACTGAATAATTGCAATGTGATTCTGCTGCTGTTGTTTTTAAAGGGGTGAGATGCTAATTCCCCTTAATTTAGCCCTCTCAGCTGTTACGTTGAAATGACCCCCTGCAGTACCCCGGGCAGGGGTTTGCCTGCAATCCCAGCATTTTCCCTATCCCCGTTTGTTTTTCCTCCCCCCTGCCTGGGTGCAAATGAGCAGGGTCCCCTCGTGTTTGCTTCAGACCGTGCATTGCACCCTACTGAACCAGAGTGACCTCAGTAAAAGCCGAAGGGTTTTTTTCCAGCCATTCTCCAATTTCTGCCTCCTAAGCTCTCCCTTCCATGTCTGGATGTTATTATGAAAGCTGATTATTCAGGAAAAAAAAGGCACTGCTGTTTAGCTGCCGATTTCTGTTCCTGTACTTCAATAACAAGGAGCCTTTGAGGGATATATTTTGGAGCCTGTGGGGATGTTGTGTATTTTTTCCTCTTTGCTTCGTTCTGAGTTAATTTGAAAAAGCAGCAAGGTTTTGTCCAGGTGCCTAGGGCAGTAGCTCAAATTAACTCAAAACACTTTAAGAATGTTAAATTATTTGTAGCAGTTTTAATTGTGACTTCCTTTTTTTAGAAAGCGTGGATTAAACCCTACTGCTTGGATTAAACTCCTGAAACACCCTGAAAAAAAACTGTTACTTTGCATGTAGAAAACTTTGCATTTTACTTCGGGGCTGTTTTTCCTTTTTAGCCAAAAAGGATAATTCTCAGGGAGTTTTACCTTGCGAGGAGCCTGACGGGGCTACAAGTCAAACGTGCTAATCTGTAACCACGTTGTCAGGGAAGACACCTCTGAAGTGCACTGTTTGCTTGGAGCATTTAAGCTTGAAAAGGGGCCATCTGCTCCAATGTTGATTTTCTGTTTTTTAGAGGAGGTAATGGCTTGTGCTGGACAATTAATACTCTCTTATGATAAAGTGTATTCAGGTATTTGGCTCAACGAGGCACTTGTGATAGAGGTTTTGCTACCAGTCTTGGCAAGGTGAAGGAGACTACGAAGAAAGGATGAGCTGCATCGTAATGGGGTGAAATCATGGGAATTATGTTAAAGGTTAGGAGCCCCTGCTGTGTGTCATGAAGTTTGCTGCATTTTTTGTGTGGAAATCGCTGCTTTTTTAGGGCTCCTGGAGACTCATCTGAGTCCAGCTTGGTGAGGAAGAAGACGAACTGCCCTTGCGCCAACTTTGTGCTCAATTTTAAGGAATTAGCCAACGTTTCAAATCGATGCACTGCACAGTTGCTATAAAAACTATGTGCTTATATATGCTTTGCACACTATACTTGGGCTTTCTGAATACTCCTGGGCACAGTTTAATTGCTTATGTCTCGTTTTCCCCCTAGAGAAAGGCGACTTCATCGCGCTGGATCTTGGCGGTTCTTATTTCCGCATTCTGCGGGTGAAGGTGTCGCATGAGAAAAAGCAGACAGTGCAGATGGAAACTGAGATTTATAACACGCCCGAAGACATCATGCACGGCAGTGGGACACGGGTGAGTGTCCCCAAGGCTTTAGGACTAATCTCTAAAGAGATAACAGCTCTAAATCAGTTTTAACACTCTCATTTAAAAAACAGGTAAAAGGCGAGCATGACTTCAGCATTCTGGTAGTTATTGCTATTGGACTGAGAATAAATAAGCTGTATTTAGTACGAGAGTGATCAGGAATACTGCAAACCTGCTGTTATTGTGTGGGAGACTTTTGGCCGAGCTAGGAAAAAATGGAAGTAAAATTTGATGAAAAAATGTTGGTTTCTGTAGTAAAGGTGCTTGCCACAGAGAGAAGCAAAGAGCAGGGGAACGACTTAATTTCTGCAAGCAAATAGCGAGCCCAGCTCTGCAAAGAGTCTGCTGGGTGTGATGGATAGAAATACTGTTGACAGCACAAGTATCTGTCCTGGCAGTCCGGGGTGCTCAGCGTTGAGGAAAAGTAACAAGAACAGCAAAAACATCTCAGGAAGCCGGTGGGATGTTCTGTGCCAACCTCAACTTGCTTTTTCCTGAATAAATGGTACCTTTTCTTAGTCTTTTAGTCCTGAGAGTGGAAACGATACTTGAATCCAATTACTTGCATTCCGGATTGGCTTATTTGGAAGAATATGTTGTCTTTTTATGATTAAGAAATTAAAGAAGTGCATGTTTTGCATAAAAATGTCTCTTTGTATCAGTGTAGCACAAAACAAGTTATTTTTGTTGTCAGAAAGGATGTGTTTTTACGCCCCTTTTTTTTTTTTTTTTTTTTAAGAATGAGGTGTTATTTAAGCAGGAGCTAGGAAACTTCCATTCTGTTTTTAAAAGAGTGAAAAAAATGAAAAATGATATAAAGGGCATTTCTATCCTTAATATATTTTCTTTAGGCATCTTAACAACATCAGCATTTGTAGGTAATAACCACTGCTACATTCTTATGCAGTAGCCTGCCTGAGATGGCATCATTGCTCACAAGTAGCATTGGTGGTTCAGATACCATTCTGTGGTATCTGAAGGACAGCAATAAAACACACTCCTCTTAAAGACTTTTCCTGATATTATTACTCCTCTTAAAGACTTTTCCTAATATTATTATTCCTCTTAAAGACTTTTCCTGATATTTTTGCTTTGTTATCTGGCCGAAAGCACACGCAGCAGCTTTCCCACGGAGAGGCTTCGGAGGGCGGCCGAGCCGCCCGTGGCAGGCAGAGATAGGGAAATGAGCATTCCCACAACAACTATTCCCAACTTGGCGGCCCCTTTGCTCTTTCTGACGCGGCAGCGGCCTCATCCTGGTGTTTCCCCCTGTGGCCTCTCCAAGTCTGTCCATCCTTGAGGCCTCCAGCACCCTCCTGATGTTGCTCTTGAGGGAAACTCATGGAGCATCCCCTGAATGAGGATCATGGCCTTTAAACCAGGAAAGAGGCACACGAGGATGGCTCCTGCCTACCCTGGGGCCTAGAGCTGGCCCCCAAGGTATCCCCTGACCAAACGGATCCGCGGTGGATCCAGGCCCTGAGACTTCCCAGGGAAGCCCCAGGGATGTGGGATGCCCCAGGAGGTGGAGATCTGCTCCTGGGGACTCCCACCTGCCCCTGATTTGGATTCTCCTAAAGCCACGAGCCAGATTGGCGCAATAGTCCGAGGGAACCTCGGTTACTAATGCGCCTTTCAGCAAGCTGTGTCATTAACTTGGGCGAGTTACGCGCTGAAAATCCTGGGGCGTAATCAGCTTATGGACGGGATGGTGAGTTATGACTTTGTGCCTCGCTGGCGCACTCCGTTTTGGCATTTTCTACTGTACTGGGTTCAAGCTCTATTTTTAATCCAACCTAGCCCTTAGCTAACATGTGCAGTCCTGGTGGCAGCTGGAAGTTTAGTTAGGATGAAGTTATTGAGCAACGTGGAAAAAATTGGAATTGAATAGTCCTGTAGCTGCTGTGCTTGTTGTGAGAAATTGTGGAATTTTATCGCTTGGCTAAAGTTCTCCTTTTGGTTGAAAATAGCAAAATAGCTGAAAATAGTCTTACAGAAGCTCAATATTCTTTTCCTAATCTTTTCCACTGTGTCCGCTCAGTGATTTGCCTGGAACGGTGAATGGCAGAGTTTCCCCTGGGAAACTGCTGTAATCCCGCAAGTTCAGAGAGGTTTTCTGCCTCTCTGGAGAAGAGCTCGGCCCCGTGTGGGATCCACTCCTGCGTGCTCTTTTAAGAGACATCTTCTTAATGGAAGGCTGGAAGGGTATTTTGTTCTCATCCATGTTAAGAACAAGGTTTATGCCAGGCGGGAGAATCACATGCCGCTTGGAAAGCATTTTTGTATCAGTGGAAAAGATGCCATGCAGAATGAGATGCATTAATGTACAACTGATTTTGTACTTCTTAATTGCTAGAGTGTTAATGTGCGCTGTCTGGGAGATCTGTCATTTAAATATCTTAAAAAATTGGAGCAGAACTGAAGTATTCTGTCCCTTAACTCTGTCTCGATTCATGTCTGTTTTCTCTCTCTCTCTCTTTTTTTTTTTTTTTTTTTAATAGCTTTTTGATCACGTTGCTGAATGCCTGGGAGACTTTATGGAGAAACAACAGATCAAAGACAAGAAATTACCAGTTGGCTTTACCTTTTCTTTCCCGTGCCGGCAGTCCAAGCTGGATGAGGTAAGAACATGGCATGATTTTCTTAATATGCAAAAGATCGACAGTGTTTTTGCAGTGTGAAAGCAGGATCCCAGAGAGGCATCTTCTGGGGATGAGTGCTGGATGGGGATCAAAGATCATGGAATGTCCCAGGCAGGGTTGGTAGCTCAGGGCAGAGAGAGACCCGAGGAAGCGTTTGGAGTACAAAAGCCTTGTTTTTAAAGGGAGAAGGACAAAACAAGGGCGGGCTCCATGTTCAGGGCGACTCTGCTGTTCCTGCAGGGCATCCTGATCACCTGGACGAAGCGCTTCAAAGCGAGCGGCGTGGAGGGCGCGGACGTCGTGCGGCTGCTGAGCAGGGCCATCAAGAAGCGGGGGGTGAGTGGCGCTCCCGCCGCCTGTGCGAGCAGGCCTGGTGCGTCCACCTGCGCTCCCCATCCTCGGGGTTGGGAGAGGGATCTGGAGCAGGTGGTGTCTCAGAAAACTCCACTGGGACACGCGGGTGGTTATCTGCTGTGGCGGGGGAAAGCGGCGGGTGCAAGCGGGGCGGCGGTGCTGTCTGGAGGAGCCGCGTGCCATGGGCAATGCCGTGTTCCCCACCAGGACTACGACGCCGATATCATGGCGGTGGTGAATGACACCGTGGGCACCATGATGACCTGCGGCTTCGACGACCAGCGCTGCGAAGTCGGCCTGATCATCGGTAACGGGCGCCGGGCGCGTGAGGTGCCGCTTCGGAGGGGCCCCCTTCCTGACGCCCTTTCCCTCCAGGCACGGGCACCAACGCCTGCTACATGGAGGAGATGAGGCACATCGACCTGGTGGAGGGCGACGAGGGCCGCATGTGCATCAACACGGAGTGGGGCGCCTTCGGCGACGACGGCTCCCTGGAGGACATCCGCACCGAGTTCGACCGCGAGATCGACCGCGGCTCCCTCAACCCCGGCAAGCAGCTGTGAGTGAGGGCTCTGCTCGGGCGCTTCCTGGTACCCTGTGCTGAGATCCAGGAGGATCCCTCCGATCCAGCAGGATCCCCTCCATCCCGGAGGGGCCCTGTGCCACCCGCAGCGGTTCCTTGGAGCTGCCTGCTCTCCTGAACCCTGAACACTTTGCTCCTCGCTGCAAATTGCCCCTTAGCAGCCACTGAAGCCGAGGGGAAGTGCAGGACCTGATTGGGATTATAAACGTCCCCATTAGGGATACGGCTGTTTACTTTGTTGGCTCCAGTTCACAGCTTATCGCCCTAATTCTGGCCCGAGCCAGGCGATTATTAAATTAACTTGGGCTCATTCGTTATCTTAATTATTGCGTTGAACGGGGCTGGGGGGCACGCTCCGGGCAGAGCGGCTTCCTTGCAAGGTCCTGTAGGCATCTGGGAAAGGGATGTGCAGCAGAAGGAAGATTTTGGGGAGGCTAAATACAAACCGTTTAACACTGAGGGCTCAAGGCAGCACCGCAAGAAGGTCCCTCTGACCCTGCAGCTTGTTTAGGACAGGTCGGAAAGAGGTCTGAGAGTGTCTGGTGTTCACCATGGGGACAAAAGATATATCAGAAAAGCTGTGAGTGCCTCCCACTCTCGTGCTCTGTGGTTTAGGGAACATCTTGTATTACTGCAGAGTCTCCAAAGTCACCTTTGCTTGTGGAGGCCATAAAAATATGAGGGGGGGAGTATGAGAAAACGCAGCATAGAGAAGGATGCCAGCTGGAAATGAGCGGGTGTGCTCGATTTAATTCATTGGGTGCTTTAATTTATTAGATTGTGGCTGCTTTCCAGTTGTTTGGTCAACTCTGGCCACTGAGGCCCCGAGTTTCAGCCTGCTTTAAGGCGTGGGTGCAGGTTTTGGTGCCAGTTCCATGAGTGTGTTGCCAAAGGGAGTCTTTGCTCCCTTTCCGGCTTGCTCTTTGCCCGGTGGGTGAAGACTCTTTTGGATGAGTTGGGGTCTGCCCGCGGTGACGGCCGCTCTCCTCTCCTGCAGGTTTGAGAAGATGGTGAGCGGGCTCTACATGGGCGAGCTGGTGCGGCTCATCCTGGTGAAGATGGCCAAGGAGGGGCTGCTCTTTGAGGGCAGGATCACCCCCGAGCTCCTCACCAAAGGGAAGTTTGAGACGAAGCACGTGTCTGCCATAGAAAAGTGAGTGCCTTTCTCCCCCTGGCAGCTCTGAACATTAAATTCCTGGGACCCCCTCTATGGGGCCACTGAGGGCGATAGCTGCCTGAGCCTGGCAGCGCCCTCTCCTCCAAGCTGCAGGTTTTGGTGGCACTTCGGTGGGGCTGCCACTCTTTTCCTGGGATTGACTGCTGGCAAAAGCCTGCTGTGAGGTGGGAATGGCGCTGAAGCCCGTGGCAGAGCCACCGAGGTCCCTGCATGGTCACCGAGCGTGGCGGGACTTGGCTGAGGGCCTCCTGCCAAATGTTTGTGCTGCTCCTCGCCATCTCCACGAGATCAGCGGGTTTGCTCGGCGCCATCACCCTCTCGCTCCCAGGCTTTTAAAATTCACCCCACTGGGGTTGCTTGGGCTGCTTTCACCAGGCCAGCTCGGCCCTTGGAAAAGCTCCTGGTTTTCATGCGTGTCCGACGGTGGCAATGGCCGAGCGCAGTGCCCCGGGGACGCGGCCAGTGACTTCCACAAGTCCTTCATGATCCTACCCCTGCAGACTGCTTATCCCAGCAGCTTTCCACCACATGTGTGGCTCCGTCCGTCTCGGCCAAAGGGACCTGGGTGGAGCTGACGCAGTGTTAAACAACAGTGGGAAAAAACAGGAGGAAATTGGCCAAGCACTTTGGCTGCCAAGAGGCAAATTTGAAGTGAAATTCCAGGTCACGCCGCAAGGAGCACCTTGACTCTAAGGATGGGGCAGCCTCCCATCTCTGAGTGTCCCCAGCGAGATGCAAGAGGCAGGATTGTCCAAGTCTGAAGAGACCCATTAGGTCACTTGGGCAGCTGCTGCTCTGGGGTTGGTTCCCCTCGCGCACTTCCGAGTCTCTCAAGACCCACAACCCTCTTTCCACAGGAGCAAGGAAGGCCTGAGCAAAGCCAAAGACATCCTGACGCGCCTGGGCGTGGAGCCGTCTCACGAGGACTGCGTGGCCGTGCAGCACGTGTGCACCATCGTGTCCTTCCGCTCGGCCAACCTGGTGGCCGCCACGCTGGGCGCCATCCTCTGCCAGCTGCGCGACAACAAGGGCGTGGGCCGGCTCCGCACCACCGTGGGGGTGGACGGCTCCCTCTACAAGATGCACCCGCAGTAAGTGCCGCGCCGAGGGCTCCTTGGGCAGGAGCGGCCTCTGCGCTGGGCGCCGGCGAGGCCGTTGGGTGCTCTTGGTGAGGTGTTTAGCTCGGGTGTTTGGAAGAGCATGGGGTTGAACAGCGTTTATAGCCGTTCTGAACTTCCCGGG
>NW_010589167.1:13095-33551 GCF_000705375.1 Tinamus guttatus | reverse complement strand
GTGGCGGCCCTCATCACGGCCGGGGGCTGCCGGCTCCGCGACGCCGAGCAGAACTGAACTCCTCCGTCCCGACCCTGTCCTGTGAGCACTTTCTCATAAAGCAGCGACTGCCTAGCCTGAACTGGTTTAAAAAGAAAAAAAAAAAGATAAAAAAAAAAACAGAACTCACTGCTTTATTGGAAAAAAAAAAAAACAACAACTAATGACATAAATAGGATACAAGCTAGAATGTGTGCTGTTAATAATATCTCCTGTTTCTGAACCCCAAATCCAATCTGCATGTTTTTTATTCACCTTGTTGGTACCTCCCCCACCTGTAGGTCGTTGGAAATCAGTGTGTGCTTTCCGCAGCCGCCGCAGCCCGGCTGCTGTGCGAGGTGAGGTTGCCCCCAGGCGATGGCCGCGCGAGGGCTGCCGGCGCACGGTGCCGGACGCGCGCTCCCCGCGGCGCGTGCTGCCCGCCCGACGTGGGATTTGGCTTTTGGAGGCGGCCATCGGCAGTTCCCTGCTGCGTACGGACCCGCTGTCGTGCTGCTTGGGGCGGCTGCAGAGACGCGCGTGTCTCCGCAGCGGGAACGGCCGCGCAAGCGACTTGCTTCCTCGAAACGCTGCCTTGTGCCGCCGATCTGGTCCCACTGGTGTCTCCCACTGCTTCTGTGAATTGTGTCGTGTTACCAAGCAAAAGCTGTAACGTTTTGGCAGAAAAATCCCGAGGGAGTTGAGCGAAGTGGTTGGCGACTGGGGCAGTCCAAATCCCCAGGCGCAGGAGCTGGGCTGCACTCCACCCTGCTGATGGGAGCTCTTGTAAAAACACATTTTCTGTCTCTTCTTGCTGGCTGATGGGGGCACTGGAGCTGCCGGTCTGCTGGACCTGGAGCTCCCCGGTGTTGTTTGGATGCCTCCTTCTCTCGCCTTTAATGAGTATTTGCTTCCACTCAAAGCTTTAATCTTTAATACTCTCAAGCAGCCCCTCAAAACACAACAGCTAAAGTCCAGGAGGAGAAAGGAACTTGAGGGTTTTTTTTATTTATTTATTTTTCCTTCAATCTTGGCTTTGAGGACCCAGGTGCAAAGAGCAACCGAACCACAAATCCAAAACCAGCCCCAGCTTATTCCAAGGACTAAAGTACCAAGGGTTACACGCACTCGGTGTATTGTGTCCTCTGTCAAGTTGATGTCATCATTATATTCACATGCACTTATATTCCGTACTTGGAGAAGTAGCTTAGGAAGGCAGAAGTTCAATGACACTTGCAAGTCACTCCGCTTTCTTTCTGCAAAGAGGGAAAGCTGCCACTGCACTAGCATTTAATTCCCTTTCTCCCTCCGAAAATGGAGATCTCTGCATGGCCTTCCCACCTCTTTGCCTGCAGAAAGTAGGCAGAAATCTGCAGGCTGCTCCCACGGACTCTCTTTGCCCTTCCCAAGGTTTGGATTGCCCTGCCTGTCGGTAAAACGTGTCCGTGTGCGTTACGGTGCACCGTGTGTGACTGTCGTCGAGTACTGCGTGCGTCGCGCGCCGTCGTTGCAGTTTTGCGTGTGTGTCTGCCGGGGAACCTGCATGCCTGCCTGGTTTTGCGAAGGTAGAGAGTCTTTTTACTTTGCACACTAGTCGCTCCCGTACTAGTGTCACGTGATACTTGTGGAAAATATTAAACTGTTTTTTTTTTGATGTGTGTTAACTGGTGTGTAGTGGTTCTTTCCAGAACGGGATGCTGCTGCTCGGCGCTTTGGGAAGCGCCTATTGTGCAGGGAGAGCTGCCGGCTCAGCCCGGCGCTGCCTGGGATTTGCGCGTGCGTATTCCCGGGTGGAGAGGGGGGCTCGGCTCCGTGTGTGAGAGCCCCTTCTGCACACGCTGCAGCTGCGTGTGCCTCTCCAAGATCTGCATTTTGCATTACAGCTCAAATAGCCCCCAATTTTTACC
Organism: Tinamus guttatus; assembly: GCF_000705375.1. Next base: position 31,626 of record NW_010589167.1, on the reverse strand, counting down.
CCTAGGAAGCCGAGCCGCAAGCTGGCAGCGCGTCAGAAGAAAGGTCTCGATGTCATCCGAGCAACCACCGAGATGTCTCGCTCGAAGCTGTAAGTCTTGCTGAATGCTCCATCCGTCCTCTTCGTTATTGCGCTACCGAAATGACTTTAACGTGAACATGAAAATCTTATCTTTCCTGGGAAAAAGAGCACCCGCGAACTCCCGTGTTTCTCATCGGGAAGACAGTCAGAGCGTTAGCTGAGCGAGGGTAAACGACGTCCTCTCGTTGAACTGTGTTTCCGTGGTGAAACTGGATGTCTTGGACTTTCTCTGGGTCGTCTGGTAATGGGAGGGCGATGAAAGCTTAAGTTTGTCTTTCTCGGTTGCTTTTATGCACGGACACCACCGGAAGGCTAGTTTGAAGCCGGAGCGAAACCTGTACACACAAAGAAGAGGAATTAACTGGTGAAACGAACGAGTGACCCAGTGCGCAGAGATGTACAGGTGCCCTTACAGGCTACTCACTTTTGGTTGAGGCAGCAGTAGATGATGGGGTTATACATGGTGGAGCTCATAGCCAGCAGGAAGATGGCCAGGTAAACCTGCTGGATGTACTTCTGCTGGTAGATGTCCTCCTTGAGGTGCCCCAGGATGAAGTAGATGTGGTAAGGCAGCCAGCAGACAGCAAAGATGACCACGACCACCACCATGGTCTTCACAAACTGGCGAAGCAAAAGCAGCGAGTTACGTGCGACAGCTCCCGGGCGAGCGGGAGATCCTGCTCTCCTCCTGTGCCTGCTTCTCCACCCGGAAGCACCGCGCGTGGCAGTGCATGGAGAGCCCTGGGAAGCGCTGGAGAGGCCCATCCTGTGCTATGCAGATTCACTGGATGCTGCTCTTTCCTCTCCAAGTTTTCTGGGCAGTCTAACCCCCTCCCTGGTGCTGTGGAGCTCCCTTGAGTGTCCCCTTGGGCTTTTTCCTGCTTGCAGAGCAATGCCCGTTGGCCCACAACACACCCTCATCCTTCCTAATCCAGCAAGATTTTATATTAAGTGCGAGCTCTATTATGGAGCTGGAACCAGCAGGGCTGGCACGCTGAGCACAATTATAAATTTAACTGCTGACCTTCTTTTTGGCATTAACTTGCTGTTCATATGGGATTCGGTTAACGTGGCTGCCCGGAACAGTGCTGCTCCACAGGGTGATCCCTATAATGCTGTACGCGACGAACATCACCATTAAGGGCAGTAAATAAATCAACACAATCACGACAAGGTGATACCTGAAAAAGAAGAAAGGCAACAAAAAAAATGAGAAGGCTTTTGTGGTCGGGAGAGCATCGTTGCAGGGTCTTCTGTAGGCCAGGAGCCGAGAACCCTGCTTGTGTCCGTGCTGCTCGTGAGCGAGCTCGGGCGCTCTCCGCGTCCCCCCAGCTCCCACTGCGTCCCTGCCGCTTGTCCCTGGGTGCTTTCAGCAAACGCTGTTTATGGGGAGGAAGCCAGCAGCTCGCGGCCTGTGTAAACACTGCAAACGCCAGCGCTGCACTCCTGGCATGGAGCTGGGCTGGCGCGCTGGGCCTTCTCGGCCCTAAAGCAGGACCCATCACATCCCGGGTTCCTCGTGCAGTCACGATTTTGGGTGTTTTCTTTCTCTCTTTTTGAGTTGTTTCCGCCAGCATAACTGCGCCCGTTTTCTCTAGAGAAAAGCACCATCAGGGCGTTGGGCACCTGCTCTGCCCGCGCTGGAACCTGCTCCCTTTGGGATGCCGCTGCTCTCACCACCAGTTCGCACGATGGGAGCGGGTCTTACGTGAGCTGGTGCTTCCACCCGATGTCGTCCGGCCAGACGACGACGCATTTGGTGGTGCCGTTATCCGTGAGGATCTCGGCGTAGAAGCACTGCGGGAAGGCGAGCCCGAACGCCACCAGCCAGATGAGCGCGATGATGACCCTGGTGCTTCCCGCCGACAGCCGGGGCTTGAAGGGGTGGATTATGGCCACATACCTGCAAGGAAGGTGGGTAGCGCTCTGCACAGGTGCCTCCATAAACCATGCAGAAAAAAAAAAAACAAAACACAATAAAAACTCAACCAAGAGGGGCTCTGAAAAGGCCAGCACAGTTTCCTGGCTCTCAACTCTCCCATGGACATGTCCTGTGCACTTAAAATAATACCGACAGCGGAAGGTCGCATTGCTGTGGCACCTAAACATGCGGTGCCCTCTCCTTGTATCAATCTTTGATGCTCGATATTCTCACAACAGCACAATTTTGCATATATTCAACCCAATATTATTATTATTTTCATTTTTTGCCCTGATTTTAGCACTGGGAAGCTTGTACCGCTCCCATGCCTCGCCATGCTGCTGTCCAAGGCAAAAGAGTGTGGAAAATGCCAACTGCCTCTCCGTTTTCCCCGTGGGAAATCTGTCAAATTCTGTGCTCTGGGGCCCTTTGTCGCCCCGGGGTGGCTTTGAGATCTCTTGCTTCTTGTAATAAACTGCCTCAATAGCCGGATTTTCGTCAAACAGCAGAACCCGAGGGGACACTGGGTCTCACAACAGCTAACGGAGCCGTGGGGCTCCGGGAGACGGTGTCAGCGTCTATTTTAAGGTCAAGCAAAGAAGAGCTAAATATGGTTTGCGGGGAGATGCCAAGTTTGCTCTGAGCCTCACTGTGCGGCTTGAGAGACTTTGGCTTCAGAGAGGTGCTTTACCCCCGAGGAAGGAGAGTGGGGAGACACGAGAACAGGCTGAAATAGCGGGGGTTAGTGCTTTCTTTAGCAGCCTACATGTATAAAATAACCGTTAGCAGCAAGCGGGGGACTGGGGGGCGTCAGGGGGATGACTCAGGGCGTTGCTTTGCAGGTGGCTTCGCAGGGATGCTGGCCCTTTCCCCAGTCGATAAGACACGGCTGGAACAGGGAGGAAACCACAGAGTCAGGGAGAGGACGCGATAAGAAGCCCAGGTATTTCTGGGCAACGGGCTGTGCTCGCCCCAGGGCCATGAGGCAACACCAGGGTGACCGGGAGAGACTTTACACCTCGCTGCCTCTAGGAAAGGAAATTGCCATGGACTTTTGACTATTTCCTCATAAATGGGGGAGTAAGGCATTACGCTACTTAATAACGAACCATAAATGCATTTGGACTCCATAAATCTAAGCTCGAGTAAGAGAGACTTCCAAGAGAGTATTACGAAAATGCTAAACTGCCTCAAAAGTCAAACAAAACCACCATGATTACTTCCCCCCTCCCTGGAATAAATTATGCCCATGAATTATTGTAAATTATGAGACCTTCCCAGGGTTTAAAACCCGAAAAGGCGTGCGTGGAAAATGCACGTAACATGAGAACAAAACAAATCCAAGCCCTTCCCATGCGTTGCAGACCTGGGCATGATTCAGACCAGGGATTAGGCAGGGGGACCTGCTTTTCAGTTCCTAGCTGGCATCTGACCCCATCCTCTATTTGCTCCATGTACTGCATGGCCGATGGGGACCAAGTGCACAGAGTGTTCCAGTGTAAATATATATATCTTAATTTTTACAGGTTTTTTTTGTGTGTGTGTACAGCAGGTTTTTTGCAGACGTTGCCTTCCCCCGTCGCCTCTTACCTCTCTGCAGCAATCGCTGTCATGGAGTAAATACTCACAAACATGGCAGTAACGGGGAACCAGTTCTGAAACCTGCAGAACTCCTCGCCGAAGTACCACACGTTGTGGCTGGCGTAGACGAAGTTGAAGATGGTGTTGAAAGCCGCCATGAGCACGTCGGCCAGGGCCAGGTTGACGATGAAGTAGTTGGTGGCAGTCCTCATGCGCCGGTGTGCCAGGATGATCCAGATGACGGTGACGTTGCCCACAAGCGACGCCACCACGATGAGCGAGTAGGTGATGGCCCAGAGCGCGATCTGCCAGCCAGGCTGTGTGAACTGGGTTTCGGCTGTCCCGTTGCTGCTGTCCCCAAAGGGGTCCCCGCTGGGGACATTGCTCCCGTTGGGAAGGGGAGCCACACTCATGGCTCCCAAGTTGCAGCTCCCGGAAAGCGAAGGGCAAAGCCAAAGCAACACCCTTGCCACCCACCTCTCCTGCTTTGAGCTCCTTTTCCCCCTAAAAAAGAAAGAAAAAGGGGAGAAAAAAAGATGGGTGGAGGGTTTTGCAGCTCTGCAGCACCTGGCAGTCTCTTCCTTCAGGTTATCTTCAGGAAATATTGATCCGGTGTCGCGCCCGAGGGTGTTTCAACGCAGGTGGAAACCCGTCCGTTTTGGGCCAGCTCTGTCCTGAGGCGCTGGCACGGGGACGTTTTGCGCAGGGCGAGGGGACGCGAAGGGAGGTGGAGTCTCCAGTGTCAAGTGCAGCGCTCCGCTCCCTGCTCCGAGGACGAGTCTTGCTGTCAGCTTTGGGATAAACTATGTCAAACCTAAACAGCCCATCGGCGCTGAGATTTCCAAGAGTAGTTGGCACCGGCCCCATGCCCGCTGGATGTTGGAGTCCTCCGGCTGCTAAGAGCTGCTTGCAGCATTGGGACCAATTGCAGGGGCTCGGAACTATGAGGGAAATGTGAGTTTTCCAGCTCCTGCAGGTCCAGCCATGCTCAACTCTAGGCAAAAAAAAATCGAAGGGAAAGCAATGTATTTTTAGCTCTCTAGGAAAGGTGCTCCCTTGTGCCAGGGTGTTGGGCTGGCTCTGTTTGCCGTGTCTACAAAGGACAAGGTTGTCGGAGGCCAAACACTGCTGCCACCGCCGCCCGAGAGATGCAAACAGGAGCCGTAAAGGGTGAATAACACCCTGAGTGTGTTTGGGGAAGAAACACGGCGAGGCGATAGCGGAGGCGTTACCGCTGGTGCACATTGGACCGGGCAGGACTTGAGCGATGCCTATGGGGCGGCGCGCGCCGGCGCGAGGCCGCACCGCCAGGCGCGGAGGGACACGGCAGGAACAGGCCACGCTGGGGCATCGCATGCAGGGTGTGAGCGGCGGCGAGCAAGCGGGTTGCACGCTCCAAAAAATCCCCAAACAGAAGGGAAAGCCGAGCAACAGCGCGGGGGGTGGCGCGAGGGAAGCTCCGCCCGGCGACAACAGCAGGTGGCGAGGAGGAAGGGGAGGAGGAGGAGGATGGCGCCGGGGGACGTGGAGCAGGCGCGCTACTGCGGGCGCCTCTCCTACCTCTGCCTCAAATTCACCCTCGTCGCCTACAGCACCGCCTTCTGGGTGAGGGGCGTGCGCGGGGTGGCGGTGCGCGTGTGTGGCGGGGTTGTGCGCTGGGTGGTGGTGTTGTGCGGGTGTGGTGTTGTGCTACAGGTGCGCTTGTGCCCTCTCCCAGTGCGATCTGGGGTGAAAAAAGCCCTTTTCGGGCTGCTGGCAGGGTGTCCCCAGCAGGGCTGTGTCTGCCCGTCCCCATCCCGCGTCCGAGGAGGAGGAGAAGCTTCCTCGCCGGCGGGGCTGGGGTGGGAGCACCCCACGGCCGCGCAAGGCGGCTCTGCCCTCGCGTCGTGGCCCCGACCCACGGCGCGTTGTGGGAGCCACCGTGTTGCGTCGTTGTCCGCGCGCCGCGAATCCCACATTCCTTGGGCTCAGCAAGCCGCATCTCGTTAGCAGCAGCATCAATGCTGCAATTATATCTATACGTCTATGTTTTTCCCCAGCAGCATAGTCTGATTGGCCTCTTGGATTTCTGTTAGTATAAATAGGAGCAGGATGTGGCTGAGGAATTTCAATAATGAACGTTGGCTTTCTTAATTTGGGGTATTTTTTTGTGCCTGGAACATCAGCGTTGCTGGAAAGCATGAAGAAAACAGACCTGAAAATACAGCTTGTGCTGTCAAATGAGCGTGTTCATTAGCAGGTTGGGTCTGCAGGTGGCACCTGGGGCTTTCTTTAAAAGCTGCCCTTACTATAACTTTTTGAGAGAGATAGTTTGCAGGTGAATGAAGTCGCAGCAACATTTTTCCTACTTGCTATCTGTTATTACCGAATAGGCACAACTTTTTCCTTTCTAACAGCAAATGCTACGAATACAATATTAAAACCAGTAGTTAGAATTACAAAAGCTTCTCCTTTTCCTTGGGGAAAGCAGCTTGTCTGCATGCAAAGCCCCTGGTGTTTGCTGATGCTCCTCACTTAGCGCGAGCCAAGACCGACGTGTTTTTCCTGTGAACGCGACATGGGTTGCCAAACTCGGAGACGTCACGAAGGATGCAGGATGCAAACAGGACGTATGTCTGGGCGCTTCCTGCGTTTCCATCTGGACGCACAGGAAGGGAGAGACCTGCCGGCGAGGAGACACCACTGGGATTAAACTCGTCTTATGCGTTGCGCTGGCTGCATCTGCTACCTGGAGCTGTTGCTGTGAGCCCTAGGAGAGGTTTAGATTTTCATTTAGTAAAAAATGCTAAAAAAAAAAAAAAAAGGCAAAGAGAAAAATATTGAAATTTCTCTTGCACTTGGCATATTGGAATCACTTTTGGAGGGTGCATAAGCAAGCTGCACATGGAAGGAGATGAGGATGTGTGTGTACGTACGTAAGTGCCTCTGTATGCAGCTCTGTATACCTAACGCTTTTCAAGTGTGTATATATATATAATATCTCTAGTCATGAGCATCATTAAAGCTCAAGATGTTCTTAAAGTGTCTCATGATTTTGGCTAGGAAAATAGAGTTTAGGAAAAGCTGTTTCAGTAAAACGTGATTTTTAGGGATGTAAGTGATATATGCGTTTCAGGGCACGTGTGAAATTGTGGCAGATGCAGGTGTCATCTCAGTGCTTTTAAAGGCCTAGAGTAGGAAACGCTTCAGCTAGTAGAAAATTAGAAGGTAAGTAATGAAAATTGCATTTTTGGTTTAGCCAAAACTGGAAATGAGTTTTTAGTGTGTGATGAAATGCAGCGCAAGGAAGGAGCTGCAGAAACGATCCGCAGTCGGGGCTCGCTGCTGAGAGGGAGGTTTCAAATCCTCACAGCTGTGCCGGGCTCCTGAGCTCCAGCAGAATCCTCCTCTCTCCCAAAAAGTCCCTGTAAATGTTGCCAGTCTCAAACTGCTGCTCAGCGTCTGTATTTTTCCAGAACACTATTAATTGCACAGTGATTCCTTAAAAATCAATGGACTTTGCAAATGTTTTTTTTTCTATAATTGCTGTTCCGTGGTTTTATGATTCTTTCCTCAATTGGTGTGTCTGCATTTAAATATTTCACACTGCTTTATGTTGTTTTCTGCTAGAGGCGAGATTTATAATTCATGACTTAGTTAATTTTTTAAAGGAGTCAAGATAACACTGCAGAGCAGCCATGTAGTGGTAGAAAACCCCACGATATATTATGGAAGAGATGATCTAGTCACAGACATAATAAATTTAAAGCAGGGTTATTTGCCTAATGTGTTTTCTGTGATCCCAGTCTTACAGTGCAGTTTCTAACTCTGACGTGACCAAACTCAGGGTAACTCTCCCCTCTGACAAATTGAAGCAACTTAATAAATTGGTCCCATATACTTATAGATATGTATGTATGTATCTCTGTGTATTTGTATCTCTGTGTGTATGTATATGTATATATAGAGAGAAGAATATGCAAAGGAGAAATATTAATGTTGCGACACTTGTGAATTCATGTACCTGTGCTCAGGTGGCCAATAAATTAAATTTTAAACAAATTGAAGCATATGGAACTGGGTTGAATTCCAAACTGCTGAGGCCATTATTATTAAATAGATTTCAGAAAGGAACAAATCTCTCTTTTTCTTTTTTCTTTTCTTTTTCTAACTCAGCTTTTTCTGCCATAGTCTTTGAGTTTTTTATTCAGTCTTTGGCTAGTAAGTGTTTAATGGATTATAATTAGTTCTGAAGTAATTAGTCACGGATTCCTGTATACTTCCAGTAATAGAATTTCATCTCTGTATTTGCTGGGGCAAAAAAAAAAAATAACATCTGTGTTCTTGTGTTTTTTCCATTTCAGATAATTGGAGCATTTGTTCTCGGTGTTGGAATTTATGCAGAAGTTGAAAGACAAAAGTACAAAACCCTGGAAAGTGCCTTTCTAGCTCCAGCAATTATTTTAATCCTTTTGGGTATTATAATGTTCCTTGTGTCTTTTGTGGGTGTGCTGGCATCGTTGAGAGACAATTTATGCCTCCTTCAAGCAGTAAGTATGTTTTTGTTCTATTTTTTTTTAATTCTTCAGTTTTATGGATTTCATAGCTTTTAATTTCAAGTGATACTGAAAAGCAAACCCATAAGCAAACAGGAATGTGAAAACCTATAGGGTTGCTTTGGGCTTTGAGATGGTGCCCATAAGGCAGAAATAACAGGGGCCAGATTTTCTTTGAATGGGTAAGTTTGAGGGTAATTCCTATAGAATCCAGTGGTTGCTAATGAAAATGATGTATGCTGCTAGATTACAGGAAAATGCAGAAATGTGGTTCTCGCCTGAAAGTCAGTTTGTTTTAAAGAAGCACTGGATATATGGTATGATACATAGGCTAAAGCAAGAGGTAATTGAGAATTTTTAAATCACACCGGAACATAACCAAAGTGTTGCATTATCATCCCTAAAAATAAAGGTTAATAACTGATAATACGTTCATAGATGGTCATAGCTGCCTTAATTCTCAGTATGGCATTGCTGCTCCGTCTGATGCCTAAGACCTTTTCTGGCCTTCCTGTGGAAGGAAACCTGAAGCCAGCAAAGTCCCTCATGTGTTTCCAGGACTGATTTTTGTGTCTGGCAGAAGAAAAGATGCCTGATGTAAAAGATGTCTAAATAAATGTCTAATAAATTGATGGCAGTAATATTTGGGCACAACTGAGCACTGAACGAAGCTGGTTTTCTGAGGCAGACTTGCAGGGCTTTGCCCGTGGCTGTGTATGTCCCGGTTTCCATGAACAACGACGTGTTTTACTGCCGGAAATCATGTGGAAGGCAGAGGAGGAAATGTGTGGAGAGGAAAGAGGAAATTAGTAGCCAGGAACATGGAAAATCCCTGCAGTCCATCCCGGGTTTGGGGCAGAGGAGGCTCTAGCAGCCACTCACATCCAGCATAGCACCTTGGTGATGGGTTTGTGGTTGGACTTGATGATCTTGAAGGTCTTTTCCATCTGGAATGATTCTGTGATCCTTAAGAGGAGCATGGGCACCTGGTCCTAATGCTGGGTTCGTATCCAAAATGTGCTGAAAGGGAATCGCCTTGACCTTGTGGAGCAGGCCAATAGGTCTGTTCTTGAAGAGTCTTTTGAATCAGGACTTGTGCAATGTCTTTCCTGTGCACCAGCAAGAAGCAGACCTAAAATCATGCAAGAGTGATCTTTTCTACACGCCATGGCCATGTATGTGCATGCGCATGTATGTAGCACATACATGTATATAGCATGTGGGAAATAAATTGATTTATATATATATATATATGTACATATTATATATATAATTTATCTCACCACTGGGCATACTAAATCCTATTAGTACTCGTAACACAACTTCTACTGTGAGCTGGTTTGCTGTTGAGTTGCACTTCTGAAGCAATGCACTCAAAACGTACCAGGCCCCGAATTTTACTTTGCTTTAATGCTGATGATTTAATAGAAAATGGCTTGGGTTGTCTTAAAGCATGGCTTTGCCAAGCAGTGAAAGCGGGCAGATAACTGCTATCTTTGTAGGAAGCACAAAAACATGATGTTCTGTGTGTTCTGTGGCAGTTCATTAACATGCTCCTCCAAGAACGAGGATGCTGTTGGAGAGAGAAGTGTCTTGGCATGATAAATGCATCTATTAGTTTTGATTCCATTCAGAGCAGAAAAACAATGTTTTTGCCAACTGGGAAAAAAAATAACAAAAAAAAACCCCCAGAATCAGTCAAGTGAGAAAAGGCTTTTTATTTTTGTGACGTGAACGATTTTATAAAAAACAACAAAATTGTTCTTTCCATAAAATTATAACTGAAATTATCATAGAAAACCGCTAAGTGCCCTGACATGGCATATTGTGGGTTTAAGCACACCAGTGGAAGGAGTAATTGAGATTTGTTTCTTGCTTTCTGCAGTTCATGTACATCCTTGGTATTTGCTTGCTGATTGAGCTGACCGGGGGAGTCATGGCGCTGATCTTCAGAAACCAGGTGAGCACCTTGTTCAGGTGAGTATGGACTTCTCAGGGCCTTTCACGTTCGGTTCAGGTTGGAGAATTTAGGGAAAAATCTGTTAGCTAAAAATCTGGAATACAGGCAAAAAAATCCATCCCTTAACATATTACAAAGCACTCTTTTCATTTACCTTCCATTTCATTCCTTCCTTCCTTTCATTTACCATGTCTCAGACTACCGATTTGGGAAGTTTCCAACCGAGTTTGAATGTATCTGGCCATGCATAAGGGGCATCTGGCTTATAGCAAATAAACATTTAGCATTTACTAAATGGGGGGGATGGGAAAGAATCGCTTCTGGCTGTCTCACATAAATATATATATGCATTTTTTTTTTCTTTGCATGGGGTGCTTTTCTAACACCTTGTCCAGCTGCACTGGCAGAGTATCTATGTTCAAGGATGAGGTTTTTATTTGCTCAATGGTATTGCTGGTAAGTTAGGCTTAGTTTGGGGAGGAGAAGGAAGTAATTAATAAAAGCTTAGCATAATAGCCTGTATTTAAATGCCGGTTGGTTTGCATGACTCCTTGGTGTGTTGTGGTTTTTCTTCTCCATTTCTTTCTGTTATTTCCTTCTCCGGTCTAGGAAGTTTTCGTGCCTTTCTTTGAGTCATGCTTATTGTAACACCTATCTTCCACGGGCATGTATTTTCAAAGAAGACAGAGTTTGCATATGTGCTGTTGCATACAGCCTGTCTTAATGATGCTTGGATACGTTACAGCAAACAGAACTCGTAGGGCTGCCTGTTCCTTCTTGCAGTGGTACGATGGACCTGCAAAATTCCCCATTATTTCTAGTCTTTCATATGGGAAGCCTGTTATTTCTTTCAGTTTTCACTCTCTAGTACAGAGAAAATGATTATAAATATTTCTGGTTTCTTTTTGCTCTGTAGGGATCTAGCTTTGATCACTAATTGTAGCAGAGCTATTGAAAGGAAAGTTGTTACATTCTCATTAGGATTATTCCTGTTTTTGGTTGTTTATGATTATATTGGATGTTGAAAAGAAAATACTTTTTTTCTCCCCCTCATGTCTTGAGCTTTAACAACAATTTGGAGGGGTTAATTTCTAACAGCTGAGGAAATTTATATGTCAGATATAAAAAAGTATTTTCCTGCCATATTTCTCAAAATTAGTAGCAAGTATTGAAAAAACAAATGGGTCCTTTCATGCTCATGAGTAACACTCGTCACTTGGACCTGTTCTTTAGCATCATTTTAGCATACGTAGCCGATGGGTTGCATTTTGATTTGTCTTCTAGACCATCGACTTCCTGAACAACAATATCAGAAGAGGCATCGAGAATTACTACGATGACCTGGACTTCAAGAACATAATGGACTTCGTTCAGAAGGAGGTTGGTTTTTCAGGGGTGTTTATTGGCCAGCGGTGCCAGAATGCCGTAGGTCCTTGGCGACCCCTTGGCGCTTCTCCAACGCGGTGGTCAAATTGTTATTTATTTTTCTGTTGACTTTTGTATTTTCTACTACAAACACAGCAAGCTCTTTAGTAACACCCTTATTCAAATGCAATGCTTACGGAAGCGTATTTACCTATAGCTGGGTTTCGGCGACTGCGTTGAACGCAGCTGAAACATTACCTAATAGCATGTGTAGTTGACTCATAGCCTCCTTTTTAAGGCTGCTGTGTTGGAATGTTTATTGGATTACTTAAGAGTTCTGCCATACGCTTCAGAGGAGATGGGAGAGGCAGCACATGCTCAGCAGGGCTCTTCCAGTATCCATATGATGTGGGTAACTGTGCCAAATAATATAAAAAAGCTGGCTAGGAGATGGTCTGTATAATTTTATGACATCGTTACGGAAGTGGCAGCCCGCTTTGAAAAACAGTCAACATGGAAAGTCTGTCAGGAACAAGCCATCCCGAGGAAATTTTGTCATTAGACTTCATAATGTTTTAATGTTTCCATGCACTCCCCAAAATGATGTGCCTGTACAGCAAATGTGAGTGTTGGTGATTAACTCTTTCATTTAGAAAGATAAATTGTATATTGTATAAAGACAGTGTGAACTTAAAAAAAAAAAAATTGCTTGATCTCAGTTCTACTAATGAAGTTATTCCCAAAATATTTTGGTGGAGTTTGTTTATCCCTTGCATGTACGCTTCAGTATTTTAGACTCATTTGTTTGAAGAAAATATAGTCAAACCCCTTGAAAAAATGAAGGGGTACATTACAACTCAGGACTGATTGAATCTAAAAAACATTTGTTAATAATGTCCAGATCTGAAAAGATATTGTTTCAACTTGGAAGGACTGGAGGTAGAACTTGCTCTGATGCTTGACGAGTGACGGGGGGCATCAGTTATTTATACAAGATACACTATTAAACAAGTTTTATACTTGTGGTCAGAGCCCTTTCTTCTTGAATTTGCACCAAGCTCTAGGACCAATTCTATAAACATTCGGGAGACCTAGATATTTGTTGCCTGATCTAATGAAAAAATTGGTTTTCCCTTTTCTTGCTTATTTTGCCTGCGAATATGAATATACTTTGGTGACACAAAGTTTCTGCTAAGATGCAACTTTTTCTTCTTTCTTTGCTTTTTCTACTGGTGTTTCTCAGTTTAAGTGCTGTGGCGGGGAAGATTTTAAGGACTGGTCACAGAACGTGTATCACAACTGCGCTGCGCCGGGACCGCTGGCCTGTGGAGTGCCTTATAGCTGCTGTGTCAGAAATAAGGTAACAAGCCTGACCTCTTCTTAGCTGATCAGCCTCATTTTTTTTATATACTAAATCCCCAAAACTGGTTAAAAAGAAAAGAAAAAAAAATCACCTTCCCTTTGCTCTTCACTTGCCAGCTGCGTGAGATGCTAAATTTGAAGAGAAATTCTTCCTTAGTTTAAAAACCCTATGGGGAACCCCTGCCTCTCTTGCTTCCCAGTTTAGGTTGGGGCATGAGATGGGGAAATTAAGGATATGCAGAAGTAGAAGGTATTTGTGCTTTAGGAAAGTATTTATTATGTATGCTTATGCATTTTTTTCTGTATGAGAAGCAGTCTGTTTAAATCTGCGCTGCAGTCTGATTTATTCTCAGAAACCAAAGCTAAACAGTTATGCTTTAGGTGCTTGAGAATTAAGAAAACTGCGTGTCTGAAAACATTTTATGCTGATCCTCATCAGCTCTGAGCCAACCAAAGAGTTCAGGGGGTTGTTTTTTTGCCCTCTCAGTTGACGATACAGGGAAAAAGTGATGACTAGTGCAGAACTATCTGGCTTTTCAATGGTGATTCAAGATAGCGCTTGTTTCTGTGAACAAAACCTCCCATTTCTCTGCCGAAGCCCCGTTTCCAAAATGTTGCAGCTGGATGCGGGTCAGAGCCGTGGACGCATTCGGCCGGACCACGCTAGTGCCACAGCCGCCTTTAAAAGAAATAAAATAAATAAATAAAAAAAACCGGCATCGCGAGATGAATAAATCTTGTATGTTTGACAAATGCTTCCAAATACAGGCTGGGTTCTGTCCTGGAAAACTGCAGATATGGTTTGTAATTACTCACTCTCTTTGTAGTCATGGAAAACTCCTGTTAATGTAGGAGGGCTGGATCCTGCTCTTCTTGGGAAAGCTCGTGCCAGTGAGAGCCGAGCTCGGATCGCACCTCTGCTGAGCAGGGCCCTGCGGGAATTACTGCCCAGTCCAAGCATTTATTAAAGATTTACACACCTGTAACTGAGATTTAAAAAGCTGTCCTCAAAGGCTTGCAGACTTCTGTTTCCAGTGCATTTATCTCCTCTGTGTGCACGTTCTCCTGCCCTGGTGTCTTCTTAGCAAATGCTGTGTTTAGAGTTGAACGATGTAACTACGTGGTCAAATATTTTGCTAATGGCCGCGTGTTTATCCGTGGGGCTTGAAGGTTTTGCAAAATCCACGGCCACTTGGAGCACAACTGACAGCACGTTGGAGCCCGGTGCTGCAAATTTAGGCTTACGGGAGCGTTGCCTTTGGGTTCATGAGGGGGCACCTGCAATTTCTGAGCAGACGAAGGATGAAGCGAATGGTTTTCTGGGCTTTTTGACACATTTTTGTTGTTTTCTTTCCAGACAGACATTATCAACACCATGTGTGGATACAAAACTATTGACAAAGAGGTATGGTGACTGGTATGCACAGTGCTATGCTTCTCTGCTTGCTTTTTGTCAGCTACAAAGTAGACCTCTGCATGCTTATATCTACCCAAAAGTCGAAGGAATCGTTATTCTAGATTTTATCTGGAATAATCCTGTTTTAAAATAGGATAACGTTTGATTGTGAAATATTCTCCTGTGGTTGCTCGTTTGACCTGCTCGATGAGCAGCGTAGAGGCTGATAGCGTGGGGCGCTACCCGTGGGGCGAATTAAGCAGAGAAATCAGTGATTTGGTCAGCTGCGGGTCCCCACTCCCAGCTTTGCCCCACTGGCACGGACAGTTGGTGCTGCTTCCCTGCTCCTTTGAGGCACTTGGCTCATGCTGGCAGCTCCAGTTGTTAGTTTTTCAGATTACTGGTCACCTCTGCAGCCGACCTGTGTTCATTTAGGTTCATTGATTTGGACTTAATCGCCCCAACGCCCCGCGCCGGCTCGAGCACACAAAGCCCTCGAGCATCTGCTTAACTTGACCCCATTCATGTGCCCGGGACCATTTGCAGGCTCAAGTGCTCTGCGCGGCGGGCGCTGCGCTGCGCGGGGTCACGGGGCTCTGCAGCTTGCAGGCCCGGGTCTTAAATCAGCATCGGCTGCGTTTCTTTGGGAAAAGAGGCAGACGGATAAGAAATTGTGGAGCCGGCTTGTTTGGATGTGGGAGAGCTTGAGGGACGAGGTCTCTCAAATTCGGTGGGTCTGCACCAGGAGGGAGCTGGACTCCCAAATTCCGCGTTACGGTGCGTCGGTGCCTCCTCCTTGCGGCGTAACGTGCGTCTCCGTGTGCTGTCCCGCAGCGTTTGAGCGTTCAGCACCTCATATACGTGCGCGGGTGCACGGACGCGGTGCTCATCTGGTTTCTGGACAACTACAGCATCATGGCTGGCGTCCTGCTCGGGATACTGTTACCGCAGGTAAGACGGGGCTGAGGCCCTCCACATTAAGGAAAGGAGCTGTTTTTTTTAACTATAGCAGGCATAAATCTGCCTGGACAGTGTTAGATTACCATTTTTATTTATATTTAACTTACATTATCAATAGTACTGTTGATTTAGTAGCAGTTCTGTAAAATATTGCAGTATTTGGAGGGTTTTTTTTTTAATTTCAGTCGTATCCTCCTCCTAGTTGTGTCCACTGAAACTTGCTGATGCTCAGGGCTGCAGAGAGAATTTCTTTTTTTGCTGCATTAGCCATTGAAAAATGTGTTTCCTTTGCCACCCTGCATGCAAAATGCTCATCAGAAAGAACAAGATGGGGGTCTATCAGCACAGATAAACCACATACGTGCCCGTATAGCTGATGTATGTCTGTGTGACGTGTGAAAGCTGCATTAGGTATTTATAGAGAGAGAGGTGTAGATAGAGATGTATTAGGCGCTGATGTTTGTGCTGCCCCGCAGTTCCTGGGCGTGCTGCTGTCCCTGCTGTACGTGAGCCGCGTGGAGGACATCATCGCCGAGCACAAGCTCACAGAAAGGCTCTTCGACGGGCCGAGCGCGGAGCCGGAGCTCGCTGCCGCCGGCTGCTGCATGTGCTACCCGGGCTGACCGCGGACGCGGCCGAAAAAGCGCACCGAAAAGTTGAAAAGCAAATTGTGTCCCCGTCCCAAAACGGGGGACCTCTTCTGCAACACCGTGTGCAGCGGTGCCGCCAGCACCAGTGGTGGTTTTGGCATCCCAAAAGTTCGGGATGATGCTGCCCTCCCCTGGCATCCCCACTGCCTGCCAGCGGGCTGCCTGGTCAGTAACAAAGTGCTTTCCATTTCAAATTTTATTTTCTTACTGCTTCCAAGCCAGGAGAGAGATTTTTCATACTGATTTCAGTGGGTAAATATGAAATGTGGGTCTAATAACTATTTTTAATGCTAATCTTGGGCAATTTGCTGGCAGGAACAGATGTAACACTGAGCACTGCTCAGTCTCTTGTGCCTTTGAATGATGAGGCAAATGCCGGTGTCGAATCAGTCAGGTAATGCTTTGGTATGTTTGTAATGCGATTTATTACTATGTGGCTTTTGTACAAGAGTTGTGGGATGCTTGTGTCTTCTGTGCGTTGTATTTTACCTCTAAAGTAAATTAACTGCCCATTTTCCTGGGGGACGAATCCTGTATGTGGAAATAATTCCAGATGTGATTGTTCGCATCAAAATAAAAGAATAATATTTTTTAAAAAAACAGATTTGCCTTAAACTGTTTGTTTATTATTTATTTATTTATTGCTGTTTTTGCATCAAGCATCTCCATCAGTTGCCGAATCAGCCAGCAGAGAGATGCTGATTCCGACTGCAGTGCTCCCAAGCCACCCGCTTTGGGCAAAGTCACTAAGCTTCTTATTTCTATTTATGTATTTATTATTTATTGCCTTGTTTCCTTCTTCTAGTCCAGGGTTTCCAGTGTTTTGTGCTTTGCTCTCCCCGTGGCGGCGGGGAAGCTCCCTGTGCTGCCGGGTGCCAGGAAAGCACCGCGGTGACGGCGGTGACGTGCGGCCGGTCCCCGCACAGCACACTCTAGTGACTTGCCTAGCACATTGCTGTGGGTATCGTCATAACGTGTTTTGCTTGGGAAAGGGCTGAAGTGAGAGGAAAGGACAACATCCTCCCTCATGTTGGGAGCAATGCTGGTTGTCTACTTAGAAACTGCATTTCTTGCCGGAAAGGTTTGGGGGGTCCCTTACCACCTTGGGCGGGTTTCGCTCCTGGCTCCTCATTGCAGGTCTCCTCATCCATCTCCACTGCATGCGGAAAAAAGGGTGAAATCCCGGTCTGTGCGTTGTGGCGAGGCCGGGCTCCAGCCCTTATTATTGTCGGGTGTCGCGGGAGACGTTGAAAAGCAGCACGGAGGAGGAGAGCCGTGAAGAGGGTCACTTCAGTGGTGCGCTCCGTTGTGGGGCTTTTTTTTCCCCTTCTTTTTCCCGGGATGGAAGTTAGAAAAGCCGAGCCCCTCAAAGCTGCATTGAAAGGGTGACAGAGACAGGATAAAGCGTTGGGGACGGAGGGGAGGCATCGTGGCGCGCTTGCCCCCACGTTTTAATGGTCTGCTAACAATTACCTCTTTCAGGGGAGAACATATGGTGGGTGGCTTGCCTTTTTTTTTTTTTTCTTAAAAAAGACAAAACAGAAATTGCTTCGGAAACGTAAAGGGCGTTAGGAAACGATGGCCGTAACGAGCTCGGGGAAGGGAGCAGGAGGTCCCCCGGTCCGGCACCGAGTGCGAGCAAACGAGCTGCAAAGAGCAACTAAGAGCAAAGGGTGCGTGAAAGGAGAGCACAGACCCCCTGAGTGAGGAGCTGGGGCTGCTGCTGCGCTTTGCTCCCTGGCATCACCGCAGCGCTCGGGGCTGCCAGATGCGCACAGCACAGCTGGAAAGGAGCCGGTGCTGAGGATGCCAACTCGTCACCTCCCCTGGTTGCCCTGGGCCTGCTGGAGAGGTTCCGGCTTCCTCTGCTGCAGATGATGCTCTGAGCACTTCGGTGGTTCCCTACGCCCGGGTGAGCACCTCCTATGGGCACTGAGGCTGGTGCGTGACTGTACAGCTCTTTGGGCACGCTTGGGCTTGCATCCTGGTGCCCCCTTGGGAACCTCCTTCTGGCAGCCTCTTCCCTCCCCACACGGGGACGGTTTTGCCACAAACCAGAGAGGGGAGGAATGGTGGCCACGTGGCAGGGCGGGAGGTGACCCGTCCCCGCAGAGGCCAGGGCGATACCTGCTCTGCTTCCAGCGAGCGCCCAGGTTCTCGGCGCCTACAGGTTGGCCGGGTCTGGGGCTGGGAAGCTGCCCGTGCTTGCATCCTGATGGAGCCATCTCCTGTCAGGCTGTGTTTTAAGACCACCTAAGCCTGGAGAAGGGGTTATAAGAGAGCAGGGTTGTGCACTGAACTCTCCTGGGTTGCTCCCCCAGCACCAGCAGGTCTGCTGCTCTTTGGCCGCTGCCACCAGGATAAAAATGTGCAAGATTGGGGTCGGGGCGGTGCAGCCTTTGCACTAGCCCAGGGAGGACTGTTGCCAGCACCCCTTGTATACAAACTGGTCAGGCTCCATTTTCCTGGTGCCAGATTTGGGGCACAAAATGCCAGGAAGGCTTTGCTGTGGCCAAGCGGCGCTGGCCGCGCTGCCTCCGTGTGAGCTTTGCCACTTGTCCACTCTGGCTCTTGCAGAGCAGAGCATTCCTGTAGGTGGGGAATTCCTGGGGAGGCTCCTGAAGCCGTGGGAACCCTGTGGGGCTCTGTCCCGCTGGGCTGTGCGCCGGCCCGACACCAGCACCGGAGGCGGCACCAGGACCGGAGCCGGGGCTGTACCCG
>NW_010589162.1:2739-25512 GCF_000705375.1 Tinamus guttatus | reverse complement strand
ATTACTTGTTCCCTGCTTGCTTCTCCGCTCCCGAGGGGCAGCTGCCAGTGCCCAGGCCAGAAGGGCACCATGCTTAGGCACTGCCAAGGGCCATGGGCCCAACCCCCTGAGCCACTCAGGTAGCCCCACCTGAGTCCTAGCCAGCCATCCCAAGGCCCGGAGTCCTGCACAGATGCTTATCAAGGAAACACGTCTATATTCGTGTCCTCTGCTTTCCACAGGCCAAGGTTTGAGACCAGACAGCTGGTGTAACTTGTTGAACCAGCAGTCATGTCCTCAATTTCTGGTGTACCCCTTGTAGCAGATGACTACAGAACTTAGGGTCAGCAAAGGCTCCTACTGCAGGTTTTGAAAATCTGGCTTTTTGGTGGCAAGAGCGTCATGGCCCCAGCTGGGTTTACAGCAAAAGGGAGGTTTTTCTATACAGAACAGGTTACAATTCCACCAAAGTGGGGTTTACTATTGTACATAGTATGTTAGATCGTCTCATTGCATAAGTAGCTCATGAATTAAGCTTAACGAAAAAGTCAAAAGAACATTTGCAGAGCTAGATTTAACTTCAAACCACATTAATTATACTTAGCTTTCTCCCCAAACACAGCCAGATTCAAGTAAAATGTCAGACTTTCAGTCAGATCCATCTGTACAGTATGCATCTGGAGGGCAGAACTGCATTTTCTTTTCCATTTTGAATTAAAAAGTTATATTCCTTCTGGATGCTCTCTTTGGACAACACTGTTGTCATTCTCCTAAGCAGAATCACAAGAGAGCAATCTGTCACAGAAACTCAGGTATCACTCCCTCACAGTGACTTGTCAGACTCACAGCAGAAAGGAAACCTGGACAGTTGAAAAACCCACTACTAAACTTGTTGGGAATTCCAGATAAAATCTCAAGGTCTGCATGAATGCAACATAGCTCTTACTTTATGAACTAAACTGCATCAGCCCTAAAAGCAGATGCCAGGAAATGTAATCGCTGCAGCATTCGAAGTACAACTTGGGAAACGAATGAGGACTGCTCAGACAGCAGCAGGCTACACAAGACACACTGAACCAGACTAATGCATCTGGATGCTGAAAAGGCATTGAACAGAGTCTGCCCATAATATCTACATCTACCTGGATGCAGATATTATAATTTCAGATTTCTAGTCATTGAGAGAAATAAAAACATTTTGAAAACATACTAGAAAAACAATCTGAACCTATGCAGAACTACTTGTTTTCATATCAAGGGGAGGTGAATCCAAGTCAAATCTTTGGTATTATTGGGTACAGCAAGAGAATTATCTCAGTGCCCCATAGAGGGGAATCTTTTCCTGCTGGCTTTACATCTGCTTTGCACCACCAGAACAGAGTGATAAAGCTATCTCGAGAAATAGTCTCCTGTCTGCAAATGCACAACTGCAAACAGTTGGAGAGCAACCAAGTTGAAGGGAGGGGAAGGATCATATGAAACGACTGCTTGAATAAAAAAGAGGGAATATATTTTTAGGAGAGAAGTTTGATGACTATCAAGGAAGCTGAAGAGAAATAAAGATCCAGTCTGCTACTCTTCTTACAGAATGTTTTTCCTTTTTGTAGTATCATGTCAGCTAGTATGTCTGATATTAGCATCATCCTTCACGTGATTTATATGTGGTTAGGAAGGGCCATCTGTATTAGGCAAATGTAACTTGATTTGAAAACAGGCCATACAGGATATTAAAAATCTGTCTGGAAGACAGAAATAGGCATTTTGCAGCAAACAGTTAAATTTTCAGCATGTCCCCCCCTGGAAGTAGGTGATTAACTACTTCAGAGTACTAACCGGGTACACACTGCACATCTGGCAGAGTAACATGTGCCCCACTTCACAATTCTTATTTAAAAATGCCTTGAGTATTCAATGAGGTCCCAATTCTCCGAGTCTATCCTTATGCAAACATACTCTTGTGAATTACGCTAGACTAAAAAAAGTGAGAGAAAAGCAACTTGACCACTTCAAAAATTCTTAAAATTCATGGTTACTGACAGGAGAGAGTGTATATTTGATGAGTTGTGTAAATGAAACCAATGCAATGGTATTCAATAACTTCTATTTCAACAATAGGAATCTTGACCACTGTAAGAGCAACAAAGCTTCAGTGTTCCAAATCAGCCCAGTTCCTTGCTGAACAAATACAAAGTTAATAGTGCAGTAACATCTGAACAACCTAAATGCATTTTGCCCTTATGGACAAGCAACTGAGCAGACAGATTTGACATGGCAGCTGTCCCTGTATTATCCTTCTAATCACACACGAAGGTAAGTCATTTAAAAAATTTTAAAGCCATAAGGTAAAGAAAATGTGTATCACTGTTCTGGTTACTGTAACAACTGGTGTTTTCTCTTTATATTCTGAATTAAAGCAAAATTTCAAAGTAGTGCTTGCTGTGAATGCTAGTTAGTTGACATGTTAGATTTCTCAGTCAAAGAGGATCATTAGGTTTTGTCATTCATTGTGATCATTGTAGTTCATTGTGATTGTTCATTTGCCACAAGGCACCTGGCTTCTGTCTTGTTACCAGAGTCCAGTCACGTGTATTTCATTAAATTACAGCTTCCAGAATGGTTATCAACTTTGATGATTTCAGCAGTTTCATTCACTGCTTCTTGCAATGATGAAAGCCAATGGTCAGTGTCCTAGTTTGTAATTTGTATCCAAACAACTCTAATACCTAGTCTTTAGTTACTGGAACAGACAGTGCCTAATTAAGGCAGTGTCTAATGCCCTGTATTTTCTTTCTGAGAAAGTACTTCTGTTTGGTTTATGTATAAACAGGTTTAGACTGAAGTCAATAATGGCTAAGCGCTTTTTTAATTGCTAACTTTAATAATTGACACAACTCTTTGATGGACAAATCAATGCTGATTTTTTCAGACGTACTAGTAAATACTCGATGAAGAATTTATATGCAGAAATAAATTCTTATTTTATTTCAAAACATTCCATAAATATTTTGTATAAACAGGAAGTACTGCAAATGGTGAACAACACTAGACAGAAAAGGAAGAGCTGATCAGGATTCAAATGAATCCTGTGAAGCTAACACAGCTCATGTCATCACATGGAGGGTTATGTGTGCTTTCATGGGGATCAGGTTTGCACCATGAATTCTAAATGAGCCAGTGAATGACTTCAACTAATGGAATGACATAATAAAACTATGACTTATGCCAAAGAAATTACTAGAGTGGATCTTCCATCTATTGTATTAACCACCTTATCAGTTAATCAAATCTTTTGAAGAATTGAGAAAAAAAATATGACCTTTGGAGTTTTAATTTTGATGTAGCAAATGCAATAATGCAACATCAGTTGAAAGAATATTTAAATTGACAACAACCAACAGTACTACAAAATTAATTGCCAAGAGCTGCCTATGTGTTCCTGTAACTATGCTGGTTTTATGCTGGATTTATATTGTAAGCGACAATTGGTTTTAAAAACTACAGATTGAAATACCTATTTGCCATGGGAAGAGACACCTTTAAAATGTGGATAACGCTACTAATTGCTACATAATATGCAGACCTATATCTCTGATCCATTTCAAATTAATGCACTTAACCAAATGTGAAATGCTCAGCTAGTATTAGGTTACGAGATGCTGCAGGTACTCAACATGGCAGTTTTACTTATTCAAATGTGTTTAATTAAAAACATTTTCAACTTAGAAGAGGTAAGTCTTGTCCTTCATGTTTTATTCTACTAAGTATTTTTGAGATTGCAATCAACTGAATTATGTAAATTTTCAGACCTGTTCCACTTTGTAGAAAAGAGTGTTAATAGAAAATGGGAAATTAATTGCTCTTTTCATTTCTAAAAATTAATTCAACTCAGCACTGAAATAGTACCCAGAATATCAGTGCATTGGAGGTATGCAACCTCAGGATAGTGACTTCGGGCACTTTTATAAAAAGAAAAAACACACTCGCAAAGTACCACTGAACTGTCTGCAATATAACCACGTTAAGATGGAACATGCATTTTACTAGTCAACTTCATCTACAGTAGCTCCTCCCTACCTGAAGAGAAAATTCTGCTTCCTCAGCAGTCACAACACATCCAAGGTCAGAGGCAGCCATGTGTGTGTGTGGACAGGAGGTGCTGTGCTGCTGACCACAATATTCCAGTGTTTCCAGGGCCCAATGAGTAATTTTGTGAGGACATCAAAACTGCATGTGCACGTGAAGGAAAGCCAGTTACACCATGGGGAAAAGCGAGCATCCCCGTGCCCTGCTAACCAGCTCCCAGCAGGGTGCAAGTACCACCCTGTGTCCCAATGCCTGAGCACCTCCGGGAAGTGCCACCCTGCCTTGCCGCACAGCCGATGGCCTTTGGAGCACACATATCCCGATGCCCAGCTACGAGGTGCAATTCACTTCTGAAGGTACCTGCTCCCTCTGTAGCCGTCCTTCATTCCTGTCAGCTTTTTTAACAAAAAAATCACCTGAAAACATCTGGATTTTTATTTCCCAAATGAGAACACTTTGGAACTAATATCCAGGCCAACAACTTTTAATCTCTTCTAAATTACAAGACTACATGAGAAACTCGAAATGTTCTGATAATTTTAAATTGTTTGGCATTCAGCCATTCACATGCTCACAACAACTTAGAACCTTTCAGTGCAGCTTTTTTTACCATAATTACTCTGGGCAATCTACTTCATAGAGGAATAAAGTTCTCAAAGACATAGCCATGATAGATATGGTAGGCATTATTTCAGTCTTTAAAGAATACGAATACAAGGCATTAATTTTATGGTAGATAAAAATAGTCTGAAAAACAAATTCTTTGCTATTCTGCTTAACATCTTCCCTGGATCAGCTTCATCTATTCAACAAAATGCTGCATAAATTGTTCCCAGTCAAATCAAGGCAACAGCAAACATACCACTACAGACATATCAAGTGGATAATATAACAAAGTTGCTAATGATGATGAAACAGGAATTAGTCATAAAGAAATGCAACAGAATTCAAAATAAAGCAGATAACCAATGGACTGGGAGGCAAGTACAGAAATTAAAATGGTGCAGAAAACATGCAAAATGATGATAACATGATACACCAAACAATTACTTAAGGAGTAAGACAAAACAGTCTGGGAAGAAAGTTCCATAATGCACAGTAACAAACTTAATTTTTCTCCAGGGGGGAAAAAAAAAAAAAAAACATCCACAGATCTGTGAGCTGTGCCCTGCCCCCTCAAGCTGCTGGGGGAACTCCAGAGGTACTAATTTATTCAACCTACAGCTTCCATGTGCTGGCATTGCCTATTGTCCCTTGGGCACTCCAGAAACCTGCTTACTACTCTTTTGTGCTGATGCACTATTCTTTTCTGCAGTAATGTGATGAAAGCCAAGTCCAAGTAAATCACATGAGGATTTTGCCAGTTGCAGTTTCTGTTACCTCTATGAAAATTTTAATTTAGGAAAATAATTTTAACTGAATACTTTCAAACCATACAGTATCATTTTCTGAGTTCCCTCCCAGTGTCTGATGAGCAGGTCTGATGAGCATTTGCAGTCTGTCATTAAAGGTCAACATAAACCTCTGTATTTTTCCAAATCATCTTGGAATACCTGTACATTTGCACCAGTACCTCTACTGTGCAACATTCAATAGTCCGTCTGTTTTAACAGAACGCCTGCCCTTTCTGAGATCTGCATTTCCCTCTTCTTTGGATTAAAGAGTGAGGTGGCCTATAGGATGTTACTGGACAACTGCTCTTACTTCTTCTAGATTTTGGTTTTGTTTTTCATTTGCTTATTAAAACACACAATCTGTGGCACAGATCTAGTTATCTTTGACTCTTCTGTTGCATCCACCTATGTAAAACAGGCAGTCATTTCTCAGGCAGTAAGATGCTTATTGATTTCTCTGATTACTTCCAACATTCATAGAAGAATGTTGTTTTTTAGAGGCTTCTTGTCTGTAAGCCTCCAAGCTATTCAAGTTCTTAATGCTCTTCCTTCTGGTACTAAATACTGGTAACACTCAAAAGAATGGATCTACTCTTTGCATTCTTCTTAAACGTTACCTCAGTTACTAGAACCCTAATGTCAAGATTACTATGTTAATCAGAGAACTCATTTCAGCTTATAGCCTGTGGTACTACTCTTTTTGGCGCTACTACAATCACCTTCAGCAGTGATCCTCTACAATAGGAAAAGGTAGAGATTTCAAAAGCATCTAATGAAATTTGTACATTTTTTAATTCCATTCCATCCTGTCTGAAGAAAGAAAATAATTTTTTCAACAGAAAACCATTTCCCCAAGAATACATTGATACATCTGTCAACTATTTCATATTACTATGGTTGGAGTTTCTGTTCAAAGCGATCAGTTCTCTGAACTGCCACAGGCATGCACAAAGTTATACACCAAATTTATCAAACACAAGCACCAGTGCCTATTCAGTTACTTACAAAATGATGAGCGTAGAAGATCTTTCTTCTAACCCAGAATAGCTCCCCCCGCCCCAGTCAGCCTAGTGGAGCAGACAAAATGAGCAGCCGAGGGCCTGGAGTGGCCCCAGCACCTGGGAGGTGCGGGCTGAGGCCGGGCACCAGCGCCCCTTCTGTGACCAGCGGGCTCATGCTGCTGCCTTGCCCATGTCCACAGGGCAGTACTTGCTTTGCCTGTACAGAGAGAGGCAAGATCCGTTTGCTGCACAGTGTAACTTTACACTGCAAAGTGTTTGGACCAGAAATGGGTTACTTTGTACAATTCAGTTTCTGTAAAACAGACAATGTGCATGTCCAAATACAATCTGTATGAATGCAATAATTATCATAAATGAGCTCTTTGCTAGCTTGAAGCCAATGCGTTAACAGGTCACACCCAGACGTGAGATCAAAATGTCTCATACACAGATGTTGAACATATGCATCACATTTACCTGGAAGACAGTTTGTATCACCCCTCAATCTGCATTTGATTGAGGGTGGCTAAAACAGCTGCTGTGTTTCATTTTTTAAAAAAGATTCCCTCAAAAAATTCACTGTACACATCTCATCTTTAGGGCAGTGAAGTTGCAAGTTTGAAGAGTCGGTTGCTAAACCAGAGCAGCAGGTTTGGGCTTGTTCTTCATTAGTCCCTGCAAGCACTGACACGAGAGCACTGGCAGTGGCAGCTCTTGCAGGGCTGTTGCACTTCTGTTGCACAGGTTTCCTACATACAGCCTTGCTTTGCAATGCTCACACTTAGGCACATATTTAGGAACACAGTCCTAAGTAACAAAAGACCTCTTTTTTTTTTTTCCTGAAATATATGTATTTCCTATTTTTTCTTAGGAATGCTGTGCTCTGGGGCTAGAATAATAATTATTTCACTGTAAGATTGATTTTCGGTATATGAAAAAAGTGTGCATTCACCCATAAACCTGCTAGGGATTGAGTCGTCACAGCTATATGCTGTTCTTAACTTCAGACATTCCCTTATCTAAAGCATTTCAGCAGTATTGTGGAGCTCTGCAGGCAGTGTTCAGCTTTTCCTTTTTTTTTAAGCAAACAGGTATCATGCAAAGTCTGAACTGTCATAAAAGATGTAATCACAGTTTATCTGTTAAATCCTCCTTGTAATGGGGTGGATTATGCTACGAGGACACATTACTGCACATACACAGAAAGCCACTACTAAGATGCTTCTGCTTCCAAATTCTCTTAAAGCACATTCATACAAAGTATATTGTTATATCAGTGTGAATTTAACTGGACAAAGGAATTTTAGGGAAATGTTTAATACTGAAACAGCCTTTTTAAAAGTAAGGCTTTGTTAGAACTCCTTTTCAAGATTCCCATGTTCTTAAGATCACAATTATCCAAGATCGCATCAGTGTTACTTCAGCATTTCTATTCCATTCATTGAAAATTAATAATTATTATTTGCATTTCTTTTTCTTGGCTATCTGTCAAGAGATTTTAATTTTTTCAGGTCCCCAAACACTGCTGATTTGATGAAGATCACCTATGAACTGTTCCCTCTTCTGGGTTGTTTGCAAGTTGCACTAATAAAATATATGGTGGTTCTGGCATGTGATCAATTGTGTAATTTGAAATACAAATGCCTTTAGTGGTAACCACTTTACCTATGTATAAATATTCTCATTTCCAATTAACAAATATCTGTCCATGAAGAACCACATACCAAAGAAATCACAGTCAAAAAAAAGTTTTTATGAATATGCTTTAACATTTTAAAAAAAGAACATTCATGATTAATACATGACTAATTACCTTTTTGAAGTTCATGAGAATTCTCATTAGCTGTTTGCAGTATTTCATGGACTGTGCTTAGACTACAACGTTCATCTTGTAGGTGAGAGCCTCACACATTGAAAACTGTCATCGCTCTCAGTAGCACAGTTCCCTTCATCACCTTCAGTGGAAATGAGATAATTCACACCAGACAGGGCTGCAAACATTTGCTTCCAAGTGTCAGTTGTGCGAACTTGCAGTGATACAAGAAGTTACGAAGCTCTGTTGCTTTTAGCCTACACTTCTCTAGTACCTTCCAATTCAGTCTTCTGACACTGGTCCTCAACTTGAAACTCCTCAGCACTCATCTGCTTATACTGACCTGTACATCCCTGAGAAGGTTCCTGATTTACCTGCTTATAAATTGAAGTATGCAAGAGTCAGAAGCTATTGGAACAAGGGAACACACAACTGCTCGTTTTCCCCCTCAAGCACTTATCAAGGTAAATGTGAATTTAAAATAATACTTCCTTGACTGATAGCAATTACCACATTTTAATTATAAAGTTTCTAATAACGTGCTTTATTCCCAGCAAAGAATCTTCCCAATTGCCATTTAGGAGGACACTTAATGCAGGTGACACACTGCCTTCAATATCACAGGCCTGCTCACACACCAGAACGCGCAGCAGCAGCATTTCTTAAAAAAAAAACACCCTGAAG
The DNA here is from genome assembly GCF_000705375.1 of Tinamus guttatus. Next base: position 16,558 of record NW_010589162.1, on the reverse strand, counting down.
TTAAAGTTATTAATGATCCTTTAAATTCATGAGGCCTCACTGCAGCGGATGGTACCTTGATTCCTGGCAAGTCCAGGCTTCTGGGGACAAGGACAAAACACAGCTACCCTGGGAGAGCCCCATTGAAGGCAGGAAGAAAAGACGAATAGATGGAAGTCCTGGATTCCAGTTTCGCAAATGTGCTCTGTCTTTTTAGGCCAAACCAAATTCCCTGCTGTGGAAACTTGTTTCTCACTGGTATTATCCACGGACTAAGAATATGGACAGATTGTTTTCTGATTTTCCGTTCAATCCTACTATTCAACCACATGTAAGGTTTGCCTCAATCCCTTTATTTATAGAACAGTACTATAAAATAAACACAGTATTATTTGAGGTTGCTAAATTAAAGGTTGTAAAATGTTCTGAGATACTTGCAGGAATGAAATACGAATTTGCTAATGTTTGTTACAGTAGATATATGGAACGGTTTAGTGCCAGGCTAGGGAACATCAGAAACGAGTCTAACCATTACTAATTCTGATGCTACATTAAAATTAAACTGAAGCTGTTCAGGGAAAATTATTTGCCATCATTTCATTGCAGTATTTGAGGACAGTTCCTTGCCTTTATTTTATTTTATTTTATTTTATTTTATTTTATTTTATTTTATTTTATTTTATTTTATTTTATTTTATTTTTTTACCTTTCCTTATGAAGCTATGCATGATGTCCTGGACTGATTCCAGACTGTCTGCAAACAACAGTCTGGAATTTTAATGGCAGGTATACAGTTCCCTTTCTGTTGACCTAAATTATGCTGGATGCAACATGCGAAAAAGAAAATAGTAACCATATTTACAATTTTGTAACTATTAACCTGGTGTCAACAGCTCATTTTAACCATTTCCCAAGAAGACAGACTATGGGTTTGGCAAACCCATTTCAGAAAGAGAGGCTAAAGCAATAACTAAGAACAGCAAGTTAAGCTGCAAATGAGAGGATTGCTCCTGGCAGCCAGATACATGAAGGCACCTCATGCCAGCAGCACGTGCGCCATCTCTAAAACTGTGAGTGGTGGAAGCTGTAACAGGAAAGATTTGAACTAGAGCTAAAAGCGTCACTGAAACTCAGTTACACAAGCAGCCCTGAATCCTCGGACAAATCCTGGGTGGTGCAAATAGTCCCCGTTGCATAGCTTTTAATCACTATTACCTTGAGATTAAAATGTGCATCTTACTAGTATCTTTCATGTGAACTAGTAAATTCACTAAGATTGGAAGATTTATTAAAATATTTTCGATAAACAAGAGAAAACGGAAATGGCTGCAGCTGTGCTTAACCCAGAGATTATATGTTCACAATGGAAATTTCTAGAACTATGCTGAATGGATTTTACTGTTTTTTTCTCTGTTTCTAACATAATCCCTAACACAGAAAAAAGTGTACTGCTCTTTTAAATAAAGTTTTCCTTCATTATTGGGATCTTGCTCACATATGGGCATTTTTTGCTTTTTAACTATATAATTGTTCACAAAATAATTAAATCATTTGTAATAGGAAGGAGATGGAATTAACATTGTCAGTGTAAAAGGAGCAGAATCCTGTCAACAAACATTTCCCTTGCCCCTTTTCCTTTATTTGCCACTATCTCGTTTAAACAGAACTTCAGCTGACATTCAAAAATTGTTCTGCATATGGTGAATACTGAACTGTGCTAACTGAAGTGACTCTCTGTTGTTGCTGTTTGCCTCTTAACTATTATTAAAATTTCTGATTTGAATTTACAAGCGTGCCTGTAGCGTGGTGTTCTCCCAGATGCAATGCCAGAAGACAACTCTGGTTGCCTCCCAGAAGATGAAGGCTAGGGCTCGGGCTCGCTGCTGGGACAAAGGACGATGGTCGTTCCACAGTCAACATCGAGGACTAGCGTACAAATCTTTCCACATGCAAGGTGCTCCAGGCAGGAAGTTGGTGCAAAACACAGCATAGAACGGGCAACAGGCAGGTAAGAATCACACCTAGCATTTCATCAAATTCGTATTTCCAGCTCAGCAAGATACCGAGCTACTGAGAGCAGTATTACCTTTCTGCTTTGTGTTTATTTCTGAGGTATTACCAAGATTCTCCTTTGCTGTATGGCCAAATCATCTAACTGACAATACCAAAACGACATTCTGGAATGTATTTAAGTAAAGAGTAACATTGCCCTTTTCAACAAGGAAATATAAAATATAATTAGAGCAGAGAAAAAACACATTCAAATTAGATGGATTTTTCAGTGTCTCCAATCATTCCCACATAGATGTTTTCTTTAGGGCATTTTTGCTCTTGCAACTTATCAGGTAATTGTCACATCTGTCTTTGACTACCATGTTCTGCACCGTGTAAGATACTACTTTTATTGTCAAGATTTGCATTACAATATTTACTGTAATCCACTTGAGGATAATGCTGTGTCTTCACCCCCTTGTTTGACAAATTAATAAATGTAGCTGTTGTGTGAAGAAAGGGAAAGATTTGGAGTCTTTTGCACGTACTGAAGTAACAGGACAACACCAGAGAAAGAAAAATGGAGCTTTAAAAGAAGGAATTGGACAAGAACAGGCTTAGATTTTGGCACAACTGTACTGTGCAAAGCAGATGGTGGTATAGTTCAGACCTATGAAACTGAATGCATAAATAAAAATTGTTGCTTCAGATTATGTATAAATAAACTGTACATATGTATATAAAATTGGTTAAAATGCATTGTTTCTTTTATGAGATGCACAGCTAAAGATCAGAAATGAAAGCTTTTACCAACAAATCTGGGTTAGTGCTCATCCTCTTATTTCTTAAATTTTTTTGATATTAATAGAAAAAATCTTTGTCAAAGCACTTAGTATATCAACGATTCTCAACTTATGGCAGAAATAATGTTCTAGCTTTCTATAAAACAACCACTGAACACCATAAGGAGATATTGTAGCAGAAATAAAATGTCAGGTACAAAATGGTTCCTCCTGCTCAGTCTACTAAGAGCAGGAGCACAGTGTGAGATTATCACCCAAACTGACCTGCGGTGTCATTCCGTGGCAGATGTACATGATTGGAATATTCTCTGTATCTGGCCCCTGATCAAGGCACAAGTCGCTTTTCAGGGAATTCTGCAGCTGAAAAGAAACACAAAGAAGAAATCAAATACATCTTAGGCTAAAAATACGGTGTAATTGCTTACATTTCTTTGCAATAAAATCATGTGTATTTGAGCAAGGCAATTAACAAACCTAACAATACTTGTTGGAGAAAAAGTTTTGCAGGGATAGGGTTCTGGAAAGTCCTGACTGCTCAACTTGACCTGGGAGCCTACCCTAGGCCCAGGAGAGAGAAACTCGGTCCTCAAACTTTTGGTTCTCAAGCCATCAACCACTAGTCCCAACTCAACCTTCTAGCATACTTTCTTCCTAACAAAGCAATCTGCAAGTTCTAGATTCCCCAGTTCTGTTTTTAACATTAAAGGTAAACAGGAGACAAATTTACACACTTTGATTAGCCTTTAAAAACTCAAACTGGGCCTCAAAGAATCTAAGAGATAAACAAGCTCCTGGACCATTAGATTGCAGAGCCATACACCTAACACCAAAAAAGACCTCTTACTTACACTCTAGAGAACAATACTTACATTAAATATCAGGCATTGACCCTGACTGATGATAGTCATCTTTCTAAATAAGTCAGCCCTACAAGTAAAAAGGCTGTGGAACTTTTCATTTCCTCACACCTAATCCTAGCTCAGAAAGAATGAGGTGATAAATCTATGTGCTTAAAGTAGGCATAAATCATTCTCCTCTCTGGCCACAAACAGTATGCAGTTGGCTTTTGAAACTACCCCAAGTACACTACTTCCTGTAGCTCTGAAATTGGATATGATATCCAATAGATAGGTAAGTGAAACAGTTTAGAATAATCTAAATAAGCATGCATCCCCCAAAAGCAATGGTTTTAAATGAGCAAATGCAAGCTATGGGGTAATAAACAGAAACAGGAAAGAGAATGATGTACACAATCCCGCAGCAGGAACTGCAGCTGCGCAGCAGCTTCTGTCAACTACTCAGTCAAACAACGGAACAAGGGACCTTGAGTTTATGGTATTATTTTACTTGGAGCCAGGCATTGTTATTACACATTTGCCCCCACAGTTTAAAAAAAAAAATGTAAGCAAGAACCTTACCACCCCGTAGGCAACCGTATCGGAATACATTCTCATTTCTGGATACACACTGACAAGGTACCACCTGAAGGTCTTGCACTGGAGCTTCTTCCTCAACGCCCTCCTCTCAGAAATGTCCCCAATATCAATCCCAGAGTCCTGCACATGGAACAACGCAGGAAAACACAACAACGTGTCAGCTATTTCTGTGTAAACCTATCACCCAGAGACTCTACTGTTCTGGCCACTACTAATAGATAATCATCTGTAACTCCCAGCCTTTGGTTGTGAAGTGATTCTATTACCAATATACTTTCTCTAAGTGCTCTATTTAACTATGATTTATACCAATGTGTTATGCAGGTCAACACTGTGGGGTCTCATTCAAAGTCTGCTTTGGTTAATGGAAACACCGCTGTTGACTTCATTAGAGTTTAGATCTAGTTTCCAATGAATATAACTGTTGTTCTCTAATTTCCTGGCATTTTCCAAATGCAAAAGTAATTGGCAGTAGGTAGCAAGTTGCCCTGGAAACAACCTTATTGTTGGCATCCCACTGTGGCCTAATCATTAGTGCATTGCACTTGCTGGCTGTTTTGGGAGTCTGGGTTCGCTGCTTCACTGCAAAGAGCAGTTGCTCTACTCAACCTTCCTGAAATATCATTTATTAAATTTCTGGGCTAGCATAAAAGAGAAGTTGGTATTTTTGTTACAAGCATTTACAGAATCTTACCTCCCCTAATCTTATTCTCTTTTACAGTTCTAGCTAACCTAATTTCATGTGACACACTTCTTTGCAGATCATAAAATGTGAGTTTCATAAAGTTCCTGTATATATAAATCAGTAATTTATCACATTAAAATTCTTCAGCAGAAGTTTTTAAAAGGGCATCTAAGTGCAAATCTGTGGCCTGCTGTTTAATGGAGTAAATGTGACCATTTGCTTTACATTGTACTCAAACGCTTCTACCTCAGAACAAAACCAACGATAAATACACTTTCATTGGGAAATCTTGCCATCTACCTACTTACAGCGCAGACTTTACTGAGTCATAAATGCCCCAAAGGTTCTCTCAGCCAGCAGATACATGATTGTAAAATAACACCGAAGCACTCGATTCTCCTGGCTCTGTGAGGATAGCTTTAGAGGTGTCTAGTTCTCAGAGCTGCTGAAGCCATGACCGCTTGTTGCATCCCAAAGCCTTTATTTGGCACTGATCTGAAACAAGCATATCTTAGTATGGAGGCATTTCCTGACTAGTACTCAAGTTGGGCATGCAACACTGGAATGGGCTCATCTCTAAGTGCTGGTTCCCATCTGACAGGGGAGCCCTCAGCACGTCCTGCCGCAACGACCACGTAACCGTCAGGCTCAGGCTCCATAGGCCTGAAGAAGTTGTGTGAAAACTAAGCCATTTCCCAGGGTGTTTTAAACAAGTACCTTTGTTTTCAACAATGGCCATAAACAAAAATGAAGGCACTTATCCTCTTTACCTACATCTTGTAACAGATTTTTCCCTAAAACAAAGACATTTCATTGGCTACCACTATTAAAAGCTGATTTAACCCTTTTCATCATCTCCAGTTTTTGAAGTCTGTACTAGTGTTCAACAGCAATAGCCTTTGTGGAGATGAAGAGAAATCATCTGCATTACAATTTATTCATGCAGGTCAGTGCAATTACTAGTGAATTTGAGGTAAGAAAAAAAAAAGACTCTGCATTGAAAAGAGAAAAATAATCTTTTTTTTTTTTTCTCCTTTTCAAACCTGCAAATAAAAATCAGTTTTTGCAGCACAAGATCTACCATGCAAATATCTTGATGGGCATGGTGACCTGAAGAAACCTCATCTATATTTCCTTTGTTTGATAAATCAGTTTTAAAATTTACTATAATCTTACATTTTTCAGATATATCAGCATATTCAAGGCAGTTTTACTTAACCAGTAGCAAACAATAAAAAATTAGCAGACCACAAAGGAAATTTTTCTCAGCACTTTCATAGTATATTATGCAGCTAATATATATTTTTTTTCAACCTGAAAATGGAGTGACAACTTCCCCATTCTGCCACAATTGTTTAGCTTTAACCATAGGGGATGGAAGAAATTCCTGAAAGCAGCTAGGTAACTTCAACATTCATACACTCCGAGCTGGCTTTGGTTTCTTATTATCTTTCTCCTTACTGAACAACAGAGAAGCAACTTTTTTTTTTTTTTTTTTTTGCTTTTAGAACCATAAATTGCAGCAAAAACAGTGATTTTAGATTTTTTAAAAGAAAAATAAATCACCCATTTGTTCAGACTAGCATAACTGCTTTTGATATAATGATAAGGATGAGAACTTCACACTGCAAATTAGAACTCAAATTCATCTACTGCCATGGTTTCCAATCTCTTATTGTAGGCAGATCTTGGAATATTTTCCAGAAAGAGCTACAAGACATAGTCAGATTTCTCAGAGCTATTATCAGCAGTTTATAGATTAAATGCTACTGACTACAGAAATGAAGAGCAACTAGAATCAGCTGCCAAATCGAACTCTTGGGTTTCTTATCCTGCAGTATCTTTCCAGTGTAAGGAACCAGACACGGCTCACCTATGGAAAAAAGAACTGGAGAAACACGTCAAAAGGGACCTGCAGCCAGACTCCCGCAAAATGTTATGGCATATACCAGCCACTCTTATTCTGGTATGAAGTTATTCAATAATGATACAATCACATTTGTATCAAAAGATACACACATCCCTTAGCCCTTGGTAGAACTGCATTTTAGTCAAGTCTGACTTAGTAAGAAATTTAAATTCTAAATAAAATGTGTAATATGGATATGCTGTTTCTCTTTTTTACATTCCTGCCACTACTAGTTTAAAATCTCCTTGCAGTATAATCAGTGAGGTTGTCAGGAAATGAATTTAGTAAGAAAATCCATTTTGATGAAAAATACATTTTTTAAGGAAATTGAAAATAAATGAACTATTTCTAGAGTAACATGTAATTAAATATATATATACACACACACACATATATATGTATGTATAGACATACTTACGTACATACATGCACAAACGAATAAATCATTGCAGAAAATCAAACTGCAGAATAGCAGCCAAAGCCCAATTGTTCAAAGGCAAAGCCTGCAAGCGCCGGTATTTGTGACTCACCTCCTGGGGCACGTTCCATGCCATGTAGACATGGCTCTTAAATTCATCCATCCAGACTTCAGCCACCCGCAGCGCGTTTCTCCGGACGTGAGCAGTTAGGTCTTCTGTGTATGGCTTATGGGCTCGTTCAATGTGGGCAATCCTGGAGCACGGCAGAACCTCAACGCTTCCTCCACACTGCCACACCTACAAAGAAGGAGACACCCTGCTAGTCAAAGCTCCCCACACCACTGTTGTCTGACAGTAAATACATGGAAATCTTTTTATTTATCCAGGTTAAGAATGAGAATAATAACTCAAGGTTTATTTACCTATAGAGATTTTTTATACAGTTTTGAAAGAATTATTATCTTGCCTTACACTTACCTTACCACAGATTTACTACCTTAACAGTAGCGTATGAACAAGACTTTCCTCAATCCGTTTAGCCATCAGAAGATATTATGAATAAAATAATGTATAAGGCACTCAACACAACAGCATGTGGATTCAAGTTTTAACAGCTTGCAGACAGTGCAGAATCCAGAACTAGTCTCTGATGACAGGGAAATTAAGCTAATGGACAGTATAAGGTCATCAAACTTTCAGGCTTTAGGAAGAACAGGAAAATAAACGCATCTTATGCTTTGCTTTAAACATAGCTCAGAAAGAAACCAGATTTATTTCTTTTGAGGAGTGCTAAATAATATGATTTTCTAGTGAACAATTTCTCCAAACAATTTCAACATACACTACCACTATAAGTGATAATATGTATATAATGTAGGTGACTGTACCCTCTCAAGTGTGGTTTTGTTCTAGCATCACAGCTGACCTAGTGCCTACAATGTTCATCCTGAGTATTATACTTCTGATTTCTCTTTCTGCTTCCAGCTAAAGAGAAACCACTTCAGCAGGCTCAACAATCAGTGAAGTAGCTCAGTTCCTTTACATGGAAGCTCTGTTCTCTGTGCATCTTGTATTATGCAAACTTCAAAACAACATCAAGACAGTACAATCATAATAGTTTAGTGAATGCTGCTTAGGTAAAACCCAGATGTGTTCAAGCTGTTTGATCCTGTAGAACAAATACCTCCATATCTCAGAAAGCCTCGCTGTGCTGAGAAGCAAGGGCTTTGCCGTATGCTCCTGCTAATGGAGGTTCCTGATAGCTGGTATCCTAGAGCAAGAGAGCACGGGAGGAGAGTGAGGGTGCTGCTCCCTGCTTTGCTAGGCCCTGCCCTGATCTCCCTCCCGCATGGCAGACTGTCACACCTGGAGCGGCACTCAGGCCCTCCAGGTCAGACGACCCTATAGGCACACGCTCTGCTATGGAGGCACTTTGCTCAGTCATTCATTTTATATATTTAGACATCTGGCTTGAATACAGCGTTTAGGCATTTGGCAGCTCCTGAGAGCAGAAGGATATGGCATGGATTCAGGATGTTTACAAAGCTGCTTTTGAACTGCTGCCTAATTGCAAGCAGCATATGCTGGGTGATGAGAGCAAGCCCGGGTGTGCAGAGCTCTCTGCAAGATGAGCTATCCCAGGAACCCACCGTAAAATCAAGATGGATCTGGAGAGACTTCAGCATGTCTCTGTTTCAGAAATTTTGAATCTTGCAAGAGTAAATAATCATAACCACTATGAGAAAAAATCTTAGAAGATGATCACAAGTATTGGGAATGAAAATACTGATGATGATCACAAATACTGGGCAATAGAACTGGCGTAAGAATGAATAATTAGCTGAAAGTAGCATCTGTGTTCTTTCTAAATCTCAGATAATGCGGTCAATCCAGGTTAAAGAGCTAACAAAAAATATTAGTTTCTCGAAGATTTAATTCAGCTACATTTCTTAACGAAGATTAAACATGAACTATCACCAGCCTGGGCTTGCACAATGCCTGCCTGCAATCCAAGCCTTTTCTCAGTACAGCATCGACATCTAGCTAAAAATTGTTTCACAGTTATTCACTGCACACTGCTAACTCATAACATGAAAAACAAGAACGATATAGTGATGGACATAAAACAGTCCACAAGATCACCATGCACAAACAGTATGCTCTGCTACTCTGTCCTCCCACCGCTCATTTTCACTAGGGATGGCCCTGATCCAAGTCTGACATGTGAGCACCAAATCTTCTAAAGGGATTTCAGTGAGATCTGAATCCTGTCTCCACAACAAGCTGAGCCAAAAGATTCACTGTCTATGATGAGCTGAATTGCCAAGTACATTTACAGGATCTGAATTTGAGAGTGAACTCATCTGTAATTTTAGTACTTATTCAGTAATCAGTAAAATCTAATTTGACTTTTTAATGAAGTTGTATGTATTTTCCAAAAAAACATCCCAAGATGACAAAATCTTCAGTAGTTTGGAAACAATAATTATCAGTACCCAAGTAATTTCCAACTAATCAAATCTGTGGCCAGTCCTTTTCTCTCAGACAATGTCAATCTGTGTTTGGTTTCTAAAAACTAATTAACTACTCTTCAAGAAGCATGGATTCACTTAAAAATTAACGCTAAGATGGATCTGTCAACACAGATGCTGGCGGAACAGGCTGCTTATACTGAACAGCCTCTAAAACAAATCCTGTTATTTGTAAGACAAACTCTCCAGCAACCCATGAAAACATGACTAGGATACTCCAAAATGGGTCTAGAGGTATATGCTAATAGCTTCCATATTGCAAGAAGAATATAAGTCATTAATGATTGTCTTCAGGAGAAAGAAATGAGAAACAAACGTGATATGAAGATAAGGAAATCAGCTCAAGTTTAACCATGCACTGAGCTTGCAGTGACAGCATTGAACAAGTGGCGCGAGCCTGGCTGCAGCTGCGAAGCCCCGTGGAGCCCTCGTGGCGCGAGGGGAGAGGCTCTCGCGAGTCAGGGCAGAGGGTGCAGTCCTGACCCGCTCTGCTGGTCACCCGGGAGGCTTTGCGCACCGCATTGCAGCAGGGCAAGAAAGCTTCTTTGTCCAAACCCTTCACTGCGCTCCTGGGGAAGCCAGTTGTCAAGATAAAAAATGGTAGGCAGGCATCATGGCAGGATTTTCAAAGTTTCAAAAATATTTTGTTTTTTCCACAGAGAATGGTTCTAAGTATAAAACTGTATCTCTGAATAAACTGCTGCAATGAGAAATAATGATCAATCTGCTTATATAAATCAAAAGAAGAAAAAGAAAGGATGCATTTCCTAAATTGCATTTTAAACAAAATATACCATCTTTTCCTTTCAGCCATGAAAATTTTTATACCTATGGTGTAAGAACTGGAAATTGTTAATGATAGCATCACTTTCCTGCCAAATACCTAAACATATGTTTACACTTGTCAAAATAATACAGGATTTGAAAACCACAATACAAGAAATAATGGAAATTCATATTTTATTCTCTAAAGGCACAAATGGCAAAGCTATACCAATGGGGGCTTTGTTGGTTTGTTTTCTGCCTGAAGGCAGAATCCTCACAAAGTTTTCAAGGGTGAGGGAGCGCATACCTTGGGAATATTGAAAGTCCCTGGAGGCACCCCAGCAATGCAGGTGTTTCCTGCTTGCTTTTCTTCAGAGGAATTTCTTTCGGGTTTGGTTCCTGCTGGTTTACTTAGCAAAAACAATCTTTTAGCGAACACAAACTGGAGTCGCCTTTCAAAGAGCTGTCAGAATCTACTTCAGGGCTCTCAATGCTCTCCTCCAAACAGTACCTTACAACAAGCTGTTTACTCTTCTCCAGGGAGCTCATACATTTGGTAGAGCCCTCCCAAGGACTTAGAAAGCTTCTGTCTCTCGACAGAGTTCCTGCATCCCTATCAAAACAGGAGTAGAGCTCCAGAAGAATTTTTAGAGGTGTAAAGTAGCAGGAATAGCAGCAAGGCAATTTCTACCGCCTGTGAAGTTGAAAGACCGAAACCAGCGGAGTGCGTGACCTATACTAGAGAAAGCAAGTGGAAGATGACAGGAACATTAAACGGATACAGAGTCCATTGAAAAAAGCATAGGAAAGAGTCTCTCTCTCTTTTAAATTTTAACTTGTTACAAGTTACATGGAGAATGTGGGAAAGCTCTAGGCACTGCTTACCACTAATTTACTGAACATATATTTTACACATAAGCCACAACTGTGTCCCTATGTCTGTGAATTTACGTGCAGCAAGGCTAAAGCAGCCACAGACAGTAACTTCCTGAAATCAGAAAACATGTTCCTTGCCACCTGTCACTGGAACCCATCAGACTGAGAGGAGACAGATAGCAGAGATTCCTTAGTACGGGCTTTACAAAATAAGAATAAATTACTAAACTCACGAAGGAGGAATGAGATAGACAGACAGACAGCATGAGACTTCCCTGGACAGCTTCCATGAGAGGGATTTGGTATAAGATCACAGTATGAACCATCAAGCACAATCCACCCCAGGGACCAAGCCTAAGCCATGATGACCACGCAAATGTATGTAACTAGGGTAGAGCCTGAATACAGAGGCAAAATCAACACAGACACAGTCAGAGAAATGGAAGACCAGAAGCGAGCAAAGAGTACAGGTGGTGGCAGAGCACACCAGCTGCAACCTCCCTGCTGCTAAGGGGCAGAGGACCCAGGCACTGGGCAGGCCATGGAAGCAGTGATTCCTCCAGCACGCGCCCAGGCCCACACCCCACCACCGCTCTGCTACCCCTTGCTCTCTGGGCCAGGGCAGTAGCGACGGCACCCGCACAAGCTTCAAGCTGAGCAGAGAGGGTGACTGACAGCTCCTTGTATTCATCTAAATTAATCGGGAGGTCATTTTTTAAAAGGAAATTCCATTCACATCTGAAAAATCTATTTCATTAGTAAAAGATCTCCATTTCTACTTATTTTTATAACCCTGCCCTTGACTAAATCTTTTTCAATTGCACTCAAACGTATTTGAATTTGCAGGTTTAATCAAAACAATTACAATTCTGAAGCTGATCTTTCTAATATATAATTTATACTTCATTATAAAATGATATAACACTTTTTCATTAGAAGGGTTTATTTTATATCTCTTTAATCACTGGGTATTCTTTTCATGTTATGGTTTCTTAATCTAATAAAAAAATAAGTCCTACATGATGTTGAGCAGTTCATTAGCATAGACTGCATCTGTTAAATTTACACATCATGCATTTTTTTCAGAGAACTACTATGACCTTGTTTGAAACTATCATTGCACTTAATTATTTAGAAGTTCTGTTTGCAGCCTAAGTGGTTTGTTGAGATTTCTCAAAAAAATGAAGCATTTTCTAGCTTCTGCGGAGACTGCAAAAGCCAAAATTAGAAGAACTCATTAAAATTGGCCTGAAGAAAAAAAAATGTCAGTATGAATTAATTACTGCTATGGATCCAAACAGTCACCAGTACATCCATATATTTTGGGAACAATTTAACACAACAAATATTTGTGAATCGAGATTGCTTGCACTTCACTTAAACTTTTTGTTTGTTTTTAAAAATCTTGCCATTATCATTAATCATTTACAGATAGCGAATAATGAGCTTGATGCTTTAGCTTCAAGTAGCATAAACAAGCTATTTTTATCCAATACCCTAAGCTCGGTGCGTGATCATTTTGTGACTGCATTTTTGCTTTGGTTATCTTGACAGGTGACTGCAGAGAGCACAGGGAGAACAGTCAGACACAAAGATCTCCCAAATTCATGTTCTTGTTTCTAGTAGCACACACTGGGTTTTTGGATGAGATGCTGAAAAGTTTTCAGGTATCTATCAGGTATGAGTTTTCAGAGTATCTATCTCTGTAAACTTATACTATATTCAATATATATGCCAATCTTCATCTAGGTGATACCTCCACTGACATCAGATAAACTTCACTGAATTATGACAGTAGTTCAAAAAAAATACTGTTCAGTTTAGCTAGCATTCCCCAAAGTTAGCAAGGAACCATGTACCTCTTTTTTATTCTACTTGTATAAAACAGGTTTTTGATGAAAAAGTCTGTCCAAACAGTAGAATTAAATAGAGAGTCTTGGGTAAGTCAGTTAAATTGAGGATTAGAAAAGTAGGAGGTAGGCAAGAAGAGAAAGAAAATATCATGCTTACAGAAACTGTGATTCTGGTTTACTCCCTGTTTCTAGACATTGAATGGGCTGGAAAAGAGAATCGTGTCCTTGGTGTGAGCCCCTGCAGAGTGAGAAATCGGGGCATGAATTAATTTCAAGAGATGCCCACCTATAGTCACAGCTCAAAACAACATGCAGAGAGAAATCAGCGACTGAGGAGACAGCTTCAGAAGAAGTTCATTTTTTAGCTAGTACACAACTGTTCCTTAGTTTTACTGAAGACCTGTGAGGATTTTGGACACTATTCTACTTTTCCTCATCATGCAAACCTTTCAGGCAAACACACCTATTAATATGTGACAAACCGTTTTTTTCCCACAGCCAAGCTGAAAATCTTCTCAGGAAACTAAGCACCCGACAAAAAAATACTCTGTCCCCAGTCTAAAATAATTTT
>NW_010589160.1:15265-27175 GCF_000705375.1 Tinamus guttatus | reverse complement strand
TCTTCTCTCACTGTTATTTGCCCTGTTCAGCACTATCATCTCATGTGTCCAGTAGTTTCTCATGGGCTGTTGTTACCTAAACCTTGTCATCTCCCACTGTGTTTTAATAACAAGCATCTGCTCAAGTGCTTTCCTAAAGTGTGCCTTGAATTCATATTTCTTCCAATATCTGTGCATGTGTATCTTAAATCGCTCAAGTCCATTTGGCCTTCCTGCTTACTTAAACTGATTCATGTGCATAAATGCAAGACTTTCAAACTGAAAAATCATACCCAGTTGGTTTATTGGCAAAATTTGTATTCTTCACTTGGGATGCCGTATCTGGCCCTGTGCTAGTCAGATGACAGGTGTGGTTTCCAGCCAGACTTCCATTTAGCAACAGTACAGTAATTAAAAGGATCTGTCTAAAGAAATTGTGCAAATTAGAGCAGACAGCTGTTAGTTGAAAAGAATAAGCACTTTATTTTTAATAGCCAGCTCTTGGACTACTGCCAGAGATGCTTGTGTTAGATCTTCTGGATAAAATTTTTCCTTCGACCATTAAAAACTTAAGCAAAAAGAAGTCTTCTAGCAAAATAATGATGAGAAACAGCCAACAAAGGGAAAGTATGTTCCTAAACCTGAGGATACCCTGAAGATCTTCAGATTTAGCATGGATCTGGTGGTGAAGTTACTCTGTCAAAGCATCAAGGGGATCGATGGATTCATCAAGGTACATGGGAATTGAATTCAGTGCAGAGAGATCCCTCCACCATTCTTATGTACCAACAGGAGACTTTTCTATGCCCCTGGTAGAACAACTAATGGTTGTGTGCAGTTGGGAACAATGACCATAGCTTTTTTCAATCTTTTCCTACATGAACTGCCAAATGGATATCCAGAAACACGAGTAGTTCATGAATCTTCCCACTAGCAAGTTAAGTTCTGCCTCCTTTAACACAGCAGCTCACAGCCTTCAAATCAAGCATGTGCTGAAATAGTTTATTGCATCTAACGAATAAGTCCCAAAAGGTGAGACCTATAAAGATGTTTAGGAATGGAAGTACCACTTGCCTGACATCCATCCACTGGGTGGATAATATACTGGACTGTGATCCAGAAAAACTTGGATTCACTTATGTTTCTTCCATCTCGGAAGCTCGGAAGTATCTGTGCTTCTGTGCAAAGGCACTGTAGGGTCCCTGATCCCCTTCAAGTGCCTCTTGAGTTTTGATGATAAAAAACAAAGAACCATGGCACTAGCTTGTGGATTCATAAAGTTAACTAACACTCATTGCACAAATCAAAGTAATAAGTGTGAGTATGAAGTTAGAGAACAAAGAGCAAAAATAGAAATCAGGGAGAGAATATGATACATTCTTTCCAAAACCCTACTTGCAATCTTTTCCTTCCTCTTTCTGACTGATTCACTTTTTCTCCTCCTTCCCCATTCATGATTGTCATCTTGTCTCCTTTTCTAGGAAAACCTCTTTTTCGTAATGGAATACCTCAATGGAGGAGACCTCATGTTCCATATCCAGAGCTGTCATAAGTTCGACCTTCCCAGAGCAACGTAAGATGATATTATTGATGTTTCACTTGTAAGTCCAATGCAGTAGAAGCAAAAAGGGAAGCTGGGGGAACTGGAGCTCTTAGTGTTATTTTTCCCCTTCTGCAACTGTCCTGTGGGGTTAACCTTCATTTCTTTGCACACAATTGTGTTCTCAGCCATCTCTAAAACCACACAGCTTTTGCTTTATAACTCCATGAGTAGTTTCTAGCTAAGCTGCTCAAACCGAGATTGCCAGCCCAGAGACCAAAGGCAAAGCTATTGTTTGGTAGAAAAGAAAAAAAAAAAAAAGTTTTCCCTTTGAGCTTTGAAAAAAAAGGAAAAAGAAACAAGTGATAAAACCTATCAGAAGTGCAAGAGGCAAATTTAAAAAAAAAATTAATACACCAACAGAGGATTAAAAATTTGTTTAGCTGTGATTAAAATAAATAGGGAATTAGAATAAATTTAAAAAATTTAAAAATCTTTCTGCGAGCAAAAGGTATTTTGAAAGTCAATATTTAAACTACTGTAGAAATTAATTTTATTTAATAATTAAAACTAAGCCCCTTCATTTAAATCAGTGTTTAATGTGAAGATTTTTTTAAAGTATTTTCATGTTTAGAATTAAGCCCCGAAGCGAAGCCAATGCATTGAAGTGGATCAGACTTTGCAGTGCTAGGGGGGATATGATCCTGTGGTTGCCTTAGCTTTTGCACAGAGCACATTCATTGTTTCATGGTGCTTCAGCCCTGTGCTGATTCTCTGCAAAAGAAGAATGTTCTCAAGCAAAAACGTGATGAAAACAAAGATCTAAAGTTCAAAAAAAATCTACAGAAAGACCACCAAGCATCTAGCAGCTCCTTCACATCTTGGGTAAGACTGCAAAAGAAAGTCATAAATACAGGCACCAAGGAGAGCTGTCTGACAAGCCAGGGAGGTCTCCAGTCCTAATTGTCCACTTGTCTGTCCATAGCCAGGACCGTTCTGTGGTTCATGCAGTGGCTAGTGCATGGGACAAATCACAGCAGCTTTTTGATGTGAGGCATTAACTGCAACTTGCAGCTTACAGTCTGGTGTATCACTGTAAATCATTAGTTTGCACACTAAATACATGACTTAGCAAGAGGCACAGACACCACGATTTTGTCTTCCATGCTACATGGGCAATGTCTTCTAACGTAGACAGTTGGAATTAGAAGGTGTGGTATTTTGCTTCAGAGCTGATCTGGAGACATCCTTGGGCACTTACAGACATATCCTCAGAGACAGCTACATATCTAAAACACAGCTAGTTGCGTAGTGCAGTTTTCAAAGCCCTGAAGATGAGTAGGCTCATGAGTCTCAACCATTTTCCAGAGTTGTTTCAGTGCGAGTTAGGCTGCTAGGTGCACTGCGTGCTTTCAAAAATCTCACATCACGCATTAGCTACCTGATGGAGCAGTAAAAACCAGTTACTGTAAGCCTTTAAAAGCTTTGATGGGATCTGGGCTTCTGAATCCATCACCAACTTTGTCAAATGTTGTCCCAGCTCCTTAGACTCCTCAGGAGGGCTGCTGGTTTCTGTATTTTGAGTTCTAGCTGAAAAGGCACGTTTGGAAGCATCTGTTCTAACTCGTGCTTTATTAACTCAGGTTTTATGCTGCTGAAATCATATGTGGTCTGCAGTTCCTCCATTCCAAAGGGATAATATACAGGTAGGTTTACTCTTCAATGTCTAATATGCTGAACTTTTTCTGCTTTCCCTGACCGATTACTCTTTGGGGGTGCTTAGTGGTATTGTGGTTCCAAGCAGATTTTGTTTTTGTAACGTCTGCCTGTTTTATTTTGAAGAGAGAGCGTGGGGAAAAAAAAAAAAAAAAAGGCAACTTCAAGCCCTTCTTGAGAATTCAGTCCTGTTTGTGTTGACATTAAAGCACCTCTCTGATGCTGGTACATTAACACTGAGTCATTCACATAACAGCCAGCATAGGCACTCGATTTAAGCTTCTCATGCATTAAGGTATATAAGGTCAACCTAGTCATGAGAAATTGTTTGTCTGCTGTGCTAGGTACTCTGTAACAGTGGTGACAAGTGATATATATTAATCTGGGGGCAGATCATGTGTTGATCCATAGGAAGGTTTGGGGATTCTAGTTAACCCATGGATTGGAATTCATCTCTCCTAACATCAGGAATCTGAGGTCCAAGCTCTCTTTGTAGAAAGCAGAAAGAAATTGACTTTTTAGGTGATGGTTCATTAGAGCTGTTCTCTGATTAATCAACTTGTGTCTGAGAAGTGCTACCAGCTAAATGGAGCCAGCAGGGCCTCAGTTAGATGCTGGAGGCAACTCAGCTAGAGCAGAGGATTCCTGTCCCAGAGTTCTGGGCATGAACGTTGTCCAAAAGGACTCAATCCATCAAACCCTGCAGAGGAAAAATGCCCTCCTGTAAAATTACCCATCCAAAACTTCCACTTGACTTCCCTAAGAGCTTCGATGCATGGATGCTTTAATCTAATGCACAATGATTGTATTTCAGACCTGTATAAGAAGAGAGACAAGATGGGAGCAGTAGAGGCTGCACATATGAGATCGTGGTCTGTTTTCCCATGCATAAAGGCAGTAACTGAGTTTATGTGAAGCTCTACTCCAATGCTTTAATCTAATGCACAATGATTGTGTTTCAGACCTGTATAAAAGAAGAGAGACAAGACGGGAGCAGCAGAGGCTGCACATATGAGATTGTGGTCTGTTTTCCCAAGCATAAAGGCAGTAACTGAGTTTCTGTGCTCTAGTCCGTCTCTTCTTCTTGGGAAAGTTAGTTAGTACATTGCAACCTTTTGTAAAATAAGGGAGCAAGCAGATTGTCAGAGGCTCAGTAAAGCAGCAATGTTTGCTGAAAGTGAAATCAGTTTATTTCAATGTTTGTCACGTAGGATGAACATTAGAACAAATGCTGGAAGTGAATTGCTTGTTTACAATCTACTCTCATGTTAAAACGCAAGCTTTGATTTATATAAACTCTCTTTATTATTCGTTATTAGTACTCATGTGGGAGCAGTTCATAGTCTTTATTGACCGATGATGCTGATTGCATAAACATGAGATCAATATCAATAGCATTAAGCTAAGATGATCTCTAGGGTCTCAGTGAGTCTCTGGCTCTAATCATTGTACTGGATGACTAAAGGGAAACATTTTTGGAAGAGCCCAAATCACTTAACCACATCTGTTGTTTTTACTCAGAGTTCTTAGAAAAGTCATTTAAAAATGTATGTAGGATATTTTGAATTCTTGATAGGACTGTTATCATCACTTTTTGGTTGTAACCGACATTATTATTTGAAACTGCTACATCAGCAGTGTGTAGGAGTTCAGATTCAGTTTCAAGGTTCTGCCATGCAGTGGTCTGTGTCAGAATATGTGTCCCATCAATATGACCCTTTCCTCATAAGAGGAGAGAGATCCTGGGAATCTGGAGCCATAGCTTTTGCTGGGACATGTGGGCTAAAATGGGGAAGTTGGCCACTGGATAACATGGTGATATGAAGGAATAGCTCCCAGGAATCCCAAGAATCAGTGTGGCTTGGATTTCTATATCAAACTTCAATAGAAATGAATTGAGCAGTCCTACTCCTTTTCCCTTTTCTTCACTGGAGACAGTGATCAAAAGATCACTTGAGAACTCACTCACAGCTAATTTACACTTAGGAAAGTGAGCAGAAATTATTTTCCTTGTATTCATTTTTATTGTATAATGTATACATTCCTTGTAATCCATGTGATATGGCAGTAGTCATGAGTCCAGCTGTTATGCTTCATGCACCCATGTTCAGGAATGTTGGCTTAAATTTTAATGAATAACCCCAAGTTTTGGCAGAAACTGGTGCAACCCCTGGAGCCCAGGAGTTTGAGACTCATCAAAACAATGAAATGAACTGTATATGATTTGTTTTTCTTCAATATTCCAAAAGAATAAAAGTAGTACTGGCAGACAGAGATTGATCTTCATGGTGTGACTGGAATAATTTATTCCATCTGGAAAGCGTGGCAACATAAATATCTGCCACTTGGAAAGCAAACAGTGTGGTCATCTCTATGTTCTTCTGTTTACTGCTCTGTTTGATCAATGACTCACCTTTTCTTCAGCTGTAACCTAGCAGCAAGGAACAATTGCCCCATAAGAGCAGTTTAGTGTGTGAACATCACAAGGTCTCACTCTCTGATCAGCACCTAGGCAAACTGAGATAGGAAGCTTTGGATAGTGGGAGGTTACCCAGCCGTCTTTCCTGAAATTGTAGATGATCATCTCAGGAGCATCATGCATGAGAAAGCATCTTCTGTGGGGGAGTCAGATGGTCAAGTCCACTTCTGGAAAAAAAAAAAAAGAAAAAAAAGAAAAAGAAAGAACATCTAAGGCAGTTTTTACCAGAAGGGTAGCTAGATAAATGGTTTGAACTCTTGCCCAACATATGGAAAATATGTGTTGGCTGTGAATCAGTGAGATGTAGAAAAGACAACTATTTCCTCTGTTGTGGGCACAAGAAAATGTTATGTCAAGGTGCTTTGGGAACAGAAGCAGTGATTGATATCACAGGTTAGGCAGTGCAGGAGCGTGGGTGCTCTGAGATGCAGGTACCCAAACTCTTCCCACATCTCATGTGAGGTGGGACATAATTGATATGAACATCTCTCTGGGTCATTCTTTCAGTGAAAATAAATATGTTTAATTAAGATATAAACCATATAGCATGGAAACCATGCCAGCCTCCCTTTTTTTCTGCCTCTTTTTCTCTGTATTGCTTTACTTTTCTTTCAGAGATTGCTGCCACATGAGGAATTCTTTGTACTCTGTCAGTGGCTGTGATTCGTGAGCTGCCTTTTATTTCCTCCTGTACACATTTCTTTTTGTCTCTTTCTGTAGACTCTTTGCTTTCCTCAGCAGCTCTCAGAACATGAAACCTTTGAAAACAACTTGACAGATACATGTGAAGGACTTTGTAAATCCCCAGGGTTCAGAGAGCACAGTCCAGAAGTGAAAGGGGGGTGAATGTCCTGGGTTGGTCTGACCTTCTGCAAGACACACAAGTCCCTTTTTTGCTCCAGATTTCATTAGAGCAGAAAGGTCATCCTGAACAGGACACCTTTTAGCTTCACTGTTCTGCGCCCTCCAAGGACACTGCTTTTAGCAGATATTTTGGGCAAAGTCTTCTCCAACAAACAAGATTGTGCTGAGGCAGAAGGTATGGGGAAGAGACATATTGAAGTCCAACAAATAGCAGCTTCTGCTTTAGTCCTCAGCCTCTCTCTGTAACTAAAACACACAGACACTGTGCAAATGCAGACAGCTAATTAAGGACTGTTAGTTATGGATTGTGCTAAACTAACCTGTGTGTCTCTATAATATCTGAAAAGGAGGATGTTTTCTCTGTCCTTTTCTTCCTCCACAGAGACTTGAAGCTAGATAACGTGCTCTTGGACAACGAAGGGCACATCAAAATTGCCGACTTTGGAATGTGTAAGGAGAACATGTTTGGAGATGCAAAGACGAGCACTTTTTGTGGGACTCCTGACTATATTGCTCCTGAGGTAGGTGTAAGGCCTAGGGAGGTCAGCAAGCTTCTGTGACTGAGACAGAGGACACATGTAAAGAAAGGTTTGTTGGTCAGTGATGGGGGAGAGTGTAAAGTATAAGAATTTGCTTTTGAGCAAGGAAGAATTTGCAACTGGATTTCAGTTTGGCTACTTCAGGGCCCGCTTTGCTGTCTGTCTTTTCACATTTGTGTGGCTAATTCTCTTGTTGTGCACTTGACCATGGGCCACAAGCAAGCTGTGTTTGGCATGCCCTGGAAACAAAATTCTTAATGGAAGTCCAGTTTGGGCTGTGGAAGAAGCATGTCCAAGAGGTAGGTCGTGCAATTCAGAGACAGAAACAGTACAAGGAATGGGAGGCATATTACTTAGTAGGTCTCCATGTCTCAGTTACCTTTTCAGACTCCTTTATAGCTGATGGAATGCTCTGGGCCATCTTGCCTAATCCTCATTTAGAAAATAAGGAAAGGTGGGACAAAATGCTCACCTGGGGCTGATTTTCCTTACTGAGAATGGAGAGAGAGGTGGGGCCCATGGTAAGTCTGTGATGGGGCTTTGTCTTCCCTCTGGGATATGCCCCAGTGCTTGAATAGGAATGACAACAGCGAGCATAGGTTTTCCTCTCTCTCTGAAAGATTCTTGTCTGGCTGCAAACACATTCATCACATCACAAAAGTCCTCTCAGAGCTGAATCTCTCACAGGTTGCAGACCTCTGAAATCAGGTACAAGTTTAGAGGTCTATGTTAAAAAAAATAATAATAAAATAAATAAAAAAAATAATAAAAAACACCTCATAGTTACAGCTACTTGTAGAAGGGATTGAGATGATTGGAACACAGGGGTGTTCACACACACTGATTGTTCCCTGTTCCCTCCTCTGTTGTTTCCTCAGCAGCCAGAGGAGATGTGTTACTATCTACAGGACAGCTAGTCCTGAACCTGCTAACTCTGGGCTGGGCTCTGCGCTACCCTGGGTACCAATGTCTCTGCTTTGGCTGAGCAAGGTTCCAGAGCACCCGATGCTCATGCTTGAATCCCTCTTTGAAGGACATGTCTCCACAAGCTGCCTCCACATGAAGGAGGCTCTAAGTTTGGAGGCAAGATTGTTGTTCCAGGTTACGCTTGAGCTAATGAGGGCAAGGCAGGGTCCATAGCCTGGGTCAAGGTCCTGCTGTGCCCTTGGGACTCAAGGTGTTTGTGCTATGCGTGAGGACCTGAGGCTGGGGCTTTCTCGGAGATAGTCTCCAAAACTTTTTTGCGTGCCCCAAGCAATAAAGCTGAGTAGTCACAGACACCAGTTTGTGCGTTACTTTACCCTTCCCCTTCTTCCCTTACCATGTTCTACTTACACAGGGGCTTGATCTCATTTTCTTGCTCTAGTGCATGTAGATATTTTGGAGTAGATCCCTCCAGAAAAGCACAAACTGCCTTTCTTGGTGAAATAACACAATCACAAATCTCACTGTGGATAGAGCTGGACCAGTTAGGTGGCAAACTGGACCAAAGAAAACATTTTTTTGGCTCCGAGAACCAAGTCCTCTATACATCATGTTAACATCACTCCAAACTATTTATTTATCTTTCTAGATTCCATTCCCTGATTTTAGTGTTTTCACAATGCATATCACTGCTTGCCAGATGGCTTTTAAAGCTTTTGCTATTTTCTTCTCCACTGTAATTCATTGATCTTTTACTGCACTCCAAGGGCTCAGTTCAGATCTAGGGTACATCACTGTTGACAATAGGGCAGTTTTCTTCAACCTGTTGGACTTCTATTGCTTAAAAGCAGGCATAAGTGTGTTCTCCAGTCAAACTGCAACTGTCTTTTATTCCAATTCTAATTCCAATACTCTACTTTAATGTTCTTTTATTTAAAAAGATAAACACTTTTTTCCTCGTCCTAAAACAGAGCCAGCTGATAATCCACTTTACTACATAGAGGAGAGAGAGCTTAAAATAGCTGTGAGCATCTTTTATTTAAAAGATTCAATGAGTACTTATAAAACTTTCTCCCTCCAAATTGAAAGCTCTGCTAGAGTTTATGGATCATCCCTCCCGTTAAAGGTGGAAGCACAGAACTTTTTTCAGTATTTCAGTGCAGCTGCTAGGACTGTGATTTGTTACAGGTGCTGCATGTTGGCTGCAACTATGCAAATAAGGGAACTTGGATCAGTAGACAAGCAATGTTAGAATTTCAAAAGTATATATTAGACAAAAATGTTAAACTGAAATAAAATTTCTGGAGTTTATTTTTTTTTCACAGAGAAATGCAGAACTAATAAATATTTTCGTAAGCTGTCATAAACCACTTAATTTCATTTTCTAGGCATTTTATACTTAAAAAATAAGGCCTTATAAAAATGTATGCCCTTTCAGAAGGCATGATCTTGTTTATAAGCAGAATAGAGGAAAAATACTAGAGAGTTGGTGTTTCCTGTCCACCCTCTCCTCTTCCCACATGTGAATAATATTGCTTATTTTGCACCTTATATTCAAATAACTCAAAAGTTAGTTGAATACCCTTAAATCCAAATAACTTTTGCCCTACACAAGAGTAGGATATGTCCTATCTATCTGTCTCATTTTGGATACAGATCTGTTATTCATGTCTGCATGAGCTTGGCCTTAGATATCTGTGATTAAGGCCCTGTTTTAATAAATGCCACACGTATACCAGAGGTATTAATGACATATCTGAAATGAAGCATCAGGTGAAATCTTATAGTCTTATAGAAAGGGAAACATCTACAGAAGACAAGTCATCTGATCCTACCTAATGTGTGTAAATAGCCATTCTTTCCCCATTAACTGTACAGAGACCCTGGATAACAAGTTGAATAGACACATCACTTTTAGATGATAAGAGAGATGAACCCGGGCCCACGTGGCAATCTTAAGGCGTTTACAAGCAATGTATGAAGCAAAACAGTCAAGAAACAGCATATGAGATGATATTGAGAGGACAGATCAGCAGTCGTTTTCTCCTGTTTTTCCTGGGACAGATTTTGTTGGAATAGGAGCATTTCCATTGATCCTCACTCACCCTCAGTGCACCCTCACAGTGACAAACCTGTGGGTTTGAAATACATTTTTTTTTTAATTAAATGAGTCCCCAAAGGCTACCTAGGCATCTGACTTCTCTTTCAACAGTGGAATTCACAAGCCTGATGTGAACTGTTGATATAACTTAGAGAGCCAGCTTGCTTGAAGACTCTCTTCACGTCTGTGGTAGCCAAGGATTTGTTAAATTAGCTTAAAAGTAACCAGTAAAATATACTTAGGACTGTTTTGACACGGGACCACAACATCTGCACCATTGGTTGTGGGCAGGACCACTGCAGTGATGCTCTACTCTAACTCACTGTTTAGGCTGGGAAAAACACTTTGCTGTCCATGCAAAGCAACTGCTGGAGAATCAGAGCCTGTCCACCTTTCTGAAGTGGAAATACTCATGTCATACATTTCATGCCTTTGTCACTCCTTTCTTTGGGCAGATTTTGCTGGGGCAGAAGTACAATTCCTCCGTTGACTGGTGGTCATTTGGTGTCCTCCTATATGAGATGCTTATTGGCCAATCTCCTTTCCACGGCCAAGATGAAGAGGAGCTTTTCCAGTCTATCCGCATGGATAACCCATTTTACCCTCGCTGGCTTGACAAGGATGCAAAGGACATTCTGGTGAAGGTAAGAATTATCAAATATCTAACATGTTTTTACCAGAACGGTCATCTTCATCTGTTCAGAGAAACGGCTCTAGCATGATAGGAGTAAAGTGAGTCACCTTCCTGTGTGTGGCTCTCAAACCAGAGATGGAGGTTCAGAGATCACAATGAAATGATAATAATGAAAGCATTTGTTCTATGAACACCTACCACAGCAAACAGAGATTTGAGGTATCTCTTTATGGGACATACAGTGCCATCGTCCTACACAAACAACTTGCATGTCTGCTAGTCAGGGTTAGAAATGGTAATCATCTTTACACCACTCACTAAACTTCTTTGTTCAGGAAAAAAAAAAATAAAGAAAAAGGTTTTCTCTATTATGGGATATTCTCATTGTCATTGACCCTGTAGAGTTAAATATTCAGTCTTGCTAAAGTCTGCCAAAACTCAATACCTGTTTCTTTTCAAATAGGCCTTCAACTGGCAGTAAAGCGGATTTATTTGAGGCTACTTTGGGCATTAGTTGTCTGTATTTGTTCTTTCTTGGGTGATAACTACTGTTTGTTTTCTCATGCCCAAATGGCGTAGCAGAAAACTTTTAACGTGCATAACACACAATTTTAGGATGACCTAGGTTTTGAAAATACGCCCTTAATTCTGAAATAGGATATGCTGGCTGTATGCAGGCCACCGCCTATCAGGTGTGGCAACCATTCATCTCCACTGACCTTGGAGAAAGCTAGGACCTGACACTGTCCCAGCCAGCTAGTCCAGAGGCCCCAGGCATCATATTGCAGATCTAAAGATAGACCTTTCCCTATTCGTATGTACCATTACAGCAATGTTTGAACACTATGTCCTGCTCCCAACCATATACAAGCACTTCAGAAGCATTTAGCACTCCTGTAATCTTCACCAAAAACTATTGAGCTATTTCTGGAGCCAAGTAGTTCCAGCATCACCATGAAAGTGTCTATGACAATACAGGCTATACTAAGGTGGAAAGCTGGCTCAGACTTAGCTGATGATGAAAACATACGCCTCCAATTCTGTTTTTTTTCTTATCTTTACCAAGATTATTCCTCCATGGGGCTTGTAGTCTGCAGCAAGCACAAACTATCTATCAGAATTGGGAATCTTTTG
>NW_010589156.1:10445-34956 GCF_000705375.1 Tinamus guttatus | reverse complement strand
AAATACCAGATTGACCCCGTTTCCCTGGGAAAAAATCGCAACACCTGCCCATGGCGTTTTGGAAACATCATAACTGCACCCCGTAGTGATTCTCTGCAGGAGGCCAGGCTCACTGAAAACTGTGGGGAAAATGCAGGCTGCAAGGCACTGGGATGGGGTGGAAAGGCAGCACACAGTTTGTCCACTGTAGTTTTCGCTGCTGGATACATCTGCTCACCCCAACACACACAGCTTGGCTCTTTGCTTAACTTGCTTTGACCATCTCTTGCCTTGCTCAGAAGGGGGAAAGAGACAACACCTCAGGCCAAGACCTGCTCTCATACAGTATGCAAAACTGCTAGCTAAAACATTCCCCACCCACCTCATCCTGGCCCCCATTTTTCAGTTCTGACATTTTGCCTGTAAAATTCCTTCATCAGCAGCCAGTCGAGGGCTCGAAAGGGCCCTCACACAAACACACTTTTCCTCCTGCTAGCACCACCGCTACCTCTTTTGTGCCATCCCTTCCCAACAGCAGGTAGGGCAGAGCCAGGAGCCCACCAGGGTAACCCCCAACCTTGACCAACCCTGCTGACCCCTGCTCAATGGTTATGAAGCTCACTTGGGCAAGGCTGATAGCAGCAAGGAGGGAACCTAGCTGGGTGAAGGCAGGAGATTTTTTTTTTTTTTTTCATGCAGATAGTGTGCAAGGCATAGCCCATCTGGAACTCACTAAAAAGTCACTAAAAAGTTAGTCCCATCAATCTGGCTGGCTTAACGCAAGTACTAAACTCAACAGTATCACTTTTGAAAGAGAATTTATTAGGTTTAAGCCAGTGCTTTCTGCCTGGACATATCTGTGAGAGAGGGACGCTCGTGTGCAATGGATCTGCTGGATTTCCAGTGCTTAGGAAAGACCAAGCAGGTGGTGCAGAGAGCAATTAAGCACAAGTTCCTAGCTATGCTACAGGTTAACTTCAGCAAATGACTATATATTACAGATAATAACTGGTTAGAAATCTGCTTGGTACATGCAAGAAATACAGACATATAAGAAATACGCAGAAATGCAGGCAATCAACTTTCATTCCCAAACAACTCAAAGGTGTAACAGGCCTCAGACAGATACGAGTAGGACTATACATGTAAGGTGATACAGCAAACTTTTCAAGTTCAAGCTGGCATGAATAAATATAGCAATTCCAAAGGCCAGATTTCCAAATAGATGATTCTACTTCTGCCTATATTTTATCTTGTTGTGGGAAAGACAAAAAGTTCCCTGGCTGTCATGTCAAGTGTAACCACAAAGCCGGACACATTTGGACAGTCTACAGTTCCACCTCCCTTCACCACTGCTTTTCCTGGTCAAGCATAAGGAGAACCTCTGCTCTTTCCTTTCTTGCTAGTGCCTTTTTGCAGTCCATAACATTTTTGCAACTCCCTAGGCAATAATTTGACTTTGCAGTAGTACCAAGAATGATTATACGTCACTCTCTGTATGCCACAAAAAGGAGAACAAAAGTTCACATACTGTTTTAGATATGTATGACATGCAGTGCATGCTTCTGGCAGGGCTGCACACCCTGCAGGAGACTGTTTTTCTTAAAATGCCAGGTGTTTGACTTTTTTATTTTATATTGCAGATTCTAGCAGGATGTTTTTTGAGCCTATAAAGTGGTTTAGGGGATTCTGTTTGCTCTTTGGGAAAGGGAGCATGGGGGAATGAGAAGAAAACATCCTCGCTAATCTAAACCTGCAGAGACACAAAGCCTAGCCAAGCAACGTCTGAAATCAGTCAGAAAGGCTGTAAAAGTTAAAGACAAAGCGGTCCACCATTGCCTAAACTGTAGCTTATAAAGCAACATGTTACTTTGTTACACTACAACAATTAGTTGCTCAAGCCATAGGGGCTATTCCTTACAAAAGTATCAAACAGCAGGAACAACAAGAAACCACATTACTCTTTCACAGGATTTGCTTTCTTCCTCCTGGTTCCCCATGTGTAAGCAGAAGAATTAATTAGCAACAACACAGGTCAGTCACGATTACGCTTGCTGTGGTTCGCAGTGGATGAATATGCACAGTGGATATTCAAAACCTAACACGAGGGCCCACAGTGTGTTTGAAGAAGCAGTTCCCTGGCAGGTGGTGGAGACTCCCAAGCAGTCTAGTGGTAGCAGTGACATCGTGCACGCGCAGAGCAGCCTGCTGCTTTTTTTGTGACCAGTGTGAGGGGGCACAAGATATGAAGAGGAAAAGAAAGCCCTTGTGTGAGGAGGAAGAGGCAGGGGCCCTGGGCAATCAAGTAAGGGGAGCAAGCACCAGGCCTTGCCCTTTCTCTGCCCCGTCTGAATCTCATCTCTGCTCCCACTGACTTTCCTATCTATGGCAGGAGGATATATTTCCACTCATGTCCCTGACTCCCATGGACATACAGGGAAGGGCCTGTGATGCAGCCCGCATGCCAATGCTGAGCTGCTACTTCAACCTGCTTGGCTGGACGGGGCTGCAGAGGTGGCAGCAGCTGTTTTCCAGCTCCTTGGCAGGTGTGTTTATCTGGTGATGTCCCCACATACACATGTGTGCATGGACATGGCACCCACTGTCTCAGCTGGGAGCTGCAGCAGGGATGGGGAAGGCAGGCAAAGCTGTGGTGTCCTGGTGGGCAGTGAGGCTCAGTCCCTCAAATAGGGGCGAGGGTGGGACTGTAATCATAGAACTGCAGAATCACTATGGCTGGAAAAGACCTTCCAGATGATCTAGTCCAACTGTAAGCCCATCACCACCATGTCTGTTAAACAGGGTCCCTAAGTACTGCATCTACACATTTCTTGAACACTACCAGAGACGATGACTCCACCACTTCCCTGGGCAGCCTTTTCCAATGCTTCACCCCTCTTTCTGTGAAGAAAATTTTCCTAATGTCTAACCTGAGCCTTCCCTGGCACAACTTGAGGCCCTTTCCTCTTGTCCTATGAGTAGTTATTCTGGAGAAGAGACTGACCTCTGCCTCACTACAACCTCCTTTCAGATAGTTGTGGAGAGCAATAACATCTCCCCTGAGCCTCCTCTTCTCCACACTGAATAACCCAGCTCCCTCAGCCGCTCCTTGTAAGGCCTGTGTTCCAGCCCCTTCACTGGCTTCGTTGCCCTTCTTTGGCCACGCTCCAGTGCCTCACTGTCCTTGTAGTGAGGGGCTCAAAGCTGAATGCAGTATTCAAGGTGCCATCTCACCCTTGCCAAGTACAGGGGGAAAAATCACTTCCCTGGTCCTGCTGGCTACACTGTTCCTGATATAGTCCAGGCTCTGCTGGCCTTCTTGGCCACACTGCTGGCTCAAGTTCAGTCGGCTGTCGACCAGCATCCCCAGATCCTTCTTCTGGCAGGCAGCCCTCCAGTCACCTTGCCCCAAGCCTGTTAAGCTTTGCCTGGTTATCCCTGCCTTGCTTTGGGCAGCATAATGGCTGCCGCTGGGGGATGCTTGCTGTGGAGCACTCCATCTTACACCAGGCAAGTGACTGGCCACCCTGACACCCAGCACGCTCCAGCTGCTGGCAGGCACTGCTTCTGCTGCAAGCAAAGCGCTCCACAGCACCGCTCAAGAGCTCTAGGTGCTCAGGTAAAAGTCGCTTCTGGTTGTTGACTCATAGAGTCATTGTCGTTGGAGAAGACTTTTGAGGTCATCAAGTCCAACTATAAGCCCTTCAATGGCCCATAGCTGCTAAACCATGTCCCTCATCTGTACGTTTCTTGAACACTGCCAGGGTTGGTGCACTGGAGACTCCTTGTGCGAGTTGTTGTGCCTGCCACAAAGGCAGCACCTGCCGTGGAGAAATCACTGACACAGGCATTTGCCTTTTTCCCCTGCACGGATGCTGTGGACTGGCTTCTTAGGGGTGTTGAGCATCTTCTCCCCCCACCCTGGCTGTAGTAACTACTTGCGTGCTCATGAGGAGAGAGGCTGCAGACCTGCTCTGAAATGCCCCACATCCTGCTGTGGGTGCTGGTGCCACCATTGGTGTTGTTTATGGTGTCCCCGTGTGACTGAGCCTGCAGTTGCTCAGTCTGGTGTGACCACTCAAACCAATGGAAATTCTTGGGATTTTATATTCTATTTCATCTCATTTTGTTATAAAGGGATCCAAACTGGTCTGAGCTGACTGCTGGGGCAGAAGGTATAGCGGTGACATCGTGGGTCTGACGCTGTCCCGCAAACAGGACAAAATTTCTCCTTCCCGCTGCCAAGGTGGGAAGATAGAATTATCTATGATTCTATGATTCTAAGGCAGCCGGGTGCTGCCCAGCTCCCCTCACCTCCCGCTCTCCTTCATCTCTCTCCACAACATCCTCCGCCAAGCCCTTCCCCAAGCGTTCACGGAGAAAGGATACCCTCCCGCCTCGTTAAGGCACTCAGTTGTTTCCGAGCAACTGGGTTCTTGCTTCTGCCTCACACTTCCTGCCTGACCTGGAGTGCAGTAGTTCCTGACTTTCTAATTCAGGTTTCCAGGTGTAGTATTTCCCTTCCCTGTGAGGAGTGGTGTAGAAATAAATTCTGTAATGCATGCAAAGCATCACGCCACGATCACAAATGGGCTGGGGGCAGGTTTCCTAAGACTTGACATGCAATAAATTTATTTTTATAACTCTGTATTTCAAAAGGTCATTTTTCATGAAATTCATGGCTCCTGAGGAATCAGTGTATTTTTGTTTGTTTGGTTTTTTTAGGTGAATTCATTAAGTCAGGAATCAGTCTGCCTGCACGAAGATGCCTTCAGAGGCTTCAAGTTCCCCCCTCTGATCATGAACGATTCCTTCCACGATACATGGCAGACTAACAGCTTACGATGAGTCGTGGTGCTTGCATCTGGCTCATTCCTAGGAGCAGACAGCCGGGTTTGATGTTTATTTCAAACAGGCATACACTGCAAGGGGAAACACCAACAGCTGGGCTAAGAGAGAGCAGGGATACGCCTAACTATTGGTATGATTACTTTGCCAAGCTGAAGAACTGATTTATTTCATTAACTACAGCCAAAGGTGTGCACAAGAAGACCTGTCTTACTTCTCAGGTAACCTTTGTGCAGATTTAAGAAATGAAGCCTATGCAGGGTATTAACTTAAAGTAAGTGTCATTGCACCACAAAGTCCAAGCACAGAAGGAGGGTTTTCATTCTCATCACTTTGCAGCATCCTACATAAATGTAGAAGGCACGGAAAATATTTTCCCTAGAGCTGATCTATTTATGGAAATGGTTCCCACACTTTATTTGTTTTTGCTCTGATCACGCTGTGGCTGGATCAGTGACAGCCGTAATCACTTCTTTGACTGGGGCAGTGGGACTATTTTTTATCTCCAGGTACTTCACCGGTGGTCAATACAGCCACTTTACAGAGTGATTCTCTGAAATGAGATAAACACATTTTCTTCCACTGCTCACATATTTATTTTGTTCATAACTGGTATGTCAAACTGGGCGTATGACTGGAATCACAGTGTAGAGGATTCATGTTTACGTACGGCTGTTGGGTATTTTCAATTGACCGCTGCAACGGAACCAGTTGCCGGTGGGGCTTGAACTGCACATCTTCCTTCACTGTCTTCTTTTGCCTAGAGAAGGAAATGTCACATAGTGCTCTCCTTAATTTGGCCTATCTTGATGAGTAAATTGGCAGGACGTCTGCAATGACCCAGCTGTAGATAGAAGTGTTTGCAATATCCATGTTCAGTGTCAGGTGAACGATCTTACCATGCCAGAAGTAGCAGAGAATATTCCAAGAAGCCATGATTACTTTACAGATTGAGAACAACCCCAAATTACGACCACGCTCACTGAGCACTTTTGCAATAAATGCAACCCCTACTAGACACAGGGTAGCGTGCACTACTGTTCGCAGGGTCAATGCCTCCGTTTGCTGAAGCCCTATCACAAAGCAAGCAAGCAGCCCTTGTCTCTTGATTGCTTTTAAGTGGAATAATAAAAGAAGCCAGATTATCAGAGCCTCTAGTACCCTTTGCTAGGCATTTAGTACCCACTGACATGAGTGCCTGCTGGCATAATACAAAAGCACCTTTGTATTTCATCCTCAAGTCACTTTAAAAAGTCTAATTTCCTTTAGACTTTTTATGTTATCTGGATTGAGACTTTTTTAATGTAGTAATGAATTGAGGACTCCTCCCAGGGCATTTTTGAAACTATAAACTGAAATGCAAATGGCCTCTGCCCCCAGATGCCTGCTGAGCTTAATAGAAGACTGCAATTATTCAGAAATATTGCTCAGTTTTCATTCAGTTATACTGAATGTAAAAACCCTGAAGACAAACCTTGGCTGCCCAGAGTTACATCATCATGACCGATGTTATCACAGCACCTCCTGCCAGATCTGCTAGAGATTAGGCCGCAACTTTAGCATATTAATGAAAATATAAAATTTGAGTGCAGGAGGACCAGAAGGCCATAACGAAATACAGGCTAAATTCTCTCGCACTCAAACTTTAGTGAAGTCTAAGACAGCTTATGTCTAGCATCAGAGTGAACTATGTTTTCCATATCAATAAAGAATGCAGAATGTGACTCTATATAACTACCATATTCCAGGAAAATTCCTAGATTACATTAAAAAAGGATGGAGGTCAATGACAGTATTTTTGAAAATCACATCCCTTAAATGTCAGTGTCAATATGTCCCAAAGCGCTGCATGTACAAGGTTCTTGAAATGTAAGCCTGGCACTAATACACACAGTGAATCTTGTTGAATGTCCTGGAGTTTCTCCACAGCAAATAGCGAGAAGCACAAATGGTAGTTGGTACGATAACGCGACCCTGTGTTCCTGCTCTACCAGCTCTTTGGGATGCGTGTGTGTGTTTTGCTTTGTCTTTTTTTTTTTTTTTTTCCTCAGCCAAGGAATTTTTCCAGCAAAACAATACACCGTGCTGGAGCATTACCGGGGCAGGAGCAGTTGCTGCAGAGGCTCCAGCACTTTAGACTGCACTCATGGGACTGATGAGGACGTCGTGACAGGTCTTGGCTTTTGGGAGGTGCCTCCTGTGCTGGCACCGCAAATTCATCCCACACGGGCGCCCACCACGGACCGAGAACCCGCCGGTGCTCAGCACTTAAACAGGAGGAAACAGGGTTTAGAAAACAATTTTATTAGACAAATTATTTAGACAAATTATACACAGAAAGCTCTGCCACTTGTAACTGAGGCCTCCAAAAAGTGTTTCGTGTATCTGTATAATAGGCAACACATCAAAATAGGCCTATTTTAAATATTGTACATGGTTAACAGTTTGTTTATAGCTAAAATCACTGCAACATCTGGTATGTCCCTACATAGCTTGTTGGAAAGAAACTTTATTTCTTTATTTTCTGTTTTGCTTGGAGGTGTGGATGAGTTCATGACTGTTACAAGGGGAAGCAAGTCGTGCATGCTCTTAGACACTTCCTTCCCCGAAACAAAATGGCCTTTTGCACGATAAGAATTTGTTCCGCCTTACACAGTAGACAATATTTGAAGATTTAGTACAAAAAACAGTGACAGTACAAGATGCTCCCCCAGAACAGAATTAGCATCAAAATAGAATAGATCTGAAGAATATACCTTTTAATTTATCCTAAAGCAAATCACATAGGCTGATTCCTATTAATCCTAGCCAAAGAATGAGTTAGGTTAAAATAAGTGCATGGTTGCATTAAAAAACAAAACAAAATCAAAGAACTCACAGGATAAACTGCTCGCTTTCTACTTAACCGCATTTTTAGTTTTAAGGATTACAAAATTTAAAGCTCTTCCTACATTTCTAACAGGTAACAATGTTACTTCAAAAAGCAGGTGCCAAAGTGGGCACTGGTTTTGCCCTCACTGCTGTTCTTTCCTTTGCTCTATACAGTTGGCACTAATGTAAGAAACATGTAGCTCCTCTAAATCTAACTTAACATATAATGGGTTAAAATGAGCGCCGGTTCATACATATATTTTTTTCTCCTTAGAACAATATGTGATTGCAATTAAGGCCGCATCAGTATTTCTCAAGGGCTTTCTTTTCCTCCACTAACACCACTATCCTATTGATCAGCTGTACTGATTTGGAAACCAATTTATTAACCTTTGTTCTGCATTTAAACTTCTCTAGAGCTACAGTTGTTGCTCATGAACATGATAGGCCTACGAGTTTTCCACTTGTCTAATTAATTAAAATTATCAAGGTTAGCCTTATACGATGCTCAGTAGCCAATGCAAAACCTAATCAAATGAGTTACATCGAGGTACAAACATTAAATTGCCCCGGATGTTCTAATAAAAAAGTATAAAATATGTTCTGTTGGCAAACAATGCAAGTCAGAATAACATTAAAGCAACCTGTCTTTTCCAAATGAAAAGACCCCCTGCACTGTACATCTTTCCTGTAGACAACACATTTTTACTAAAGCTTTATTAAATGAATTGCAATAGCAACGGCTGCCATTTTATAGCTATATATACATGTATATATATATACATACCTGCGTATATATGTATATATATATATGTATGAGATACTAATTTATTAACACAACAGAGGCATCTGCCATATGATACAGTTTACTGTACATAAGAAAAACTTTTAACACTGTACAATCACATAAAGGTCATATGCACTGTTGCAGTGCAAAAGTAGATTTAACTGTAGTCTTTACTGGCATAGTAATGGCTTTTTGTAATCCTACAAAATTGCATTCTCATATTACGGGGCCTGAATGGTCTTTTTAACTTCCTTTATCTTGTTTTTCTTTTTTTTTTCTTTTTTAAATTCTTTTTGCCTTTTTTTAAAATTTATTTTACTTATTTTTTTTAACTGCAGGGTTTGCCTTTGGTCCACAGTTAAAAGGACACATAGCAGTGGAGCGCTGACTGGATGCAGCAGAATAAATGCAAAGGACTTAAGTTATTGCAATTACATTAAAAAAGGCAGTAGGGGAGGAGGAACAAATGCCCTTCTGCAAAGTAATCCTCAGGTTTTATTATTTTTTTTATGCATTAATCACTACATGTTTGCTCTACTTAAATTATACGAAAAGCCTGAAGTAACCAAAACTAATGTGGGCGATAAGCCAAAGAATAAGTGATTCAAGTAGTAAAGAGAATAAAAGGAGATAGAGGAGGAGGAGACCAGGCTGAGAAAGTGGAGAGGAGGAGGAGTGAGTTGTTACTAATAATCCTCATTCTTTTCTTAAAAACCAAATATCAGAACAGAAAGAATCCCGAAACAAAAAATAACAAACCAAAAAAGGAGAACAGCAAAGGTTACATCCATGTTAGTCCCACAATATCACAGCTGCTCCTGGCGAAGGGAGTCCTAGAAAAGAGGCGCTGAGGAAACGTGGCTCATATGGAGGTGCCTCGGTCCGGGTCGTTGCCCAGGTTGAGCCCCAGCGTGGGCGTGGGTTGGTAGGGGATGGACGACATGGTTTTGATGGGGCTCCTGAAGAAGCCGCCGTTGGGCGCCCTGTGCCTGAAAGGGCCAGTTCGGTGCTCGGGGACGCTGCCGAAGGAGAAGCCGGAGGCGGCTTTGGCGGACAGAGTGCGGCTCAGAGTCTGGATCTGCTCGGGTATGAAGGTGGTCGTGGTGATGTGAGTGTTTCTGAAGTCACTGATCTGCTCCAGCGCTTGGCGCGTGGGCAAAGTGTCAATGTCCAGCGGGGTCAAGTCGATGGACGAGGTGGAGAACTGCTTGTGGGGACTGTCGTCGTCCGTGCAGAGGCTGTTCACGCGCCTGTGCAGGTGCTCCAGGTCGATCTCCTTGTCATCCTGGGGAAGGAGAAACACAACATGGGCCGCTCGCGCCGGGCCCAGGCCGCACGGCGCGATCGGAACCGCTCGATGAACACGCTGAGGAGCAGCCAAGGGCTCCCGTGGGCAGGCGGGCATCACCCGGGGACAACCTCAACCCGAGCAGCAAGGACCGTCCCCACGCCTGGCGCTGTGCAGGCCCAAACCGAGGGGCCACCCTTAGTCCTCACTGGCCCTCCAACCCTGACGCTGAGCAGCAACACTCAAAGGGCTCCCAGTAGCTTTGGGCTTGAGCTAGGGGCTGGATGGTTCGGATGAGCAATATCCAAGTGACACTAACTGTGGTATCGTGAAAACAAAGCGTCATCGCCAGCGTGGGGTGACGCCGGTTCTCAAGAGCCGTAACGATGACTAAACCTGAGCGTCAAAACGGGGTCTCTAAGGGGTCAGATCGGCCTCTCCAACAGCATCATCTCTCTGAGGGTTTAAGGGCTAAAAGTGCATCAGATTCACTTTTGCCTTTATGATATAAGCTGGAATTTAAAAAAGCTGAACTTCCAAATAAAAATCCAAGCACCGGTGACTCATTTATATATCATGCAGAGAGGAATGCACCACATACGTTTAAACTGCAATGCCAAAAGAGGGATTCATTCTCCCCTTACCTATGGTGGAGCAATTCCATCCATCCTGATGGAATTATCGAGGGTGAGATAAGAACAAGGCCTGGGGTATTTATTTTAACACATCATCACTCCCCTCTTACCTCTCTGTCCTACATCTCTCCCCACAGAGAGCTCAGTTAAAGAAGCTACTTGTTATAAGCAAGAACTTAAATGAACTTTTTGTTGTTTTAAAAATAAATCGAAGAGGAAGTCCTGGGTGGCACAATAAATCACCTACAATGCACACATGTCATTTCCACTGAACTGCAAAGCTTAATTCAGCGTGGAGTTAAGTTTACACGTACAAGGGACGTTCATCTATTGACCTAGGTAGTGCAGCTCATTCAGAACAAAAATCAGTTCCAACTAACCTGCCCAAAATTTATCTTAATCTGTGAAATCTGCTGGCTCTTCCAGGCCGCTCGGAACACCCCCTAGGGCCATGTGGAGGGCAACAGGTGACTGAGGGATGCGCGCTGACCACATCCAGACTCGGTTACCCCACTTCAATGTCCGGCTGGACCCAGAGCTCACCGAATCGGGGCAAAACTCCTCGTGCACCGCGGAGGCTTTGCAGCCCTCCTTCACCTGCGGCTGAGCTCGAGCACTCAGAAAAACCCCGCTGGGAGCAGAGCGCAGGAGCGCGTCTGCGCAGCAAAGCTGGGCACCAAATGTTCGCACTGGTACCACATCGAATACAGAGGCCAGGTCAGGGGGACCGAGAGCAGCTCCCCTGCGGGATTTCACCCTCCGAGGGCAACTGTGCTTCACAGTGAGACAAACTGCAGGGAAAGGGGCAGGGAAAGGGGCCACAACAAGACGCTCACGCTGGAAACAAACCTACCCCAGAGGCTTTGGCTTTTAGGCTCATCATGGGAGGAAAAAAAAAATGCAGCGCTCATTGCTTTGACTTCACTTTTTGTCTGCAGCTTATTCACAGGTGGACACAGACACGGATGCACAGAACAAGCACACGGTGACACCAACACCAAACGCATTCCCCAAGCTCTCTCGCCTGCCAGCTCTGGGGCTGCAGGAGGCCCGGGGCCACACTGCGAACGTCAGGAGTGACACGGAGGCTCTGCTAGCGCGGGCGTCGTGAGCACGTCTGCAAGGGACGGGCCTCGTTCGTTCTCCTGCTGCTCTCGGCAGCCTGGAAAAGCTCAAGAGCGCTTTGCAATTTAAAATACCAATGAGGGAATGGGTAGAATTTCATTGCTTCCGAGCCTCTCCGAGTTATGAGAGAGAGACTCCTCGCCCGTCTCTTACGGAGGTGCATTTGGGGCCAGGGTGAGACCCGTCCATACAGGTAAGCGGTGACACTCTCCCACGCTCAGCCCACACCCCAAGCTCCACCCAAGTGATACACCAAAACGAGACCCACTCACAGTAAGATTGTGCATATCTCCATTATATGATCTTTCCTCTTCTCTCTTGTGGGATCAGTAGTGAAATATGCAGCAGTTTTCACATTTAAATTATCATCAGGCTTCAGAGTCAACATCCCATTGAGATTACTGGGGCAGTTCATACTTCTCTCAGAGCTAGTGTTTAAGGCTGTCTGCGGACTCGGGCAGACATCACTGAATGGGTTACTTCTGGTACGCGACCCAAACGGTATCTTCGCAACCATTAGACAACTTTTTTTTCAGTATAAAAGCTTGCATTCTGGAGCACAAGACGGCAGCCACCAGGAAAAAGGGCTGGCTTGCTGGCCCACAAACTGGCCCAATCTGACCCCCGAGTCTGGACTAGTGGCCTGGAAGAGCCAATGGATTTCATGGAAGCTAAAATGAATTTTAAGAAAGTTAGTTACGATGGATCTCTTTGCTGAATGACCCCCACAGCCAGGAGAGCGGGAGCATTCAGCACATATGTCCACGTTAAACTCAGTTTTGAGCCGAGCTTTTCCATCGAGCTTTGAGATACCAATTTGAATGCTAAGCTAATGAATATGTGACAAACATCAAGGAGGCCAAATTATACCACCCGTGGAAAGTACACATTTTAATTTCTGTGTGCTTAAAATTTTAAAGATGTAATTTTATCATTATAGAAAATGTCCGAGTTGACATTTTTTTCCTTTGTTGTTTAATTTTTATGTTTTGCATCAGATAAATATGAAGTTCTAAACGTTTTGGGAGGCCAGCCTAGCAAATTTTAGTAATTTTAGTTTTTTTATATATAATTTTCCATTTCAATCTATATGGTTCCCATTCCTGAGAAACCCAATTTAAAGACTAAAGATGCTTTTTGCTTTTAATAATGGTCCGGTCCAGATCTTTAACTAAAAAAAAAAAAAAAAAAAAAAGGCTTGGAAATTAAAACAGGCAAGAGAAGATTGAAAATACTCTAACATCAGCGGCAATGCTGTCTAATTAGGTAGCGTAATTAACCCTGCCTGATTACACAGCATTAGATTAGCAGGAATAAACGCAACGGAGAAACTGCAGAGAAGGTGAGAGCACTGCACACAAATTAACAGCAATACCCCACAACAGGCACCCAAGCTACACAGATAGAAAAGCTGTAATTGACAGTGCTGCAGGATAGCCCATACTTGGGTTCTGCTTCGGGTATCTGTGCCAAGCACATTTTAACAGCAGCTTTTTTCCCTTGGTTTCTCCAGTGTTTTGTGGAGTTAAAGACTTAATTATGAAGGTAGGAATGTCTTGCAAGACTGTGTAAGGTGATGATGGCTGGTAAGGGCAGCGGGGGCCTGCCGGGGTGAGGAAAACAACACGCACACGTGGGACCCAGCTCATCTCTGCTGCAAAATGACTGGTTTCTAGACCTCATGCAGCTCTTAAAAATGTATTTGGTCAAGATTTTCTGAAACAAATCTGCATTAGATGTCAGAAACAAGCCTGCCCTTAGACTGAAACATCGTAAGTATGAAAAAGAAATCACAAATGCTCTCACTTTCATGGGCTTCAGATTAAATACCCAGAACTGAAGCTCATGGAAGTCTGAGGATGTTAACGTCTTTGAAAATCAGGACAAGCTTATTTGAGAAGCTAACTACAGATTTAAGGACTAAGCTTTGAAAATCTGTTTTGAAAGACTCAGCCATTGGGCTTAGGTGATACATTGT
Source organism: Tinamus guttatus (assembly GCF_000705375.1). Next base: position 21,445 of record NW_010589156.1, on the reverse strand, counting down.
GCAAGAAGCAGCCAAGGAGCCTCTCAATTTATTGGTGAGAATTAGCTCTCGCCAATAGGAATGACGTACTAAGTATCGATGTATTAATAATGTATTATTCTACAAGTAACATCTCTGCTTTACTCAGAATAGTTACATATTTATACATCACCAGAACACACTATTTTCCCCCTCTATTTTTTTCTAAAAAAATAGCTTAAAAATTAGGAGGCTAAGGAAACTTTTCATAATTTGTTTCCCCTCCTTCTCTTATACCACAAGTTCAAGGCAGCGGTCTTTAGGGTGCACAAACATTTTCCAGGACAAAAGAAGGGTCTAATACCTCTTTTGAAGGAACCCGGGAGCCTTTCCTTTTATTCCACCACGTTTCCAACATTGCAATGAAACAGGATAGGACAATCCCAGCGGCGAGGATACAGAAAACACCTGCAAAACTTTTTATGTCCAGGGCACCGCCTTTCTGCTTGGCGTCCACGGAGGAGTAGAGGTCGCACTGGCCGTTCTTGGGCCACCACTTGTGCTTCAGGAGGTCCATGTCCCCGTTCTGCTGCAGCTCCAGGATCCTTGAGGAGAGAGCACAGAGCCAGCGTTACGCAGGGACACGAGGGGGCTCCCAGGAGCACGGGGGCCCCCCGGTGCCACCATCCCACGTGCCCGGCGAGGCTGAGCGGCTGCTGGATCCGAATAGATGGGGCTAAACGGGGCTAAAGCAGAAATTACCACACCACGCACATGAGACGGTAGCGCAACAGCATTCCGGGGTGCATTTATTTCAGCAGCTGCCCTAAGCTCTGCACCAGGCTGTTTTCTCTCTTTTATTCAGTCATTAATAGAATGAGCCCTCCAAAATGATTGCTCCGTTCTCATTAATTAAATGATTATTCACTTGTCAGTGTAATTTGTGATTACACAAGACATCTTTTCAACAATAGGTATTTGCATAAGACACTGAACTTGAGCTTGTTCCTTAAAAGAGATTTATTCCTAATTGTATTCCTGGTAATTATTGGCAATTTTTCTTTATGGATGTAACATACATGTTCAATTGTTTAAAGGAAAGCATAAAAAATTAAGCAGAAACTATGGATAGTAATTACATGATTATGTGGAAAAAAAAGCCTGAAAAATTCAAAGACTGTAATGAAGCCTTGTAAAACTACAACTCAAAATTGAAGTTGAGAGAGAAATTACATATCAAGAGAAATTATGGGATCAGAAATACCCAACTACACTAACTTTATACAGAGAAAAGAGCGGATCCCAGTCCTTACCAGCCTTAGTGAATACTGCATTTCCAAATTCAACAGTTTGTGAAACAAAAATCGCAGCCTACTGGTAAGGTTTAACACTACCGGTATCTTCTCCGTTATGGGAATTATCGTTCTTTAACACATTTCCGAAAGGTAAAATTTCACTTTTACAGAAATTCCATGGAAAACGCAATTCGTCGGGAAGCTACTCCTGGAAGCGCGCGGGCCGGGAGCGTCCCACACGGTGGCAGCCTTTCCTCACCACGCAGCCTTTCCTCACCGCTCGGCTCCTGCTGCACGCACCGCTGCCAGAAACCTGCTGCACAGCAGACACCACCATCCCTTCCGTGGCGATTTTCAAGCCTAATACTCGCCTAAAACAACAACGCATTAACTAAACGCTATGAATGACTACGCCACGCTAAACGGTGCGATCATCTTCGGCAAGCGCCGCCTTTCGTGAGCCCAAGCTTTCTACAACCGAATGCTTCCATGGCCGTCTTGGCTCCTGCGAGCCTGCAGCACCAGAACTGCCTTGCAATACTGCGACACACACGGCAGCAGTAAGAGCAGTGGAAACTAGCAAGCAGGGTGCATCGTTTCCCATGATTCTGAAGTATCACAGTCTAAAACACTGGGCTTACTTTTAAAAACATGAACTTTGAAACTTGCTTAGCAAGTAGGGTGGGGGGTCTTGACACATTTTTCTTTAGCTGGTAAACTGACATAGCAACATTGGCAGTGTGCAGTTATTAGATCACACAAACCATACAAAATATCTGCACAGACTTTGACTAATTTAGCCCTGGCTTCATAGTGCCAAGTGATACCTCCTGGGTGCAAACGCAGGAAACCAAACTGCCTGTGGTTTCCAAGCCTGACACTGATTTGAGCAAATCTTTTCCCACTGAAGCAGTGGGAATAGGGTTGGATTCACCTCACTAACTCCATACCTCGCTGCTGGCAGTGAGATGCAATTACTCCTCCAAACAACACAGAAGAGAATACCAGCATGATAAGCAAATTATCATGAGCGTTACAAAACTGGAACACTTCTGACAAGGCTACTTTTCCATCTCGCTGCTTTATTCTTTCCAAGTTATAAGTAAGGGGCAAGAGACATGATGGGTCATTGACAGTGAGGTCAAAAATGCCAACGGATGGTGTGAGATGCTGCAGGTCACCCTCTGGTGGCATCCTGCACTGTGGCACAGTATCCACAGGGAACTGGTGCTTTCCATCGGCACCAAGAGGAGACCGTAAGAAGAAGAGGTGCCACCTTGGCCAGAGCTTCCAGACTACAACTGCCCCAGAGAGAAGGTGAAAAAAGATGGGGTGCGTGCAAAAATGGCGGGGAAAATGGCCTGGGACACCTTGGGGACCACTCAGCACCTAGACATGGGGTCAGATACTTAGAAGGGCTTAGATATCTGCCAGTGGCCAGCACAGAATCAAACTCCTCAGGCAACAGGGCTCTAGTATGACAAAATTAGATGTATCTTACAAAATCAAACTTATTTGTGACCATCCTTAAGTTACCACAGAAGGCAAAGGACTGAATGACTATCACAGTAGACTGAGAGAAACCAATGGGTTGCATACGATGCTCAAAGACTCGACTTTGATGTTCTCTTATGCGCACAAATATTGCCCAACAAGTCACTTTCGCATCCTACTACAACCACAAACTGCTGAGGAGAGTGAAAGAACTATCTTCTCATGCAGGAGGATACACCTGAATGATTGTGTCCTGCTTGAGGCCATGCAATAAAGTCAAAGACAACTGTTATGGTGGGCAGACAGCAGGGAAAAACTGATACAGGATGGCCAGAAATAAAACCTGGAAGTTTGGAATGTTACAAATTCAACCTTAAAATACACTATTGGTAGTATCGTTTTACTGTTTTTCTTTTTTCTTTTGTCTGTCTTTTCTTATTAAGGTCTTTTGTGGAAAAATTAGATCAGAACCTAAGGAATCAACTCTACGTAATCTGTTTAGCCATCTGCTGATGTCCGTGAGAAGGATAAACAAATGAGGAGTTCAGTCTGCATAACCTGCCAATGAATAAATACACAAGTCTCATCCTTGGCTTACTAAGAAGTAATTGCATGAATAAAATATCTAATTACTAACATGATTGATCTTAAGAGATGTGTTGACTGGCAGAAATTAAATTTTGTATATTCTGTATGTTTATGCTACCTTACAAACCACCTACGCTCTCGTTTCTATTTAGAAACGAAAATACATATCAGTAGTACTAAGTCATGCTAAGTGCCAGTCCAGCACAGCCCATTTCTAGAGTAAAATTTCATTTAATTTTATATTCATTTGCTATTTGCATAAGCAAAAAAGACTAAGTAGATAACTGATGAGTCTCTCTAAGCTTCTGACACTGTTTGCCCACTGCTTTTTTTAAACATTTAAAAATGACAAACTAAAACAACAACACTTTTAGAAAATGTTTAAATGAGTGATTTACAGGTCTTGATTTAAATACCACCATTTGGATTACAAAAAACACAAGTCAAAAGAGCTTAAAGGTATCTCCAAGGTAAGCAGAGCTGCTGATAAAGTACGGCAAGCTAGGTAGATAAATACAGAGTTTGAAGATCATAACGGGGTAGTATTTTTCATGTCTGAAATTTGACATTTAAGAGTAGTTCACAGGCTCTTAACTCCAAGGTATTGGTTACACTATTGACAGCTTTTCCCATCCATTCCCACCCAGGATATTAAACATATTTGGATTTAGAATCAGTCCTTATGAACTTGAACACTGCACACAAGTCTACCTTTATAATCAGTTAGTGCTATACCGAGGAGAACCCACTTCAGATCATCCTTTGGACAACAAAAGCTAAAAAGTTCAAGGAATCTCTTATAACAGATTAAAGCTCCAAAATCTAATTCATTAATTTGATTTGTTTCCCAAGCAAAAGGATCTTTTTCTAGAGACAACCCTAAAACACATTATTTCTTTAGAACATTTATCAAATCTTCTTAACCAACGTTCTTCAAATCTGCACATACGTGTGTGTTGGCTGCCCGCTCAAACCAAGGAACTGGCCCAGTTCCGTCCAGGAAATTAATGAGAGCCCCTGCCAAATACAATGGCAAAATGCTGACACTGTGAGTAAACAACAGGGTCTACTATTGTAAGGATCATTTACCAGTGGCATAGAAGAGGGAATTCAACCATCCTTAGAAAAATTAATGAAATTCCTTGCACTAAATCTCCTCTTCTCAGTTTGAGAAATTCTATTCTTGCCATAGCTTTGGTCTAAACACCTGCATCAAATTATCCTTTTGACACGAGATGGAAGCAAGTTACAAATGGACTTGCCTGAGATCTGTCCCCCTGAAAATATTGCTGGGGGCACCTCAGTAGGTCTGTGCCCAGCTCTGGGTACCTCCTCCTCCTCAACATATCAGGTAGGTCTTCCTCGTAGACACACGAGGTCACAAATTTCTCTACCCATGGCCTTAATGAGCGTTCAGATCTGTTAACCTCCCTTGGATGTAGGAAGAAATGATGAAGAATAGCCAAGTGGTACCACTTTGCAAGCAAAGAAACTGCCTGTCTGCCACACTGAACGCAATCCGTGCACAGCGCTACCTGATGTACATGTTGCTGCCGCCCGTCGCAACCACGTATGGGGAGATATACTAGGAATTAATATATTCCTTCTTCTTAATAAGACCTTACCTCCTGTAATGCATCTGTTCACGGCATTGCCTATACCACGTGCGCAAGTCTTCTGCTGAAAGGAGATGGAAGGACTTGCTGATTTTGAAAGGACAGGCTATCATTCACGGCCCTTGCAGGACTATCACCGGTACGAAGTGCAGACTAAGAGCAGCACAAACCCCTGTTAACCACTTACGGTTCTGGAAATAAATAATTGATGCTTTATTGCCTCCCTTCCAGCTCAGCGTGTGTCCTGAGGGGCTGCAGACTACTTTGCACGATGCGAATAAGGGCTTTAAGCAGCACGGTGTTTACTCACTGGATAACGCTACAGGAGATCTCTGCATTATGGAGAAGTGCCTTGATAAAAACGGAGTGCTGTTCAACCTGGATAACAATCTGCAGGAGGACTGAGTGTTTATTCTGTTAATGAAGGCATTGCTCGGGCAGCACCAAGCTCTTCGGGAGGCATAGCAAGCCAGCTCATCTGTCCTCTTATGTGCCCAACTTGGCACAACTACCTCCCCTGGACCCTCCTTGCAGCAAGCAAGCACCCAACCTGTTCATGCACACATGTAGCAGCAGCTTCTTTGGGTCTCTCCACATTTATGCTCTGGAACAAGGCAGGGGAATTCAGGCTCCCCGTTAGACTCATTCTTGAAAGAGGTAGAGTCCAAGGATCTGAAACAATGTTTTTTTTGATACGTGCACAAACAAAACAAAGCCACCAGTGTAATTAAGTCTGTCAGAAATATCAGTCCTGACAAACACCAGGAAATAACTGCTTTTCTTTGCAACAAAATCATCCAGAGCAGAAGGGAAAATTTGGAGCAGAGTAAACTATACGAAGGTGCTACTATTCGCACTACATGTGTCCCATGGATGGGCATTTCCCATGCCAGGGTGCTCAGGGACAGCAAAGCCTTTAGGTGACGCAAAAACCATCATGGCTCAAAGAAAGAGAACGAAATGATCAAAATTCACAGCAACCAAAAATCTGCCCAAATGAGTATGCCTAATCCATCATGCATGCACATAAAAGAAATAAGTATTTCCTATGTAGTCTGAAAGTCTATATAGCAAAATCAAGTGTTTTTTTTTTTTTTTAATAATAAAATAGGTTTACTTCATAAAAGTAAGCAACACAATTTCACTATTTGGCTTTTCAGGTCTAATTGGTTTTCAGCATTTGGGGCTCTGGTCTTTTTTGTTGCTTTTTAGTCTATGAATCCATTCCATCCAAGGAGCACAAGCTCGCACAGCAATGACAGCACGAGTCATTTTCATCCTAAAAAAATGTGTTACATTCTGGCCACCCAACACCGCAATTACAGCAGCTGTCTTGAAGGAAAAATCCTTAATAGCGAGCCAGAGCAGCTAATGGGCACTGTTCTCCTCCACTGCAGCCACTGCCACTTCCTTCATAAAAATGATTAATTCCACTTGCAGTTATGTAGTTTTGACCATGCAAATCTCAGAGCAGGCACCTCAAGTCCAGCCTTACCAGCAGCCAGTGAATGTTTTCTTCCTTTTTTCTTCCACCTCTCTTTGGTAGAGGCAGCTTCCCACGGAGGCCACCACGCTGCCCGCTGACGTGGCACTGCAGCACAGCAAACTGGCACAGGCCACTGCTACGGGCAGAACGCGATGCCCGTGGTGGGTGCGTAACGCCACAAAACACACCCTGTCGTTTTTCCTATGCTTCAAGGCACAGATAAAGTGTGGCTAAAACACATAATCCCAGAAATAAAATATATCGTGTACCCAGGCAATATTCTGCCAGCTTCCCCCGAAGTGGGTCTGGAGCTTTGCAGGGATTTGAGCAGTTTTGCAGGGCAGGTCAAACGTGAGCGACTCGACACCGAGATGCAATGGGGATAAGGCGGCCCCTCTGCTCAGCCGATCTGCGCGTACCCTGCTCCACGCCAAGGGCACCAGGTCCAATTGTGCAGGCCCTTTTCCAAGGATCCGTGCGAGGAGGAGACCTGCTGCTGCGTCGCTGCCTGTCACCTGGCCCTGGGGGACAGGGCACGTTCGTCGACGAGCTGGTCCCATCGGACGGTGTCGCCAGCAAGGCCAGGAGCAGAATCTTGGCGCAGGGACTCGGAAGCAAGGTAGCCATGTAAAGGTAATTCCAGGACACCTCTCAAGTGCAGCAGGAGAGTTAGGACTACCCTGACTTCCCCTGAAATCCATCAGACAGGAGAGAGTAGGGTGAGTCATGCGGTATTCCCAAACCTCATTTCCTGAGTCCAGAAAATAAAAGTTATTTTTTGCTGGAGGCCAAAGGAGGATATTAACAGGTTCTTATTTTAAGCCAGACAGTTCACCTTTCTCTAACTTTGTGTCAGGCTGGAAATTAGGATTGCATTGAATGGCCCTGTCACCAGGCTGCAAATTCACAGCTGCAGAAGATGACACACAGTAAATCACTGTCCCTTCACTGCGCGCTGCCATAAATAACGTGCCGGGAGGCCTGTCCCTGCCGCCAGCAGAACCGTCACTCGCCCCAGAGCGAGGGAAGGGGAGAAAGGAAAGGGGAACATGCTGAGAAGCAAGATCCCTACCTCCATTATCACATTAACTCACCAGCCTTTCAAAATATTTGTCTCTCCTCTCTCACAGGAGAATTTATCTAAGTTGTCATAACTTCAGATGACTTTCGGGAACATGCTATGTTAATTATCTAAAAGCGCCGAATCTTAAAAGTGTTTTCATTAATGCTAGGTATTATCATCCTGCTTGTACAGATGAGAAAGCTGAGGCAGGGAGCAAGGATGACAAGACTGTACCACAGGTGGAAACAGTGACAGAAACTGGTCCCCAGCTTCTCTGTTCCCAGACTTATTTGCTTCCCTAAGAGAAGGGGAGAAAAGAGAAGGCGAGGGGATAAAGAGCACAGCCTGGCAGGTTACATGACAGGTGGAAAAGGCCAAGGATGCGCTAGCCTGGCGATTAGCCAGGGCTTCCCCAGCAGGTACCTAGCTGACTGTTGTTCAGCCACCAGATCCATGACAGGTCTTGAAGCCCTTGGCAGCAGCTCAACCTTCCCCTTGCCGGTCGCTTCCCGCGGCCGACGGTGGGACCCAGCTCCTTGCTCGTGCAGGTAACACCAGAGGCAGGAAACAGATTGAATGGCCTTCTGGCAAATCACCGAGCCTCTCTCTGAAATTTCCCTGTAAGGCGTTTCTAGCCAGCAATTTACCTGAACTCTGTGAATGAAGATCTTTTTCCAAGGAAGATGTACCTGACCACTGAGAATTGGTTACAAAAAAGACTCCATGTTTTTCTGAGCCCCAAAACCATTCTGCTGGGGCTGCAATTGACTTTCTGGAGATACCTTTGTCAGAGAGAGCTTTCCGTAGAGATGCCTATTTGGAGCTAATTAAGGGCTTAGCAGATTGTGTTATATTTTTTTTTTTTTTTTTTTTTTTTTTTTAAAGACTAGTTTCTAATTTTGATTTCAATTAAAAGCTACTTTAAGAGGATTTTTCCCTCTTTCTTTCATTACAATCCTCCTTTTTTGGTTGGACTTCAGGTCACACTGGAAATTCATGCCAAGTTTCTCAGAGAGCAAGACGTAGCTGCCAGGACGTGGGCGAACTGGGCTCCTGTCCTATCTGCCCACTTCAAAGCAAGGAGTGGGAGCCAGATCTTCTTTACAGCAGGAATTATCAGGTTCAGGAGCGAATTCACGCAGGAGACAGTGATGAGACCCCTCCTGTCCTCACAAGTAAATCTAGTGCTTAGAGAGCTCCTGTGGGGTGTGGGAGAATCAGATGAACCTGTCGCATCATCCAAAAACAGACACCAAAGGTTAGATTTCTTCCTCTCTTCCCACCCAAAGGAGAATTCTTGCTTTCAGCTCTTCCAGGAACTGGAATTAAACACCCAGCGCAGAGTTTCCCCGCTGGAGAGACCTACCTCGAGCAGCATCACTGTTGGAGCCGAGCCCGCACGCTCTCCCGCCATATGGACGATGCGGGTGCGATAAGGCAACGCTCGCCCGTGCTGCCTGCCAAAACCACCTCTCTACGCTGGTCAGGAAGATTACAGAGTGCTGGCAACGGCGCTGCACGGCTTCCAGGAGTCAAAACGAGCCCTCTGAGTCCAACCGACCTCCTCTCCCTCCCTGTCCCCTTGCCACCAGCACCTGGGGCCCCAGGAGCTGGCCAACGGGCAGCTGAGCCTTTTTATGGGGTAATTCCAGTCACAGGTTAATGGCACCAAAGAAAGCGGAACCAGCTGCAGCAGAGGGTGGTGGAGATTTCCCCTTTGCTGGATACGGACGCTGGCGGAGCGAGCAGCTGTCAGCATCATGGGGTGCAGTGCGCGGTTCAGGAGGGACAGACCAGCAGCCCAGGGCAGGATTTGCAGGAGACACTTACAACTGGCTGACTCTCTTCTTGCACCCATTTCACACTGGAGCATTAATGCTAGCAAAAAGGGACGGCTCACATCCACGTGACAAGTCAGGTTTTACTTCTTTTCCTGATGGACTAGCTCCTTCACACTGTGCACAAACCTACAGCGTGGATACTGCATGCAACACCTTCAGGACTCCCTAAAATGCACTTCTAGGACAAGCTTTAAGCTCAAACAGTTTTCAAGCAAAACCCTTTAAAGTTAAGGCTGAATATCAGTCATTACTTACATTTCTTATTTTTTCTAAGAACTTTTAAATAAAACCAAGAAGAAAATTGCATGTAGAGACTTACCAGCTGATGGAGCCCTAAGCAGAGAAACAGGATCGCATTTAATTTTGAAATATTTTTTTGGTCCACTATATTTCCAGGTTTTCTTGTGGTAGTCTTCTTTCTGTAGCATCCTTTCTGAGAAGCCCCTACCCTCTTTTGGGGACCCTGATTCACCATTTTGGAGTGCATGATGCTGCCGGAGCTAGGGCAAGAGATCCAGCTGCTTCGTGCCTTTATTTTATTCCTTACTTTTTTTCACTCTTGCTAGTCAGCTTGCAATATTCAAACCAGTACCCTCTCCTTTATCTCATGCCTCTCTTGGAGGCAAAAAACATTATAGTCCCTCTTCCCTCCTCCATTAAAAACATGTTCTGTGCTGCATGTTTCCCTGCAATGTTGTACATCACACCAACTACATCCTCTAACTGGGCTATCCTTTTACAGGGCTGTAGAGACCCTGTTCTTTTCAGACCTTGCACAAAGAGGTGCTTCTCCTGGATGGCAATCGGAGATACATCGGAGGCAGTTATTCTGGATGAGGTCTTGTGAGATCTATGGAGCACAGCCCCGAACACAAGGCTCAGACGAGCCTTAGGCTTAGGCCTTTATATCGGAGGCCCTTCTGATCCATCAATGCTCCTCAAAGGGGTTCAGGGAAGAAGTTCATACAAGAGACATACTGCGGTGGCAGGGCTCCCTACTGCCAAACTGACACAAAAAAGCATCCACCATCGTTTTGAGGAAGCTGCTCCTCGCTCTGGCACCCCAGACATCACCACGAGGCCGAGCAACCCGATCTTCTGGAGACTCGCCGTGGGGAGCACATGGGATGGATGGTCCCAATGCTGCCACCAGGAGCACTCCTGAAGCTTTCAAAAGTGTCTCGATAGGGTCCTTCACATGCAGCTGGAGGAGACCCTGAAATCTACACCCTCTTCCCATGGAGTCTGCAGAGGTGCACGATTTGGGATGAGCCATCTCCAGAGAAACGGAGACGTTTCCTAAGGGTGGTGACTGGCAACTGAAGCCATATATTCCAGTAGCAACGACTCTCTCTTGTGCTTTTCCTCCACTTGTCCTTTCCTTGCTTGCTGGTTTGTCTGAATCAAGAGCTCCAGAGGTCATGGACTGCCCACCACCTTTTGCTCAGGTCACACACCTAGGCCAGTAGGGCCCTTTCTGCTTCAACTCATGAAAACAAATTCCAGATGGCAAGTTCTCCACTGGCAAATCTCAGGAGAGGACATTCTGGAGAAGGGAAATCCTAAGAAATGTCTATCAATTTTCACGAATTAGGCTTTTCTCCCAGAGACTATCTCTGTAGAGGTGCTCCACTTCAGGCTCACAAGATGAGTTATCAC
>NW_010589153.1:0-14465 GCF_000705375.1 Tinamus guttatus | reverse complement strand
CCCATTTTGGAGAAGGTGGATAAAAAAATATTTAGAATGCATTTGGATCCATTTGTTTTAAGATATAATTTTTCATATTTCTTAGATGCAAAACTTACTTGCATATTGCCATGCATACACCATGAATTCAAAGAACACAATGTGTTTCTGGGTTAATAACAAAAAAAGATCAAAATATTAACTGATAATTCACCAGAGTCCACGACCATCTACATTGCAGGAACCTTTCCTTTGAGCACTTGAATGTGAAACTATTCTGCTAAACAAGGAGAAAAACTCCCTGTAGGTTTGTAAAACCTAAGTCTTGTGCTCCTATATAAAATGTGCCTTTCTTCTCCCCAATCTCGGGTTAATTTCTTCAATGGCATTCATCTTTTCTTCTTCTCTTTCTTCTTTACTTCAAATGCTTTTAGTCACTGAAGAAAATCTAGCATGCATCTTTATCTGTGCAGCAAATATTTAATTTTGTCTGTATTGATGTTTGTCTTCTGTTATTCCTCTCCTTTATTTCAAATTGTGACTACCTTTGAAATATTAACTGCTATTGAAGAAAGCCTTAAATATGGAGTTCTGTGGTGCTTCTATTAGCTGATACTGCTTAAAAAAAACTGTTGTGTTCTTAATATCTATACTGCACTTTTTATAAAGCTGAAATACATTTCTCATCTAATCTTTTTTTCTAGGTTCTTAGTTTTAGTACAAAACTTAGGTGATGTTCATGATATGCATGCAGCAGAGTGATTCAGAATATAAACATTTATTTTACTTCATGTGGGGCACACTGGAATTCTAAAAAGAGTCCAGTGTTCATCTTTTGTTGCTTTTGTTTATATTTTTTTAGAACTCAGATTAATGTTCCTTGACTTGGCATTTTTGCATCTAAGGGTCTATGTAGAGAGAGTATTTCTCCTTGTAGTCAACAGCTTTGCTGCCTTTTCTTTGAACTACAGCTTTGTCTGTACTGTACTTTATCATCAGCAACCTGGAGTTTTATAAGAGTTATTCCTTTAAAGTGGAAAAACAATCCTCAATTTAGAATTCATATAAGTGGTTGCCTTAAAGGATCTCTTTAAGGGCTGTGTCTTTCCATTTAGGTTACTTGCTGATGAATGTCATTGAATATGTTTATATTATATATTCATATACTGAAAATATTTATTGTCCAATCAGTATAGCTATGACCCACTTTTTCCTTTGGAGGGGATTCCATATATCTTTTAATTTGTGTCTACTCACTCTGTCAAAATTCTGCCAACTCATTAATCAATATCTATTCATCACATAAAAATGAGATTGTCATTCAGCTGGGTATACTCACTTAAGCTGAGCAGTCAGTTTAAAATAAGGGGCAGCAGCTGAGTTGGCAGTATGAACAGGGGTTTACAGGAGTCTAATTAATCCAAAGACTGCGTCTTTTCAGGAGGAGTGTCTTTTTTAACATTTAATTTTATTTTTACATACCCATTTAAACAAACTCCAGCTCTGCTGCCTGTCTGATATGTCTGTGAACTACAGTTTAAAAAACCTTTAGCTTCCAGCCTTGATATAGGCACTAGAGAATATACAGACACTTTTTTTTTTGCTGGAAATGAAATAGCTGGGAATGCATTTTCAGACTCCATCAGTGCTATAATCTGTTTTGGTTTCCATATTTCTTTTTCTGAACCGGTTAGACCCTTAGGTGTTACACCGGGCTGTAGCAAACTGTCTCTGGCAAAGTCTTGGCGGTGAGATTTGGCTTAGTGTTTTGCTTCAGGATGTGGCCTTCATGCTGCAGGGTTTTGCTGGTACTTGCCTCGAGCGCGACAGGGGAGCTGGTGGGGCAGCTGCACACTGGCACCAGAGAGCGGCCTGGGAGCGCTGCCGCCCGCTCCCTCCGGAGCCTCGGGCAGGTCCCACCTGGCCCCAAGGACTCGGGGGTGTCCACGTGGTGGAGCAGGTTTCCCTCTGAATTATGGGGGGTGTCTTCTGCTCCCCAAAGGTTCTTCCAGCTCAGGGCGCAAAGTGCCTGGAGGAAATCTGGGTGCTCAAGACTGAGGCAAAGGTGGCATTAAGCACCTCAGCCTCATCCTTGGTGACAATGTTCTCTGCTGCATCCCATAAAGGATGGAGCCCTCCTTGGCCCTTCCTTGGCCCTCCTCTTCTTGTTAATGGATTTGTAGAGACATTTTTTGTTGTCTTTTACAGCGGTGGACAGATTGAATTCCATGATGAATATGAAGGAGCATTTCAAACTGTGAGGAAAAATTCCCAAATCCTTAGCATCTCAGGTTTTTACTTGTTTTATTGTTTGAAGTATGGCCCAAAAGGCTCTGCTTCCATACTGCTCAGTGTTGAGCAATGGCAGAAGTTCTGATATTTTACACTTTTAATACAAATGCTTGTGTCATTATGAGTATGTGTGTGCCTATGTTTTTCCAGGTTTTTAATTTGCTTAATATTTAATGTATTAATAACTCTCTTCTGTTTGCTCTTGCAGCTGGCAGATTTCCGAGAGGTGGTCTCACGGATGCTGGGGCTCGATATTACCAGCCTAGCTCTCCCTGACTATGAAATCATTACACGTCTGGAAGGGTTGATTCACTTTCATCAGCACCACTTTTTCCCCTGTGTCTGCCTCAAAGATGTGGTGGGGGCACGAGATGAACACCCACAAGGAAATATCTAACTTCTCTACTGAAATATGCATTTGCAAGATCACAGTTTTGGGAAGTATTCTCTAAGAAACGTCAGCTTCACTGAACTCCTTACGCTTTATCCTGGGTGACAGTGTGGAAATAAAGTGGGGACAGTCTCTTTCTCTTACAATAGGGATCTCTCAGTGCATTTTTATGCACAAAGACTTGGGCCTTAAGGTAGTTGGTTAGAAATTAGAAGACTATCAAAGCTTTAGACAAGTGATTCTTTCTTCATTTATTTTATTTAGCACACTAAATACTGTGGCTAGTTTACTAAAGAAATACTATTGTGCCAAAACAAATAGTTTATTTTTTCAGCAGAAATCAATCTTATATCTGGGATAGGTAGAGTTGGTAAAGTTGTGTGTTGCCTTTTGTTATGGTGACTTGGATCTTTCCTTTTAGTTGCTGTGTCCTTTGTACAATTAACTCCTTAGGCAGAAAAAGTTGCAGTTCTTCTGAATTAATAAAAAGTTGTATAAAAACCTTCTTCCACTACTGAAGATGATTGAATAACAGAGTTCTTTAATTTCAGAAATCCTAAAGCAATGATGATGTCCAGAAATACCTTTTAATCACAAAAGCTAAGTGTCTATCACCCATTCTATGTCATGTGAAATGTTTTTTTTTTTTAATTTGAACAATAAATTAGCACATTCTAACAAGATTCTGTGTTTTTAATCCTCTCTTCCTCATTATACATTGTATGTGGATTTATAGAACGATAAGGAAGACTTATCTGTATTTGTAGGAGCTTTGTGGATTTCAAACAGCAAGTGGTACCCCCACTCATTTAAATGGTGAGCAAGCTATTTTAAGAAAAAAACAGACTTTTTCAAGAAAGCGTGGTAATTCTGGAATCTAGCTATGGACGACTGAGACCATTATAGATTGGTTTTATTTTGCTTCTCTGAAGCATCATTACTCAGTGAGTTGTTCATAAAAAAAAATGCCAGGCTTTTGCAAAATTATACGTTTGAGAGGGTGGTAGATCATATGTTCTATCATATGTTCTAATGCTGCTTGGTTTAAAACCTTTTTTTTTTTTTTTTTTACATTTTATAATATAGCAGTGTTCTTCAAGTAGAGTTTAATTAATCGAATGGAGGAAAACACTAATACAAAATCATATAGACTTAGGAAAGTACCATACTTTCAAAGTATAATAGCAGGTTGAAATGCAAATAATTTCCTAGGTATCCTATATGGATTGGGAATTTGGAGAGTGGAAAAGGATGCCATAATTTTTTAATTCTTCAAGAGAGTGCAAACAATTTCAGCTTGCATTTTGTTGGTGCTATGGGTACATCTGACAGCAGAATCCTTTCCAAATGAAAGGATTATTATGATTATTATAATATTATGATTCTTTCTTCTGCTGCCTGAATTACAAATAAACAACAAAAACTGATTTCTTCATGCACATTAATTATAAACTATACATAAAGTATAGCTTATTATACTTTATGAACACTAAATTAAACTACATTAAGTCCTAACAGTTCATATGCTAAATTCATAACATTAAGAAATAGTCTCTGATAGTTCATAACTTCAAGTAAGTATGTGTGTTTAGCTGTATTTTATGGATAAGTTAGATCATTTCATACTGTTTGAAAAGGGCCTTCAAATCTGCATTCCTGTATCTGGCCACCCTGTGCTGATCCCTGAACCCAGCGACGAAGCTGCAGCCCCGCAGAAGGCAGGAACGAAACCCTGTGCGTTGCTTCACAGAGGCTCTCACAGCACGTAGGCAAAAAAGCTCCTCTACTGTCTGGTGTGTTAAGCCAACAGGGAGTAGAATTGGGATTTTCTAATGTTGGGTTTGCCTTTTTTCTTCCCCTAATACAGGGATCCATAGTTTTTGAAATATTAATGCTAATGCAGTTTGCCAAGGAATATGAACTTTTAGGTGATTGTTAATAATCCCTGTATTTGCTTTTCTTTTGGAAGAGTATATCTTTGTTCATCTAGCTAAAGCAAATAACAAAACAAAACAAAAGTAAAGCAGTATTTTGACATGAACAAAGTTCAGGTGATTTTTGACCCATGCAATTTAATTAACCCCTGAACAAAGTTTAAACTGACTTGCAATCTTTTTTTTTTTTAAGTTTTGCTTTATATAGTGTTGAACTTTGTTTTCTTTCTCCCTTCCGCTGGCCCCAAATCCTGGGAAAAGTGGCTTAATTTAAAAAATATATAAAACTAAAAAAGAAGAGTACTTGAACAAAGATGCATTCAATAGAGGAGAGATTTGATAGAAGTCTCTCCAAAGAGATTATGATTGTGTCAGCCGACACCCCTCCGAGTAAATCATTACTTTTACTGGGCTGGTTTGTATTAATATAAAAGGTATGGAATTAAGAGTTCGCTGCTATTTTCTCAATTACTCTTTCATTGTGGTGAAGGAGTCTTCTCTTACCAATAAAATACATCAAAAAAAAAAAGTGAAATTATTGTGGTGCCAGTAAAAGACTAGCTTTTTGCTCCAACTAATAAATAAATGTATTCTAATCATTTCTATTGAAGGTCACTGTTTTAATCCATGTTTGGCAATGTTAAAAAAAGCAAAACTCAAGAAACAAAAATATTGCACTAATAGCGAAAAAGCCATGATTTTTTTTAATATGCAACTGAACTTTTTGACTAGCTAACATATTGTCAATAATATTATCTTCAAAGTACAATTTAGAGCAGTAGAAGCATGATTCATCAATGAAATTTGGTGCAAAACACTTCAAGGCTATGCTGAATTGGAATCTGGAAGAATAAAGACAGATCACAATTTATTACTTCTTACATTATGTTGCATGTACCTTTTGGTTCTTGCTGTATAAAGCAGCTTGCCTTTTTTAAAATTATCATGCCAAATACTTTCTTACGAATGAAAGTGAGCAAAAAGAATCCCTTCAGCTGCCCAGGTACTGAATAATTATGTAAGTTAAGATGCAGGCGGGATTATATATAGCCCAAATCATAACCAGGCACATGATCATGGGAATCAGGCACACTAATAATAAAGGCATAGTTCTACAGACAGTCTATAGATTCTCTAGTCACCAAAACTTTTCCATATTAAATAAAAGTACCTTCACCTTGCAGATGCTGGCCATTCCTGTATCATCAAAAGCAAAAGAAACCAAAAAGAAACAAGTGCTATGACCTGGGAGAAGAAGGATCTCTGGTATCAGTGCAGCACAGAAATCACAATATCGGTTCATTGAAAATAAGTTAACTATGCGGAAAACAGAAAAGTTGGTAGTTTGTCAGCACGTAAGTTGGAAAGAATGCTCAAACATAGTAATTTGCAAATGGAAGATGTCAGATTGCTTTGTTCTTTTGTCATAACAAGTAAGAATCCTGCATAGGATTTTTTTTTTTCTGGAAGAAAAGATGAGCTTATAAAAACTATTTGTAATTATTTGGGATTAACTCAGTTGGAAATGATAAATTAAAAAAATAAGATAATTTGTCTTAAAAAAACAAAAAGACTGCTAACTTTGATAAAACTCTGATAAACATTAGCTAATGAGCCATGAGGCAAGAAGAACATTTCTTTTGAGAAGGCAATAAATAAAATAACTTATACTTTTTCCCCTTCTTGTTAATTATAGATTGCAGGTGTTTTTATTGACATTAAAAAATTAATCAGGTGGGGAAGATGAGTATTTGCACCATTTGTTTTGCTATTGGTATTATTTTAAAGTAGGCTATTGAATGTAATTTGATTTGGAAAGGAACCTTGGTCCACACGATATTTCTGGTACCTCAGCATAGCAGTAACTAGTAAATGCTACTGAGGGCATTAAGAGGCTTGAGTTCATTCCTGAAACTAGGCCTAGTTTCTGCTCCCCAAACCATGAAGGTTACTCCCCGCACGGCCATATTGCCAACCCTCCTGGCTCTGCTACGCGGCCCCTGCACGACAAGGGCCTGGAGCTAAGGCCGTCCCCGCTCTGCGCTGCAGAAAAATGCACCCCGGGGTGCCTTGGGGTGGTTTCCTGGAGCCGTAGGCGCTCTCTCATGTGGGGAGGGGACGGGGCAGAAAGCTTCTGGTGGCCCTAAAGGGCTCCGAGGGCCCGGCCATGGGCCAGGCATGTGACCGCAAGGACTCAGGTGCTGCTGGTGCTGCTTGGTGGTGGCGGAGGAGGAATCGCAAGAAGGAAGAGCAGGGAGGTAAAATGATGGCAGTAGGCAAACTGGGCACATGTAGGGCACATGCACGTGTCTGTGAATAAAATAGCTAACGTTTTTGTAACAAGTATTATGATTATCCGTGTGAGTGAAGAAGTCCTGCTGCTTTTAGCATAAAGGTTCCCCACAGTTTTCCATGGAATTTGGTCCAAACCAGGTTGAACAGGATGGTGCAGATAAAAGTGCAAGACTAGTACTGGGTTTATCACAGTAGTATCAATGCCTAATCTTTTTAATAATCTTTGGTGTTATATATATTTGAAATAGTGTGTCTAGTATGGTGTCGCTATGCTGTGTGAAACCATCAACTAGCTTTAGCTGCCTTGGAAGGTATGTACTGAAAATGGTTGAACAGAGGGTAAGCAATAGGACTGCAGACTATCCAGCTGCAGGGTGGTAAGAACTGGTGATTCAGCTTTCTGCAGGACCTAGTAGGAGTTACTTGGTTGATGCTAATTCACATGATACTACCCATTCTCACATAAGCTACTTCTCTGCTACTAACAGCTGCTTCTCCCTCATCTCAGTAGTTCAAGGTAGCAGGTCATAAAGAACACAAGATTTTAAAAAGAACAAGTATTTGAAAAAGCAAACAGTAACAATGGTTGTAGGCAAATGACCTAAACAGAAAATAATGGAGTGAGCTCAAAGTATGTCAGAATAATTCTTTGGTGATAAATGCGCATCTTACCTGCAAGGCTATAAACTTCTCTCACCTGGCTTTCAGATGGAAACATGAGGAGCTGGTTGCCCTTGGAAATCTGCCTTTGATGCAGAGGGAAGAGTGATGCTGAGGTACGAGGGAGGGCTGGTGGAACTGCTCCCTGATGGTTACTGAATCCATCAGGATAACCTTTCTTTAGGTTCCATGAAGCACTCAAAATGAGAACTGGATTGCTATTTAGATCTCTCCCTTTCATATAAAAAATGCCTGCCCCACCAAGAGACAGAGAACCAAAAGTCCCTCAATAAGGATAATATTTATTTTACAGCAGATCTTTAATTCTTAAACAATGTTGTGTAAAGTACTGTTAATGCATTTCTCTCTAACGACTTCCTGGCCTGGAAATCAAAGAAGAGGTGTTATTCCCCAAATGTTTTCTTGGCCATTTTCATAAGAAATTATTGATTAGCTTGAGGTTCCAGTGTATGTACTCCTTTTCTCTAGCACTAGTAGCACTGCTTGCAACTAAGCAGGATGGAGGCTTCCCTTTATAAAACTTCGCTATTATTTATGTGCAATAAGGGCAAGGTTTTCCATGCCAGCTGCCTGCTTCAGCCAGAAATTATTCACTTGAAAATTCAAACCAAAATAGTGCAGACATTCCAAAGAATAAGACTAATGACAGATCTGTAATTCTGCTTATGGTTATGAAAAAAAAAAAGGGTGGGGGGACAACATGGAGCAATTCAGCCCAAAGCAAAAACCTACCTTCTTTATGATGATTGCTCTGGGCTACTCTGGGCCAGGACAGAAACGGATGCGTTCCTTCTCTGTTCCCAGGGGCCTGTTTGCAAGAACCACGCTGGAGTGAAAGGAGCGGCGCAGCAGAAAGCCACACGGATGGGAGGCAGGCTTGGGAACGAGCTCGGCAAGGGGCCTCCGGAAGACGTCTGAGTGAAGGTGAGGCCTTACAGGGAAGGGGAGGGAAGGGAAGCAAAAGGGAGTTGCATGGGACAGAGACAGGAGGGGTGAACCGTGAGCCTGAGGGCAGCGACATGAGCGGCTGTGTTGGCCTGCGGGACTCCCCATGGAGCAGGGCCACCAGGGAGCCGGGAGACAGGCAGAGGCCACAGAAGCCATGAGACAGAGACTGTTGGGTGCAGGAAGGGGAAAGCACAAACAAACAAAAAAAACAACCAAGAATAAAGTGAGAAAGTTGGTGCTCATGTGTAAAAATGAAGCAGGAAGAGTAGGAGGAAGCAAGTGACAGAGGATGCAAAATGCAGTATGAGACCATGCATTATTATAGCATTTTGTTCTGACCAGACTCTCACTTGGTGTGTATTGTTGCAGTTGTTAAAGGTGCCTTCTAGAAGTGATCTACCATTTGGGCAGTACTGTTTTTTTCCTTTTTCCTTCCTTCTCACAAGGACTGTCTTCATTCAGTTTTGTTTGCACAAGCAGCAATACCATTTTTTTTTGTATCATCTGCACACTTGGGAGTGCAATTTATAGTCTTCATTTAATTTTATTTTTATGTGTAGGTGTTCTTTGTGTCAGAGGGACTTTACTATCTGTTTTTTTGGAGGCACCGAGAACCCAGAATGACTGTTAAGATCAATAGTCGCTACGAGGGTGCATTTACCCTGAAACTTGAATCCTCTTCTTTTAGGGATACAACTTGAGTTCAAAAAACATTTATGAATAAAAACAAAATAATCTGCTTCCTGTCTGTCACAGACTTCACAGTTATAGTCCAAATGAAGAAAAAATAAGAAAAAGTTGCACTGAAATGCAAGGGTGAAAAATTTAAGTCCTTGAGATGTACAAATTTCTAGGAAAAATATAATTTTCTGCAACCAGTGCTTTTCAACTTATTGCTTCCTATAATGCTATAATGCCAAGTAATGCCAGTGCAGTTTTGGTTTGGAAAAATGAGAAATTAAAGGGAAATCCCTCCCTTTCTTGCTGCCACCTGGAGCAGCGTTTCTCCCGCTCACCCGGTCTCAGCCTGTTAGCAGTGTCCCCAGCAGAGCCCCTCCTACTTGCCCGCCCACCACTACTTGGCTTTTCCCAGGAGAGGAGTCTCACAGGGACATGGCTGGAATATGGATTCTTCTATTTGGAAAACTGCACCATGTTCAGAAAGTGACCTTATCCAGGAGAAAGGAGTATCATGAAGAAAAATGACCTTTTCCATTGGAAGAATTCCTGACTTTTTGCTGGTGTCTCAGGGAATTTCCTTAGCTTTGCCTGAATGAAACATTTTGCCAATGGATCTCATTTCAGTCTGTTTTAAATGCAGCAGATCTGAGGAACTCTGCTTTGGATAGCAGCAGAGAATCCCGTACCTCCTGGATAATGAAATTCATTTTATAGTTTCTAAATGAAATAGGATTTTAAAAATCTTTTCTATGCGTATTCTATGAAAGATGCCTGTAATTTTACTCCTACAAAGACCCTACTTATTAAAACAAGCCAGTAAATTTAATAAATGAATGCTTTTCACAGGGAAAAGGTTACTGGTGGTGGTCAGAATTCCTTACCAACTTTCATAGCATGGTTCACGAAATATATAATAAATATATAATTACCGTTTGTATTACAGTTTTAAGGAGGGAAATTTCATAAACTTCATATTCCATTTTGCAAATTCCAGTGCTCTAGTAAATAGATATTCCCTTTTTGCTATCTCAAACATTAAGTCTATCTTTATAGCAACAAGTAGATTTAACGTTTGTATAAGTCAGATTCTGCAAAACTGTTTGTGAATGTCAGAATTTTAGATTTTCGCATGTATGACATTTTATTATGTACTTTGTCCTGTATTCCTGTCATAGATAAACCTCAAAAATACGTTTAAAAGATTTTTTTTTGACAGAGAAAAGTATTTTGGTTATAAGAGAAGAAAGTTCCTTGCTGTTCCATGGGTCAGGACTCCAATTCTGTGAAGATAAAGCACTGAAGATTTTATTCTCTCTTTAAAAGGAAGGTAATTACAGTTACCTGCTCACTTTTAGAATATTCTTTAAAATTTCTGTAGATGAAGCACTAGAATATTATAAAATTATATTTAGTTAGCTATAACTGTCTATAATTTGGTGAATTTTTCTTTAGAAACTTTTGAAAATGAAGTTCTGTTATTTGCTTCTCGTTTTGCTTTTAGCTTGCAATAAGATGTAATGACGTTTATTTCTAAGATAGGTTGTAATCTTTAGCGACCCAGAAATTGCAATCTTTTGATGTTCCAAGAATGCTAGTTTAAGCTGTTCTGAAAAGTTTCATATATGTGACGCATACTTTCATTGGCAAATTGGACTACATAGAGAATAAATTTCTGGCTACGGTAAGATTTAAATGAAAACTTCAAAGATGAGATTCTGCTTGCCTTAAAGTAGAATTATAGTCAGAAGTTAACACTTTCTTTGGTTTTACCACTGTTCTGTTTCTCAGCTAGGTACAGGCTAGTGATCTGGTTATTCAGTATTAAACAAGAAAGCCTTCTCATGATAATTTTCCCATTTTTTGTAAAACTGAGATAAAAAAACGTTTTCTTTGTGCAGTTGTTGTGCAACTGCCTAAATCTCTGCCATTTCTTTTTATGTTTGGGGGTCCTAAAAGTATAGAGTATACTAAGCACTTGGATGTGAGACTTACTTTCTGCTGCTAATAACATCTTTCTTTTAACCACCTTGATAATTTTTGGAGAACCTACTGAGAGCGCAAATCTGGCTAATGAATACCGTGGTGATGTGTTCCCTTTATGTCTGCCAGCCTGTAGAGCTTAAACTCAGTGTAGCACCAAGTCCATTGTCCATATGGAAATGGAAACAAGATTTTAAGAAAAAGAGTCAGAATGCAAAGATGTTATGATGGGATGAGCAGGAAATACACATTGTGCTGTGTGCCAAATAACAGTAACGTTGATGGTGATAATAAAAGCCTAATGATGAGTTATTTTTAGTTAACACATCTCTTGGTGTTTCAACAATAATTTACTTATAATTAGACTATATTAAAATGCAATGGGATAAATCATTACCTTTTTTCTGATTTAAATGCAGTTCCCTGTTAATACTCTGACATAGTTCTTTCTGTGACAGAGTGCCTCACAAGGGAATAATGCTGGGCAGCTCTTTCCATTTTTACAGGTAGAGAAACTGCAATAAAGTGAAGTTACTCACCGAAGAATGCAGCAAAGTACAAAGCTGTTCTCTGGATTGTCCAATTCTGTCCTATTTCTGAATGTGATGCTTCACTTTTTTTTTTTTGTTACATTTCCTGTTAAATTAGCAAGAGCACGGTGCTTCTGCAATGCCACAAATTGCCAATATACAATTGCTAAAGTCACCATGTTTGCTTCACTAAAACAAATTCATTTCTTGGTGAAATGCCTGAAAAGCAGTTCATTTCAGTTGTAGTCTGATTACTGCCGCTTGAACTTAGTCTGCCTGGAAGAGCATGTGGAAGAGGTTTGGAATTACGGAGGGTTTTTATTTAGCTAAGGTGTAACTGTAATATTGCTCTTACTTTGCTCCTTTGCAAAATATTTGAATAGTATTGCCACAAACATTTGAAAATATTTCTAAATAGAGGGTGCTTATCAGCATCACTGAGTGGTATAAAAAGAGATCCTGACAAATTAGAAATAAAAACAGGAGATATGAAACAATGCAATACATCTGACCTGAGTACAAACATACATAAGGATATCTAATATAAGTAATAAAAGTAAGAGGAACATCAGGAGAAAAAATACAGGCAGTTTTAAATCACAAAATAGTCTCTAGAAGATACTAGAAAGCTTCACATTTGGATCCGGAGACACCCCGGAGTATTTTAGGAAACAGGTTTGTATTTCACAGTTTGTATTTGACAGTCCATACGTAGCACAGAAGGGGTTAATGAAGCAATTAATGAATAGATGATCAGTGACCAAGGAGCCATGTATAGAAGAACCAGAAGAGGAGTGTGAAGGATTAAAAGAAAAATCCACTTGGAAAGAGTAAAAGATGGGATCTGATCTTCAGAGAGAGAATGGAAGGAAACTGTGGGTATTAGAGAGCCCAGCAGGCTGGGGAATTGCAGGCAGGAAAGTCTTGCAGGCGGGGAAGGACTTCTGGGCTACTCAGGCAGTGAGTGCTGCTCTATGAGGGGTTGGCAGAAAAGAGAAAAATCCTCCATGTGGGATGGTCCTAACACAAGCAGCCTGGTTCTAACCTACATTAGGAGACTAATTAAGAACAGTGAAAATATTAAAATCCTATATTTTATAATTAGCTCACCTTTTGTCTCTCTTGGAAGAGGGACTTGCCTTTCCAAGTAAGCAGGCTATTTTTCACAATTCCAAAGGAAAAACAACTGCAATTTTAATGTGTGAGTCTGAAAAAATAATGTGAAAAGCTCAACATATTCAATATGAACAAGGGTTTACATTTTCTTTCCCCAAAATGCCCTCCAAAAATAAAATAAAAAAAGAAAAAAGAGTTGTAAAAGCCCAGAGGTAACAGTTACCAGGAGGCAAGTGAAGACTGGAGCCTCTGATAAACACTGGGGGTTAATTGTGAAGGTGTGAAGGGTTGGCCTGGGGCGTCAAGAGTGTCATGGCACAGAGACCTGGATGAAAAGTGAAAAGAAATGCAATGGGGTCAGATCAGAAAGTGGTAAATTGATGCTCATGTAGAAGATGAACCTGAAAATTAAGCCTCCACATGGATTAATAGATATTTCTCACATTATCTCCAATCGTGTGATTGTGATTATTTGTTTTCTAATGATTCCAGAGTGTGGGATGGCGGTGTGTTCTCATCCAAAAGGATAAGACAGTGTTTGTTACTTGTTATGCCATACCTAACTCAGTTATAGTCAATTATAAGTAAAATCAATTGTATGGTGTTTTATTATTCTTGAAAAACAGAGTTCTGAAAAAAAAATCCATTTTTTTTCAGTAAATTATGGTGCCTTCAAAATGTTTTCATAGTCACTGAAGGCAAGTCATTTAGCAATTCTTGTTTCTGCTTAAAAGACTTGTAGCCGTGAAATGGAAATAGTTTGCAGATAGTTTGGTAAAGAGGATATTGGTAGACCAGTAATAAACAGGCAGCAAAGGAGGAGCTTATTTACCAAAAGGGTCATTAGTCTGGAAAAATCTGTCACAACCACTTGTGGCAGTTGCTGTGATTAAGATACGACAGGACTATCAGTGGGATAGATGCCTACATGCCTGAGGAGAATCTGATCATTCCTGCCAGGAGAAGAGGGACCGCAATAGATGGATATGAGGTTCTTTCCATCCAGAAATACATAATTTCATTATGTTTTAGAGATCTTTCTAAGGTTGGTAATATTTGCATCAATCTATAGTAATAGTTTGTCTTGTTGATTTTATCCTCAGCTTTTGCATTTGGAAGGTAAATTTAGTATATTACATATAATTATTTTAAAAATCTTACCTACCGCAGAGTAATACTTCTGCTTTTGAAAGAGATTCAGTAAAGAAAACAAGCTGTCAAACTGAGAATGAAGGTAATTATTTTCTGGCAATAAGTTAAATATTTTGGCTGTTGTGCGATTTATTATTTAACTGCTTTTAAGTGTTCTTTTCTTCTCAGAAACCTAGGTAGTACAAAATAATTGTAATGTAATACCCTTTAGGTTTTCACATGTAGTTTCTTTAGCATTACATTTTAATGTAATATGTACTTTATACATGTACTTATGTGTTTTAGTCTATTATTAGTCTACTCTCAGTCTATTCAGCCTACTACTAAATACTAGCAGGATGCTACAATGGGTTCTTACTGTAGGTGTCATATTTTACTGCCTAGCCTAGCATGAAGCGCTATTGCGAACAGGAAAATGCTGTCTTTTAGTGCTAATCATGTAAGAAATTGTGTAGGAAGATGAATACAATACAATTTAGGAGCTAG
>NW_010589149.1:92285-105666 GCF_000705375.1 Tinamus guttatus | reverse complement strand
GCCGCCGCCAGGGCCCGGGGCGGCCCGTGCGGCTCCCAGGAGCCGAGGGACGTTGGGGCTTCACGCTAAGTTTCTGTCAGCTTCAGCCCCCGGCGGCGTGTTTAACGTCCCCTGCTCTGTGGAAGGTTTCCCTGGGTTTTGTCAGGCTCTACAAAACCTTCACAAAATGGAGATTCCACTCTTGGCAATCTACTTTCAAAACACATCCAATAAAATCAGCTGCTAGTCTTCTTCTTCTTCCTTTTTTTTTTTTATTTCCCAAAAAAAAGTTCATGAGAGGACTGGGAAGATCCTCCTCAAGGAGAAATGTTTCAAAGCCATTAGAGAATCATGGTTTTTTCTTCTCTTAAATGTTTAATTACATTTTTTCCCCTTGTATGTTGCTGGCCAAATCACACATAGCTTTTTCTAAAGTAGCGAAAGATTTCAGATATGTGTGGTTTTTTTCTGAACTTGGAGCACCTTGAACTTTGCTTATGATTACAGATCCACGAGGCCTGTCAGTTCTTAATTCTGGCACAATATCTGCTGCTCTGCAGTTCAAGCTCACGCACCTGGAATACAGAGGTATTTGGGTTTTAGCTTCTCAGTAGCAGTTTCCTGTCTGCTACAAAGGAGTGTGCGGTGAAATTAATTCACATTTATAAAATACTTCAAGAGCATCCTCTAGAAGGTACTGCAGTAAATGGTAACATTTTTATGTATCCCTACTTAGCCCTTTTTCTCACGAAACTCATGGCTTTGGGTGTGTACCTTGCTAGACTGAAATAGAACTTTGAAAGCATAAAACCAAACTATAAGCTATTTTTTTTCTTGAAATGTGGGAGGGAGGATTTCAGTGAATGAAAAACAGGAAAATTTGGATCTAAAATACCAGCATTTGTCTCGTCAAATAGTAATGCCTTTTTTTTCTTGTTTTTTGATTAAACACTTGTGTACACGATGATTTTGGTTTTGCACAGCTTGAAAGGCACAGAAGAATCATTATAGAAATATCAAATAACACCAATTCAAAGTTTACTGTAATAGTACCGTTAGGTTTACCTTCACACTACATTCCTAATGTAATAAATCTAGAGAGGACTCCCTAGAGAACTCATCTGATAACTTGCTTCAGATTTCTTGTTTGACAATCAGGTTCTTCACGACAGTGTCCTCTCCAGCATTTTGTTGTCCATGGGGAGACTAAAGTGTTTTGTTAGCTCCATTTTTATGCCTACATAAGATATTCTTTCATTTAATTTGAAATGGTACATCAGAACATATTGTTCTACTATCTGGAAGCTACACAAGAAAAAAAAAAATAGAAATTTGCATTTTCCTGAGTTCTCTTTGCTTCTAAATGCTTCTACCCCTTTTAAAATAGGAGCTCTTCATGCATTTGCTTAGTCAGAGATAACTATCAGTGATGAAAGAGACCTTAGTAGATCGACTCACCCATTTCAATTCCAAGACAAAACTGTCTCTTGCAATATGTTTTCTAGTAACTTTATGCAGCTTTATACAAAGCACAACAGACACAACAGCTGTGCTTTATTTGGAAGGTTCTTTCTCGCCCAGTTCTTAAAGAAAGCTTTCGCTGTTAAATACGAGAGTTTAAATATCTTGCATTTTATTTTTTTCAATTGCATTCTGTTGAACATATACAAGTCTAAGTAGGCTTGTTTTTCAAATACAGTCACACTGGAATTTACAAGAATGAAGAAAACATTTTCCAGTTTAGCCTGAAGAAAGGAAAAGGCATCTTCAGGTTCAGTCTGAGATGGATGGTGTGCTGTGGAAAATAAAGGCATCAGCACTACGCAGTGCTCATCAGAGATGGGCACGGAGAGACAGTAACTCCAGTGACTTCTCCTTATCAGCCGTTCTCAGCAGTATAAAATACATACCACAGTCCATATGTTTTGTCTAAAAAACTATGACTTCCTGTTTGTGTCTTTCTCTAGAGATCTGCATCTCTAGTTATCCTCATTCCTCTTCCCCCCGACCTTTTTTCCTTCTCTTGCCTTCCTTTCTGCAACTACTTAGCTGCTTAATTCCATCTATCTGCTCAGAGGAGGTAAAAAAAAAAAAGACTTGCAAGTAGTGTGTTGTATAGATAGCTTTGTATTCTGTTAGTATTGCTACATATTCCTTAAAAACATGATAATATTTATTTTCTTAGCATGCTTTTAACTGCTTCATGTTTGCAGTATATTTTTATTCCTGTAGAAATGGGATTTGGGAAGAGAAAAGTCACATACTTTACAGAATTGATTTAAATGTCACTAAATATTACACACTTTCATGCTGGCCCTTCTTCATGAATGAAATTTGTCACATACACTGTGTCATAATGCATATACGAGCTATATGTATGCTAGGGAAACTACCCTGCCCTTATCATGATACACATCCTTGGATACAAGGCAAAATCACTCAGTAAATTTTCAGACCCCTAGATCTTGATGTTATGGTTGCAGGAGTGGTGCTCTAATCTCTACTCTAATCTCTACCAGTGTACTCTGTGTTTCAGAATAATTGCAGATTCTTGGCGTGCTGATACAAGCCTAAACAAAAAGTGTTTCACGTAACTTCATGATTCCTGGCATCATGTGAGCTGCTTCTCATACACGGAGGTGATCGCTGTATCATCAGCTGAATCGCTGGTGTCATCAGGATTGAAGAATAGACCCTGCATTCTGCCTAGCACAAGCACCATGCTTGCCAAAATGGTAAGTCCTGCATCTTTGCTGTCAGTTCTGCAGTCTCTATATTGGGTGCTTGCCATAGATTTTCTGAAATGCACTTTCTGTAACGTCTCTGAACTGAACTCAGATTAAGGAGTTGAATACTCATCATCTTTTACCATGACAAGGCAGCTGTTTTCTCTTGGACTGAAATCGTTTATCCAGGAAGCAGATGCACTGGGCACTTTGTTATTCAGAATTTGATTTCTGTGGCAAATGGATTTGCATTATCACTACAGGGGATTTTGATACATATTTAACAGAATGTTATCCTGTTGATTTGTTCATCTTCCCCTTGAAAACCAATCTAAGAAATCCTGCATGATTTAGTTGTGTGGCGAAAATATCCTGCTTTTTGCATTGACGATGATGAGCCAATTTAGAAATGAGGGAGAGGGATTTTCACAGTTTCACTGCTATAGTATAGGAAACTGCACTGTATTTGCAAAGGGCATACATCACTGCCATCATTTCAAGGCTAATTTTGCAAGATGCGATCCTTTTCCTTACCTCAAAATGAAAGGTATGTTCCGTCTCCAGCTCCCAAGGAGAAATTGGGCTTCAACCCACTTATTTAAGCAGAGATTTTTATTGACAGAGAATTATAAATACAAGATCTGAATCACCAGATAATTAAATTGTTGGACTGAGAACTGGCTGGATGGCAGAGCTCAGAGGGTCGTGATAAATGGGACCAAGTCTAGTTGGAGAAGACTGAGATGGGATCTGATCAATATGTACAAGTACCAGAGGGGAGAATGTGAAGAGGATGGGGCCAAACTCTTCTCGGTGGTGGCCAGTGACAGGACAAAGGGTAATGGGTACATGTTGAAACCCAGGAAGTTCCATCTGCATATGAGGAAGAACTTCTTTCCTGTTAGGGGGACAGAGCCCTGAACAGGCTGCCCAGAGAGGGCATAGAGTCTCCTTCTCTGGAGATTTTCCAACCCCGCCTGGATGCCACCCTGTGCCTCGTGCTCTAGGTGACCCTGCTGAAGCAGGGGGGGGTGGACTAGATGATCTCTCGAGGTCCCTTCCAGCCTCAGTCATTCTGTGATTCTGTAATTCTGTAAATCCTACAATGCTGTAGTCTACTACTTTTCTTGTCTGGATTTCTGGTTTATTCTCAGCCAATGACTGTTTTTGGAGGAATTTTCTCTTTGCAGCATTCTCCTCAGTGAATGGAGGACACTAAAATGCCAAGTTCATAGTTCACAATTCTCCTTGATCTCTTCTCTCTCATTAATCTCTCTCATTAATAACCTCCACTGACCAACTGGTACATGTCTCGAGCTGTCTTTGCCTTCTCACACTCTTTAGTAATGTTCCACAAAACAGCACCCATATTACTCTAGCTCATTGCTGTTCTTTTGCCATTAATACAGGTTGATTTACCCCATCTAAGCCATATAGTTGTTTGCATACTTGTAAAAGAGGTTACTTAGCCTCACCTGGCAAAAATATCATCTGTTCTATCTTGGACTGTGAATCTTTCAAAAAATCTCAGCATTCAATAATGTTGGACAACATACTATCATTTTTATGAAAATCATGTAAGCCGGGCTACAAGTTTAGACCTACCTCAATACCCAAAATATTCTCACAAATAAGGATCTGAGAGGTTAAGTCTTATCTTTGGAAAATACTGTAGTTATTTAGTCACTTCACTCCTGTTGAAGGATTTGCCACAAGTGTGCTCTGGCATACTGTATTTGTATTACTTACTCCTCCTGTCTGTGCTGTAGTCTCTCTTGATATTTTCCATGTACAGTTTAATAATTCAGCTGGAAGCTTTCTTGCATCCACTGATAGCCCCAAATATCTTTCTAATCCCTTCAGAATACAGCTACAAGAGGTTTATGTGGTATAAGATCAGCAAAATTTATCTTAACTGGAACATGGACAGGTTCCCGTTTACTTCCCCCCCAACTTTTAGCATTCAAACACAGCAGAAAGTTATGCTTTCTAGTCATAATAACTTTTCTGCTTCTTATCACCAGCGTTTAGCTGCTCTTAAAAGTCACTGCTACATCTTTAAATAAACTATTTCATAATCCTCTTTTGAGGCTTCTCTATGCAGCTAGTGAGTTGCTGTTGAAAAATTGCTACACCTCCCTCAACAGGCAGTTCAAAGTATTAAATGAACTATTAAACTGTACAGAAATATTATTTTTCTTCAGATATTTAATCCGAGTAAAAACAAAAGTGCAATTACAAATAATTCGGGTTTTTGGGGGGAGAAAATACAATACAAAACAATCACAGAGAGATTTTATAGAGGTTCAGCTGATAACCAGTAAATCTATACATTTAGTTTTTAAAAGATTTGTATGTGTTTAAATGATTTATGGAACTGCAGCTTCTATTAATTATCTATGGAATTGGTATGTACTCAGCTTGCTTTTTTGAAGTACTACAGTTATATGTAAAAGGTAGCTGCCATATCCTCTTTTCCAAGACAGTTAAGATACTCCCTTAAAAAGAAAATCTGTGAAATGCAGCAAATGGCAAAGTCTTTTTGAATGCATCTAGAATGTTACAGTATGCTGTATCAGTGTTTCACACTATGAACACCTGGGAAAGAAAGATTGTTGGCAGAAGTTCAATCAGGAGATGCAGTTACAGGAGCCTTATTTTACATATGAATCAGCTAACAACAGAATTGTTGTTCATTAAAGGAATTTACATCTTCTTAAGCTGGAGTTCTTTATAGTTTCCTGAATCATTAAACGATGCAGGTGTTGTCAAAGAGTGGCTGCTCCTGCTTTTTGTTCTTCCTCTATTTTTTAAAAAAGAAGTATTTTGGGCCTCCATTTCTCCATTTCAGTTTAAAGTTTAAGCCAGTATAAGCAAACATGGCTGCTGAGGGAAGCAATCTGTGTATTTTCTTCAGTTCCCGCTTGTTCCCTCTCATGCCTTCTCTTCTGCAGGTGTGTTGACGGCCGAGCAGTGAACTCGTTCATGGAATTGATCTGAGTTAAAATTAACCAGGCAAAAACAAGTAAGTAAATAAATAAATCACAAAACAGTTGAGTTTGGAAGGGACTTCTGGAGATCATCGAGTCTAACTCCCCCCTGCACAGGGATGGTCATCTACAGCACATTGGCCAGGCATGTGTCCACACGGATTCTGAGTATCTCCGAGGAAGGAGACCCCACCACTTCTCTAGGCAGGCTGTGCCGGGGCTCAGTCACACTCGCAGTTAAGAAGCTTTTCCTCAAGTTCAGACTGAGCTTCCTGTGTTTCAGTCTGTGCCGTTGCCTCTTGTCCTGCCACTGGGCACGGCTGAGAAGAGGGGCCAGACTCTTTATGTCCTCGCTTCAGGTCCTTGCACATGGATAAGATCTCCTCACGGGCCTCTCTACTCTAGGCTGAGGAGGCCCAGCTTTTTCAGCCCTTCTGCATAGGAGAGACACTTCACCCCTTTGATCACCATGGTCACCCTTTGCTGGGCTCGCTCTGGTAGCTTCCTGTCTCTTTTATAAAGGTTAGTTGTAACCCAGATCAAATCCTTGAGTTGTTTCATCACACAGCAGAGTGCACGCTTGTGTTGGTGCAAGGGAGGGAGACACACCGGAGTCCAAAAGGAGTGGGATTGCTTCTTTCAGCAGCAGTGCTGAGCTATGCTAGCATGAAACCGAAGTACCAAAGCAGAGTCTCCGAGGGATTTTGTTTTGTTTTGTTTTATTTTATTTTATTTTATTTTATTTTATTTTATTTTATTTTATTTTTTGTCTTGGACTGTTTGAATTAATAAAACGTTTTACTCTCGTATCACAGAAAGTACCTCAAAGTAGGCAAGGGCATAAATGTTAGCTTTCTCCTTTAGGAAGATAGTTTTAAACTCATCGTTATATATGCATCTCTTAAGGAGTTACAGCTGAGGGTGACAGAGAGGTTGGGGGTGGAAAGATACTAAGTTCCTACAATTTTTTTAGCCTGACAGAAAGAAGTGAAATTATTGATGCTCTCTGTAAGAAAGTAAGACTGTAGCATGAGTTTCGTCCTCATCAAGCAATTATCCCAGTGAACATTTCCCTCGTGTGTGGGATTCTCTTGGCCCTGATATATCTCAGTGACAGCAGTTCCTGCCTCTGCTTATTTGTGTCCATCATGGCACAGCCGCTGCTGCTGTGCTGACACTAGCGTTGTGTGGGCATGAAGTGAACCAGGTCACAGAACTGATCCAGTTAAAAAATAACCTCCCCAAGAAAGTCCATCAGATAGACCAATTTCCCAAACTGATTCACTGGGATTGCAAAAATAGTGGAGCTCGTATAGCTTGGAAGACAGTGACTGTTTAAGATGACACTGATGTGGGAACATTTCTCTTTGAGCTGTCTCCCTATGTCTAGTAAAACTTCCAAGGTTAGTATATCTCACTTGCCATAATCGCGATCACAGCCTAGCTGGACTTGATCTCGACTTGAGATCTGATTATTAACATGAATATTTGTGACAAAGTTAACTGTTACGAAATGGCTCCTCGCAAGCTGCTGAATTTAGGACAGCATGAGCTCAGAGACGGATTTAAACCATTCCAGACTTGGATTTACCGGTGCTGGACTGTACCTGGTGCAACTCCAGCATTTCAGCAGTTCCAGTTTGTTTGGCCAGCTGAGCACCCACACTATGGGATGTGCTGCCTCTTGGCAGCTTCAGTGCATAATTTGCTTTGCAGGCTGCCCGTTGTGCAGGTCTGGTTTACTCATCAAGAGCAGAAGATTTTCAGGATGGTCTCAATTATATGGCTAGTAAATCAGTGTGCTTTTTGTTTGCATGTTCCCAAAATATTTCAGTATGTACTTAATATAATCTCTCACTAAGGAAGGATGTGTGATTTGTTAGTTATCTTCTTTATCTGGGGCAGTTCTGTTCCAGTAAAGGCAAAATTCACCTTGGAATTTCCCACTTGGAAATCACTTTAAGATAACAATCTCTCTTTCTGCCCTTCATTTGGGGAAGGTATCTCTCAATCTCTCTCTGCATTAACTTCTGTTTTTTAGTAAATCATACATAATTACATCAGTTTCCTAAAAATGTTTAACTCTTGGTGTTCTTTCAAACTGTACATTTGCAGTCTAGCAAAATCTCTGTCACTATCCTCTACTTGCCCCCAGAACTTGAGGAATTTTGGCACATCCAGACCAGTTTCTAACTTTTTTCTGCCATAAGACCAAGATAATACATTCAGACAGGGAGTCTATCGTTGAAAAATAAAAATTAAAAAAAAAAAACTCTAAAATAATGTCACTTCAGTAAACAGGTTTCCAGTTGTTTTCCTGTGATTTATTTGTTGATTGCTAGATTGCATCTCCACGACTCATAGAGGTCTCTCTGCTTTTGTCTAGACATCATCTAGACAGATATCATCTATCATTATTCTTCCTTTTATGGCATCTCCCCTGCTTTTTTTTTTGTCGAAATGTTTTTGGTTAAATTAGGCAACCAAAGCACAGACAATGTCTGTGAAAAACTTTTTAAATTTTTTTCAGAAATAATTTTTCTGTTCACCCACAGCAGTGCAACTTATAAGAATCCAGGCGATTTGGCTATCCAGGCTATTACTTAGCAGTGGTCTTGAATAGTAGTGAATTTCTGGCTAAAGAAGTAATACTTTTTTAATGAGGGCTGGCATTCCAGCTGGCATTTTCAGATGGTTGTGCTCGTAATTTTTTCATTCCTTTGGATTTAGAGGATTTAAAATTACTCCTTGATTTATTGTTATTATATTATGACTTCATTCGCTAGTTCCATAACTTTTCCAGTCTTCATGTTAGTTCCTGCAAAATCCTGTGTCCTGCTGTAATCCAATTATCTTGGACCAAGTAATAATTAGAAGAGAGACATACAACTTTAATACAATTAGTTACATCAAACATTACTGAATTATTTAGTGCTTTGTATCAGTTTAATTTATATTATAAAATCATCATGACTGTTAGATAAGTCTTACTTGATTCAAAGGCAAATTTCCATGCCAGCAGTCACAAGCTTAAATTACATTATGGTATTTGTATATCTATGCTACAGCCAATATGGCTCTTCTTAGATTTAGTATAGAATTCTATGATTTATTGGTATTTCTTTTCTGGTAGCACACTGAGTTTCATTCCCCTGTTTTTCTTCTGTTATTTACATTGGAATTGATACGGGGCACTATTCAATGATAGCCCTGTACAGTTAACATGGTTTAGTCTGCATTTTACACAGAACTGTTCTGAATTTCTCCAGGGGACCACGCAGAGGCTACCTGTTCTGCAGAGTCTTGTTAAATCCAAGTTTCGTTTCTTCATTGTTTAACGTTTGCAGTGTACTGTAAAACTGTAAATCACGAGACCACAGACAGATATGTGTGAGGTGAAACACAGCAGTGACCACCCTGCTCGACATAGGGGGCAGTGGTCTCAGCACATCAGGTGCTTCATATTTGTCAGATTTTTTAAGTGTCACCACACAAAAGAGTGTTAAAATGCTTGTATTTTCTCTTATGCTTATATTAAATGCTTGTGTTTTGCGTCTTCCATTTATTTAACATTGAGAGCTGGATTGATTCTGAGACATCCTAGTGGAGTTACTAGGAAAGATTGGTAAAACGGTGGTTCTGAGGAGGTGGTAGTAAATATGCATGAACTCACAGATTTTTAACCAGGTGGGGAAAAAAAAATCCAGTGCCTAATCCTGTAAAGCATTCTCAGGGAGAAGCATCTGTAACCACAGTCGCATTGGCATAGGAGTCTTTATACCTGCTTAGATTCAGCATTCCAGAAGTGGATATAACTTGCTTACTTTTATGTCAGAGATGCAGACCTAAAGAATGATTGATGCTTCCTACTTTTGCCCAACTACTGATATTCCAGGCACTGGTACTTGAGAAAAGGACTTCAAGAAGATGGCATAAAAAATATCCACTGTTTGGTCAGGCAACTTAAGCTCACCCATATCAAATCCTGAGCGTAGGGGAATGCCCTTGGTTCCATTCCTCTTCAGAGCTTACACTGGGCTCCAGACAGGAGCAACCTCCAGTTGGGAACGATGTCCATAAGGTTCTTCCAAGGATATGTATCTAACTTCATTTGTTTAGAGAGCTTTAAAGAGCCAATTCTTATTTTAACGCAGGAATGGAGAAGATAAGAGGAAGAGATGGAGAACAACTCTTTTACATATTGCCTAAAGGTGAAAGCATGCAGATGGCCCTGAGAGACTTAGGTTCAAGCCTATAACTGCTGCAACTTGCCTTGAATTTATATAAGTCTTGTTTTAATGTACTTCTGCAGCTTCCTCAGCAGTTCAGTCATGCATAGGCTGCCCTCCTGTATTGATTTTAATGGCAATAAAGTGAGCATCGGCAAGATGGAAAATAAAGCGGGGCGACTTCATGTCTTTTGGGAGCTGTCAATGTGTTTTGAGCCGTCTTCCAGCCTTGACTTTCTGGAGCTCCCTGCCTGCAGTAAGGGGCTGCTTTCTGCAGGGTGCCCGAGGCAACAGCCGTGGCTCCTGCCGGCTCGTCCTGCTGCACGGGGGACAGATCGGAGCAGCCGCAGCCGGGGCTGGCTGGGGGCCGTGACAACAGGTCATCGGGCAGCAAGAGCTGGTTCGGGCTGGGCCGTGATGCATGCTCAGAAGAGGACAGCTCTGTCTTGCCTTCCTTCCCGGTAAGGATTTCTGCGCTCATTAAAAAAGTAAAAATATAAATAAAGGATACAAATCTTAGTTAAGCCTTTATTATTGGGAAGCATCATTTTGTTTTTTGGTTATAATTGTGCTTTATAGCTCATAATCTCCAACTGGTTAATTTTCCTAAGCCATCAATTATTCAAGGTATGGAACTGTAATATGCTTTTTATTTTTGCTAATCTCAGTGGGGCAGCTCGGCTGAACAAAATAAAATACATGTGTCTTGGCAGCCTTGGCGTAGGTTTATCTAGTGCTGTTTTGCAATTGCTGTTCTCTCACTGTATTAGGATCTACTTT
The DNA here is from genome assembly GCF_000705375.1 of Tinamus guttatus. The sequence continues at coordinate 94,962 of NW_010589149.1, read as the reverse complement.
ATATATATATATATATACACATATATATATATATCCAACAGTATCAGAATCACCTTCCAGTACAGGAAGGTTTGGCATCCTATGACCTCAGCCATATGTTGAAACTTTCTCATAGCTAAGAGCTAGAAGACAAGCAAGCTAGGGGAAGGAGGAATTTCAGCAGTAATTCCCAGAGAGAACATGACAGTGGTATCACCAGCATGCTGTAGGGCACAACATTCAGCTAGGATCCTGTGTGGTTTGGAGATGGCCCCTGCTTGTTAACTGCTTCTCATAGCACTGGGCTTGGCTGACCTGGCAGGCTGCAGGCCAACAGGAACCTGCTGCTGATGTGTGAGGGGGGCAGCAGCAAAGCTGGGTAGAAGAACTTCATGATACTGTGTGACTGGATGACAAAAAGACAGGTTAATTCAGTGCAGGTATTGGTAAGAGACATACGTGGGGTATTTATTTTGAATATAGGTGCTAAAGTGGTTATTACCTCTTGGAGCCAAAGTCTAAGTTATAATGAAGAGTTTCATAGAAACAGCAGGTCTATGCTCAATAGCAATTGGAACATAAAATACTATATTCTAGAGCACTGTCTGGGGCTTGGAGATACTGAGGTCAGATTTTGCAAACTTGGCCAAAGTTTAAGTCTGAATTTTAAAAGTATTTAGTTGCAAAATAAAATGCAACTAATTTTGAATATAGGACTCAATGCTGATATTCATCTTCAGGTCCATAGACACTTTTAAACAGCTGGTTCTATGCATATTTGTTCCATATATGTGTGAAGCACACAAAAATATCTCTAGATCTTATACATCTTATGAGGTTAAGCTGAAATATAGTTTTTACCTAAATAGTTTGATAATGGGGATATATTATTGAACTGGTGCACTGTTCTTGTATTTAATCTCAATGATATAATGTTTTAATGAATGCTTTTAATAAGGCTGATAAACAGCTTGTATAAAGGGATCCATTAATCATAAAAATAATAGCAGCACTTTCTTAGGCAAAGCCACCCATCCTGTCACAGACAGAGTCATTTTACTTAAGAATCAATATATGTTAGAACATAACATGCTATGCCAAAAAATTCAAATTCGGATATTTAAAAACTAGTTCCCCTAGTCTTCATTTTAAAAAGTCCCACATGTTGGGGATGCCTTTCTTAGGGGCGGTGTTTATGTAAAGGCCTTTCTCCAATTATGTTTTAGAAACATTTGTACTTAATGCAGATCTTTGCCAGCCAAGATTGTGTAGAAAACCTTTAAGTTGTGAAGTAGTTGTAGCGGAAACAGAAGCTGATACCTCTATATGTGCATGTGGCAATAATTTAACCCTTCATGTTGCTGCCTTCTTTTCCACTGCCCAGATGCATCCCTATTGAAATTAAGAAGGATGGCAGAGCTATGAAGTGAAAGCTCAGGCTCTCGGTTGGTTACAGGCTGGACTGGGGCAATCCTGGGGCACTGGAAGTCCTTCTCGCTGAACGAACACAGGCATCTCTTCTAAATGGCAGAGTCACAGGTGAAATGAAAGGCAAGACCGTTTCTGCTTGGGGAGAAACCCAAGCTGCACGAAATGGATATGACACAGCGGCGAGTGGAACACATCAGCCACTCTGTCAGTGCTGTATGGGCTACACTGTGGGCAAGAGAAGGCGGTTGGCAAATGACTGGGAGAGCAGCTTTAAAAATGCAAAATGTTGGATTAAATTGCATCTTAAGACCCAGTCAAGTCCTAATGCCACTAGTTTTGTTCCAATAAGTATGTCTTTCTCATACACCGAGTTAAGTCTGGAAAACACAATGCGTTCTTCATGCACATATGCACTCAATCTGTGCATCCCAACAGGGCTGTAAATGCTGTGAACTGTAAGCGTTGCCTCCCTCCTGGAGGGGCAAGCTAAGCCTGAAAAAGAATTTAGTGCTGCTCTGTTAGGTCGATGGGATTGTGCTCTCTTTGTCGTTGTGGCAGTGCTTTATTGAGGGAAATACAACAACGTGCCCTCTCCAGTGTACAGTGGATATCCTGTCATCGCCCGCCTTTTGAGCATGCGTGGAGAAATTATTTTAGCTATTTGCTTGCGTACCATTAATAATGCGTAATAATGTGTACCATTATTTGTTTGTAAGGGCAGAGGTGTAATATTTTTCTCAGAAGATTTAAGTTGGTTTATCTTTGGAGAGCCTAAACACATCTTCTTGTGGAGCTAGAATTTGGTTTGGCAATACACATGGACAATGGGATGTTAGCTTATTGAAGGAGTATATGGTATATGCAATTATGTTCATGACAGCAACATTTTTATGTAGAGCTCCAATTCATATGAGGGCCTAGAGACTCTAAGTATGAGTGATGGAAGCTATTAGTAAAACATCTCAGTGCTCCAATTATCCCATTTATCACTGAAAGCAAAATTGTAAAGTTCCTGCAATTAAGAGCAAACTTCATTATTGACTGAATGGCCTAGGATAATGCATGTGAACAACATGTCAAGTTTAGAAATATGGATTTATATTGCAAAGTAAAATGCAGTCCTATAGAGACAAATGATGAAACAAGATGAAGCTTTCTTCTAATTCCTAGCAAATAGGTCATTCTTCATACATATTCACCCTTTTGTTACTTTACTGCCATCATCAACAGGTATGACAACTACTGCTAGCAACTGTTACGATTTGGA
>NW_010589149.1:0-92265 GCF_000705375.1 Tinamus guttatus | reverse complement strand
GAGAAGGAGGAGGAAACTTCAACAGAAGAGTGATATAGATGATACGGGATAGAGAAGGCTAGATCCTTAAAGACAGAACATAGCATGAAAAATAAAATATGCAGTGATATTAATTCATTTAAATATGTATTTCCTGTTCCTTGTTGAAAGATTTGTGGTAAGTTTCTCATCCTTTCCTGATTCATCAAGAAATGTGTCATTCATGTGAGTTAGGAAAAAAGGTTAGAATATTTCAAAGTATGGTTGGCTTATAAAATATTTGTTATGACTTTTGCTTTGAATACTGTGTTCACAGTATGCTATTGGTACGTGACATCTCTGTAACTAAGTAGTGAAGCTGCTGTAAAAGAGAACAGAAAATGACATAAAATTCCACAGGCTTCAGACAGAATTCCTGACTAATTTCTCCTCTAGGATTTTAAAGTAATGCATACCCTAAGCTTTTAGAAGACATTAGAATGTAATATATGCTAATCCATTTTCCATCCCCCTTTAGAGACAACTCAACCAGTTTAGTATAGATGCCACTTGTGCTAAACTTGCATGTTGGAGAAAAAGCTCTCACACAGAAGGGACCTCTGCACAAACACACAGTGATGTTAAATACCTGATTATAAATGTTGATGTAAGCAGTTGGCTAAAATACTCATTTCCAGTAGAGCCTGAACCTAGAAAAAAATACTTCTTAGGTATTTACTCGAAGAGAAATTATCTGAGTTTTCTGTCTTGTTCGAAGGCACCTGATAGCTCCTCCTGGTGGTAAACCATTGTAAACTTAGCACTATCCTCTTTACTGGAGCAACACAGCTAACCAAATGCAATATAGAAATGTTAATCAAATGATGAATCACCAATCAAATTCGTAAAGCAGCTGAGTGTAGAGAAGTATGAATGTTTCATGTGTCTTTCTTCATCTAGTAGGGCAGCTTCCAGATATCAAGCTGCAAAGAATAGAAAGATTTTTTTTGTATAAAAACCAGGGCTGAGTTCAGCCTCAACGAGTAAGTGAGATAAGATCAATTGGTAGCATCTGAAGCATAACTGCTAATGATGCTTTCAGAAAGCGTCTGCCTGTGTTCAGGGTTTGCTAACCTTTGCTAAACTCTGACATAGCAGCATCGATTCTTACTGATGTTACCCTCCAGCCTGCTGGTAAACACGGATCGCAATGCTCAAGCCTTACTTATTTAGTGATTAAAAAGAGATTCATGTGCAGTCTAAGATAAACACCATGTACTCATTGTTTCAGAAATCACAGTATCTGTCTGCTTGAAGAAAAGCTGCTAGATGTACTGTAAGTTAATTACAAGGAGCTAAATGTAAACTTGAGACAGCCTACTTGCTCTCCTCCCACCAGTTTTCATCAAAATGATCTTTAGCTCCCTTTAGTTCACTGTTCTTTTGAACACCATGAGTCTGTAGGTTACCCAACTCTATGCTCTGGGTCATATGGAGCAAGCCAGCCGGTGGGTTGTTTGAGACTGATAGCAGTAGGTCAACGCTGCAGAAATCTTCTCTAAAATCCTTCGTTTTTGCATAGAGTGTAAGCTGCAGTAGGTAGCCTTTTTTCACAGCAAGAGCTGTCTGAAATAAAACAGAAGCTTTCTGGAGCAGAAGAATTGCTAATGGCTTTCACTAATGTTGGTTGCTGCACTTTTAGACATATAGATGGCACACGAATTCCTGCAGATTCTGAAACAGAGCTGGGATAGCTCCAGGCTTACTCAAACCCCGAGGAGGTCTATTGATCAACTCACGCCTTTGGAAAAGCTGTGGTGTCTGAGTGTTTTCATTTATGCGTTGGATGCCCATCGTAAGGGGCATCCTGCACAGGCCAGTCGCTGCTTTGCATACATCACTCACAAGGCAGCAAAGTAACCCTTTGGCTTGGTGTCTTCCTCACCTCTTCCCTTTGGTATTGTGTGTGAGATTTTGTTGCTGAACTCTAGGTGGGGTACAGGGATATCTGTCGCTTCAGAAATTACTGATTTGTTTGTGCCTATTGAGAGAAAATAACAGGAATAGCTCTCTCCACAGATAACTTGAGGAGTTAGGTTTCCTCACAGTGCTCTTTGGCTAGCTTGTAATGGAGGACTTGACATCTACTAGAGATAATTTTGTCTTGTTTATAACTTGTAATATCCTTTCTCCTGTTCTTTGGCCAACCATTTGAAAAAATGCAATTTATTGATGAAACTATGCTATAAAGTATTCCTCTCATATATTGTGACCTGCAGCTATGTTCTTGAAACATCTTTATAAGTCTCTGTTGTACCTCCATTATGTACCAGCATATTTTATTGCTGTGCTCCTCTGTGTATGGATCACAGCATCAAGTCCAGTGTTTTGCACCTTTTTTTTTGCATTGTGAAGAACCAGGCAGTTTCCACAAATACAGCAAATCACTACTAGCATTGCTCACTCTTTGGCTCACACATACACTAGCAAAAATACTGCCCTGGCTGGGGTTCATTTTAGTGGGATTTTTGTTCTATGCTGCTTCTTGTCCTTAAGTTATTTTGTTGTTGTGCCTTTTTTTTCCCCTTTCTTTTTCCTTTCCTTCTTTTGATCTATAGAAATTGAACCTACTGTGGAGTGGTGCGGGGGACTCGGGGCAGAGAACTGGGCATTAGAGAAGTTAAAACATGGATCTGGATAAACACCTATGTGTTATTTTAGATGGCATTTCCTGAAAGCTCTACATACTTTTCTTTCAGATGAGATCCAAAAACACATGAAGTCCTGGTTGGTATATGACTAGGCCATTTCTTTTTCCAACACAGTTTTTCTGGAAGTTGTCTTCTCTTTGCTCCTCGGCAGCAGATAGCAAGACTATTTTCATAGATTGACATTTGCCTGATCACTGCTGGCTGGATGTGTCCAGTTCTTCTTGAGAATTTTTGAGCAGGAACTCAACATCTGCTTGATCTCTTTGACTCCCAGGCCCCAGTCATCTGCATGAGTTCAGATGAACAATTCACCTGCATCATGTTTATCAAATGTCTGTATACAAGTACATTGGTGCTCATGGTTCTGCAGTACCTAGCCCTTGAGTAAAGCTTTCTGCTTTTACCCCCCTCAAGTCTGAGCGGTCTTATTTGCTGTCTGGTTTATAGAAGTAGTGTCAGAAGAGTTTTTAAATATAACCTAAACAAAAATCTTCAATTTTAATATGCAGCTGATTGACAAATGCGTTGCACATGCATAATAGGCAAACGAGTATTGTGGATAGTTGAGCTTGTGTGGCTCTCTGTGCCGTGATTCCTGACCAAGGGGTCAGTAATAACTGTTGTAGCATCAAGGTCCCTTTATGAGATACCCCTTCTCATATAGATAGGGCAGGCATTATACTGAGGAAAAACATCCAAAATGTTATGAAGTTTTCATTACTGCCATCTCATTGGTAAGCAAAGAATGCTTCAATGAATATATGATTTGTGAAAATGAGTATCTCTGAAAGATTATATTAAACTTTCCTTAGTAAATGTCATCACAAGAGCTGCTGATAGGCTGAGGTGCTGGCTTCAAATGGGCAGTATAAGCAGCGTTATTAACCTTCACAAGTCCTCTGTCCCTGCAAGCATTTGTTTCTCTTCTGACAGAAGATACATTCCCTCTCTGTAGTGTTATTTTACTTGGAATTTTGTTTATCACTTCCAGGAGTTTCTTCCTGTTTGGAATTATTGCTGCTTTATTCTCTTGACACAATAGTATCCAAACACTTTTTCACTGAGAACAGGTTGCAGCATTTCCAGTGACACAACAGTGACTGTTGTATTTCAGTCTAGTTCAAGTATTTTGGCAACAAAAATTGTGGGTTTACAATATGGTTGATACTGGGTGGACACTTGGATCTTCTGAAGTTGTGTGAATTTTGTTATGTATTCTCATTTAGAAGGGCATATCTTCCCTACTTACTCCCATATGTTGGGCACTTATCCTTTAAAAATGTATTCAGAATTACTGGGGACAGCATAAATTATTTGCCAATATTCAGCACTGTCATCCTGCAGTAGGTGCAGGAGCAATGCAGAGATTGCAGCACTCGGTGTTTATTTCAGTGACCATCTTGGAAAAGCTGCTTTGTGGAAAGGCTGCTGTGTAAGCCTGTTAACCCACACAAACCCAGTCTTTTCAGATGCAGTAAGTAAAAGGAGCTCATGTCTAAAGGTAAAGTAGTTATGATAAGTGTCACAGAAAAACTAGCAGACTGTGGATCAAATTATTAAATGGTAAAAGCTTCCTTTTACCTTAAATGGTAAAAGCTCTGAAAGGCAGACCTTAAATGTGTTGCACGGGCAGGCTGGAAGAGCTTTACAGTTACGCATCAAACCTAATGATGGTTCCTTAGTTCTTCAGTCTTTGATAGTACTGCATAATTTAAAATGAATGTGATGACTTTGATTCAGGGTTTGTTACAAAATATATTTGGGTTTAATACTGAATAACTGAAATTTTAACAAATCCATGTGGCACAACCCCAGGTTGCACAGCGTGGAAGTCATGAAAGATCCTCTTAAGAAGAACTACACATGCAAAACATGGCATAGTACATATAAGTCAGGCTACAAGAAAGGTTTTAATATTTTTTTTCTTTGCAGTAACTTAAAATTGCTAGGAAATTGATTCACATGGCTGAAAGGAGAGACTAATTTATTCAAATCTTGCTCAGAATAGAGAGGCACTGCTCTAATAAAAACATGTTCCACCCAAGTGCCACCGCATGCCTCCCTCATCAAGAATAATAGCATATTCTTCCCAGATTGACTTTCTAATATTTTTGGACAAAAATACTTAACTGAAAATAGTTTTGCTCCTTCTCACAATAGCAGTTCATATCTCAATCACCTTTTTGTTCCTCTGTCTCTCCCCAGAAAGCTGAGAAAGCTGATCCAATCTGTAGATTACATATTGGACAATGTTTATATTATACATATTTTGAAGACGGGAGGGAAAGTGGGGAGGCAATTCTGGCTTCCTGTTATGATAACACACAAACAAAAGTATTTTGGACCTAAATTCTGCTCACAGTAACAGCACCCACTATCTTTGGGAAAATGGATAGGGGACAGTTCCTAGAGTTTGGCTCTGTCGGGTGAAAGGAATCTAAAATGTCATCTATATTGGTATAAGAATAAAAAATGGATGAACATATGTTGCTTAGTGTTATGGTAAAGCTTAGGAACTTAATTCCCCCATTGTGCTGTGTGCTGTCCAAAAGAAACAATGAACAAAAGACTTTTCTGCCACAGAGAGCTTACAATTTAAGAGACAAGAGGGTGGAGAAAAACAGTGAAGCATAAAGAAATAAACAGCTGCCTCCGAACTCATAGGAGACTGGTACAGTTCTCATTGCTAAGCATTTAAAAGAGATATCACTGTTTCAAAATCCCCCTCAGCCCTAGTCTATGAAGAATTATATTCATTTGACATATCGGGATTGATAAATGTATCTTTTAAAACCCAATGTAAATTCTTCTAGATAATAAAATAGATATTTACATGTAGCACAGCCTTTGCTAATTCTTCTTTTTTTTTTTAAGATGGAAAATAAACCTATTTTCTCCTGGTGCATCAAGCCTTCTGTTACTAAGTGTTTGAACCCTTGGACTTCAAATTCATAGCAGTGATCTCTGCTTTGGGAGTTGTGGGACGGAGTATATCAGCCCTTAGAAAGAAAAGTGTCTTCTGAGGTGGTGTGGTGTGTTGATGGCACCAATGGCAGTCTTGTCTTTAGTGGCCATGAGAAAGTGGAGCTCAAGATCCTAAGGGGAGTGAGGAAGGCACAGAACAGACCCTAGACTGCAGGAGAGGAGACTCTGGATTATTCAGGGAACGGGTGACCCAGAATCTATGAAGGGCAGCTTTGAGGAGCAGTCCATGCCAGTACCGAGGAAATGAGTACATGTACAGGAGACTGGCTTGGCTTAACTGGAGCTCATAACTGAGCTGTCGGCAGTAAAAGAACATATATAAGAGGCAGAAGAAGGGACAGGCTACAGAGAAGGAATACAAAAGTTGCCCAGACATGAAGGGGTGATATTAGGAAAGTAAAAGCTCAACTAATTTTGAAATTGGCAATAAACCTCAAGCATAGCAAGAGGAGCCTCTACTATCACCTTAGCAGTAAAAGAACAATGATGAACATGTAGGCCCAGTGCTGAAAGGGCTGAGTGAATTAAGGACAATGGATACAAATAAGGCTGAGGCACTTGATGCTTTTTGCCTGTGTCTTTAGCAGCATGTTCTCACAGGACTTTATGCCTAAAGACAGCTTCAAATAGGAGAGCAACAACCTGTGGTGGAATAGTATCAAATCAAGGATCCCTTGAGAAATCTCAACCCATACGATTTCATGGTTCAACCTCAGTTCTGTCTCTAGGAAACTTGTGGAGCGAGTCTTCTTTGAAGCCGTTTTTCAGCACATAAAGGAGAAGGTCACTGAGAACAGCTAGCATGGTTTTGCCAAGGATAATATGTTTGTCCAGTTTGATCTATGATTAAGTGGTTGGATATGTGGATAAGAAGGGAGTTGTTGTCTGCCACAGTATCCTTCTGTCTAAGTTACAGTCTGGATGAGTGAAACACTGTCTGTAATATTGGATTTAAAGGGTCGTGGTTAGTGGTTCATACTCTCTATGAAGACTGTTATAACTGGAGTTCCTTGGTGTCCGTCCTTGGACCTATTCTTGGACCTAGTTTAACACTTCTGTCAGTGACCTGGAGAAAGAGATGGAGTACATCCTCATCATGACTTCATATGATATCTAATTTGGACATGCTGTTGGTGCATTCAAGAACATGACTGCCAGTTAGAGAACTGAGAGGGCAGAGGAATGGACCAGCAGCAACATCAGGAAGTTCAGCAAGAACAAAGGTGAAGTCCTGCACCTGAGATGGACAACACCCTCTGCAATGGTACAGACTGGGGACTGGCTGAAAATAACTTGGTGATCCTGTTGCACAGTAGGCTAAATGTGAGCGAGCAGTGTACCATGGCATAGATGAAGGCTAACTGCATCCAGGGCTGAGAAAGGGAAATGGTTTCCTTACTCAGTACTTGCTAGACCACATCTTGAAAATTGTGTACAGTTTTGGGCTCCTCTAACAAAAAGGATGTGGATGAACTGGAGCAAGTCCAGCAAGTCTTCCAGGATGGCTGGATACTGCAGCCCTTGCTGTGTGAGGAAATTCAGCTTGTTCAGCCTGGAGAACAGATGACTTTGGGCAGACCTAGTAGCAAGCTAACAATACCTACAAGGAGGTTATCAAGAAGACAGAGCTGGGTTTTTATTGAAGTGCATAAGAGACAGTGGTCTAAGTGAAGCAGTGGAAGTTCAGAATATATAAAAGGGAAAAAAAACCAACCAACCAAACAAAAAAAAACAGAACGATGATTGTGTAGTGGAACAGGTTGCCCAATGAGGTTGTAGAGCACTCCTCCTGGGGGTTTGCAAGAGCTGACCAAGGCTCTGAACAACCCAGTCTGAGGTTAGTGTTTGATCCTATTGTGAGCAGGGAGTTGAACTAGACAGCTCTGAAGATCCCTCCAGTGTGCAGAATTCTAACTGCTTTTTTTTAAAAAATCCAAAACTTATATAAAAATCTGAGGGAGGTTTAGTTCATGAGAAAAGATCAAAGATAGATGAAATACGGTCAGTGGTTAAATTTTTGTTTCATGTGCTGTATTGGAGAGCCTCTAGCTTTCACTGTCTGGTAAACCAGTCTGAATTTGTTTTCCATGTTGCTACCTTTCCCCTTCTGGATGCCTAATCAGAGATCTATTTTTACAGTAATCTGTTACTATTTCATGGGTCTGAGAGAACCTTGCTAGGTCAGATGTGACCTCTCTTTTCTCAGCCACTGGTATATTTATTTTTTGTGCTGTTGACAGTCTGCCTTGTTTTCAGCAGCTCTTAAAAGTCAGAGCTGGTTCCACCCCAAGAGTAGTTAATGTTGGATTTTTATCTATTGTTGTTGAAAGTAACATCAGTATGGCAAATCCAATGGTGTCTTAAAATACTCTGCACAACAAGTAGAAAAAAAGTGCTTTATTCTTCCTTTCTTCTCTGAAATGCTCCTTAAGAACACCTGAAGTTTTGGTAAGTCCTCTCTCCAAGGAATTATCAACAGAATATCCTAGAATACATAGCATTTGTATCACAAACAGGTAATTCCATGCCACATCAGCTTGGAGGGGAACATGTCTAAATTCATGGGTCTGAAGAGGACTGGTTACGGGATTATCACTGATTGTTAACAGAAAATATATAGGAGTGCTCCAAGTTAGGTTTGTAATCAGTATGATAATTCACTGAGTATTCTGAATTTGTGCAATGGCAGATTTTTTGCCTTTTATCGACTTCAATAAATGTATCTAAATATTCATTTCACTGTAATAGTGATCTTAAAAATTGATCTTAATACAGATAGTATAAAGGAACAAAATATTCACAGATATCTTAATAAGGTTGCTTATAAATTAAGATTGACTTATATTTTTATTATTCCATAGACACTTATAATCATTGTTGACATTTAAAATACATTATAAAACAGAATTGGTTTCTGAAGAAAACATTCTTTGTGACTGTCCTTTACCATAAAGAAAATGTGGCATTTGCATGTCACCAATATATCTGCAAATGGCTTCAACTTTAAAAGCTTTTCATATTTCAGTTTCCATCTGAACTGTATCAGCATCTGCACTCCCAAATGTCAGCAAGAATTTGCCTCCTAAATTAATTTAATTATCTATATATCAAAAGTAATTTCAGACCTTCAGCTCTTACCTAATTTGCAAAAGACAACATAACTATCCAGGCCTCAGTCTTCCAAACGGTGGCTTTTGGATCTAGCAAAAAAACATTTTCCACGGTTTTGTTTAGTCTTCCTTTTTTTGTCTTAGCAGGATCGGAGGCTATACAAGAATGTAACCTTAATACCTGAAAAACTTGCTTGAAAAATACCTGTATCACAGCTCATAAAGGAATACTTCCCCATCTTGTAGTATCTGAGTACCCCGTTCTGGAAAAAAATACCGGTCGACAGCCAGAATAAAAATTGTTCTAATTTTCTGCTGTATCCTGAAAGACCAAGTGCAGAGATGTATCACATCACTGTCATAGTGTATCATTTTAATTGTAGTGCTCAACAAGGATGTTGTACTGCTACGACTGCACTATAAAAGGCTTTCCTGGTATCTTCCTATTTTTAGCTTTATGACATTTGAAAACAAAAATCTAGATTTTTTTTAACAACTCTTTTAAAAAAGTAAAGGTGAAAAAAAGGTCTTGACTACTTTGTGTTTAGGTTATTGTGGAAGAGGGCAGGAGAAGAAGAGAAATACAATAATTGGATTTAATTAGATAAAAGGATTATTTAAAGAAGAACAAACAAAACATCCTGTAGTATTTGCCCTTATTATCAGCTAGCAAGCAGTGCCTTTTATGTGATGCAAAGAACTGTAAATTTTCCCGGTCTTGTGCTAAGAATAAATAGATACAAATAGTTGTGAGCAGAATCATCTTGGAGTTGCAAGCCAGGATGCTTGAATACATTGACATGTGGTTTTCCTTCTGTATCTGTGTTTCTCTGCTAAGGACGATGAGATTACCGACCTCTTCTTGTCTTGTACTGTGTTCCCCATTCCTCATTTCCCTCTCTGCCTTGCACATGCCCCAGACCTGCTCTTCTGCTTTAGCTGATGTGGTAATAGTTTGTCCTTCCTGCCTCAGTCTGTTCCAAGTGCTGTGCTAAGGAGTAAGTAACAACGGAAACTGGTTGCCTCTTAACTCATTGTGAGCAACTCAACTTTTTATTTAAATAAGATGTGCAGGACTTGTAGTATTTTGAAAACTTGTTCCATGTAGCAGGACCCTGAGAAAAACTTATTTTCCTTGAAAAAGTTTTTAAAATTTTAAGAGTTGAGAAGAGCATAAAAGCCTGTATGGGAGCCTAAGATCTAGCTTGGATAGGCGAATGATCAAGAGCTGTACCAGAAGGTGATGATATGAAAGCTGTAGAACTTGTGAAGCATAGAGATCAACGTAGGGGCATTACTACTTTACTCTGAATTCTCATAAATTTTCCATGAAACAATTGCTTTTGCCAGCTTACCATGACTGTGATGCTACAAATGCCTTCTTGGAGTCCACGTGTTTGTTTCCGAATGACATCCATATCACAGATAACAACGAAGCAATCTCCAAACTATTTTCCTGAGCTACTGTGCTCTACGTGGAGCAGATAGTAGCTGAGGTGTGGAAACAAGATAGCTGCATGGGTAGAGGTCTCGTACCGTGGTTTTTTGCTGTCTTCAGGTGGCTTTGTGAGCAAAGTTTACAAATGCCTTTTCTTATTTTATCTTCTCGCCCTCATTCTTTATCACCCACTCCAAGTTTTCTGCAAAGCTGCTGACTTTATTCTCACAGTAGTAGCAATTACCACCTCCTAAAGCAACGAAATCTCACCCATGTGAACTGGCACTATTTTTATTAAGTGGAACTTGGCCACTTTTACTGCAGGGTTGATGATGGAGCTACACTAGCTGCTGCCCAGAAGAGTAATTGCCCATCTCTTTCCTCTTTCTACTGCTGCTCATCTCACCAAAAACTATGCACTGTTCTGTAGGACTGGTTTGCTACTTGTTCACTAGAAGTACTTGCCCAGGGCATAAGCCTTATGACTGGCACAAAGAAGTGATGGAGTAAGGGATCTGGACCAGCCCCTGCCGTGGTCATAAGACTGGGCTCAGCTGTTTTGCAGTTTCATCAGTGTGTACCTTGATGCTACATGTATTTTTCTGAAGACAAAACTTAGAATTGTCCTTTTTATGAGAGTTTATGGGCATTTTTTAATCTGAACACTACCAGAAGATGAGTTTCAAAGACTATGTTTCAGATAATTTCTTTCTTTCAACTGAGGTGTCATAATCACACATGAAATCCTTTCTAACATATCTTCTTCCTACAATAGACTTCCTAAAGAGCCACTGAGTTGGATTCTGTAAATCTTTCCTGAGCCTGTTATGGAGTTGCTCAGTTTTTACACCAGTGGGAGGTTTTGTTTCAAACCAGTTGGTCCTTCAGGGCAGTGTGCTAGGGTCTGTGTGCATGACTCCATCAGATCCTCAGCTACTGTCTGCTAGTAACATAGCATTAAGGAGGCTGGAGCAGCTCAGAGACATTTCCCTGTTTTCCTTTTGTTACAAACTATGGTTCTCTGCTGTCTCTGCCCAAATCCCCAGCAGTCTGGCCTTTAACAGTCTTGTCTTTTTCATAGGCCCACCAATTTCTAGAGTCCCCGTGTTTCATGTTTCAGTCCACAGTACCTTCACGAGAAAGGAGAGGGAGAGATGGGGAGACAGCGTGACACCTGGTAAGTCAGTCAGTACAAGCTTGGTGGTAAATGCGCACAGATTCAGAAGAAATAAGAAAGAGATGTAAATAGTCAGCTTCCTACTTGGTTTTCTAAACTTTGAGGCTGTTCTCATGAGTCGCAAGACTCGAATGTTCCATGGAAGTAGAAGTGCTTGCATTCACACCAGCTTTCTTCTGCTGTAGCTCAGATGTGGTAGATTCTTCTCCCCTCCATTCACACATGCCAAAAATCATCTGATCTTTCCTGCATTACATCAAAGCTGGCTAAGAAACATGTGAAATGTGAGGCCTGTTGCAACAGTTATAGTTGAACTGTCCTTGGCAGCTTCAAGTGCTGTGCAATTTCTACTTGCCTTGAGGAAAAAGAGTATAACAGAGAAAAGAGAAAGAAAGAAAGAGAGGAGAGTGTTTTTTCTTTCTAGGAAGGAAATTGTAATAAACATCAAGGGAAAAGGCTTTTCTTTTTTAATCAAGATCGTGAAGAGGTTAATACTGGACTCAGAAAGCATGACTGTGGTCTCACTTACTCATTTTACACTGCTGGCAGTTCAATTACATATCACCAATGCTGGTAAAAATAGAACCAGGGCCAAGATCTAGATAGCCAACAGACTTTGTTATAAATGATTCCAAAGTTTCAATCTGGTGACTTTCTTGTTTAGGTTTCCAGTAGTATTCATATTTTGGATAAATTTAAGGCCTCACTCTTTGACTCCCCCAGGAATTTTAGAAGGATTACAAAACCAAAACTGAATAGAACTTGGCTTACACTCAGTTCAGATATTGAAATCCATAATAAATGTATTTTATATGAATAGTTTTATGAACAAATAATAGACCTTTTCTGTCCTGTCATCCTTTTTGAGCAAGTGAGAAGCAGAATATTGGAAAATGATAAGCTATTTGTGCCTTCCCTTAAGTAAATTTCAGTTATACTTGATTACTTTTTCAAATGCATCTCCCCAGCCATGAGCACTATGAATGCCTTCAACAAAAACATTGTGAACTTCAGCTACTTGAAGTCAAGTCTACTAACGTTTTGTAAAGCACAGGACTAGTCTGAGTGAAAACTGTTCTAAAAACATCCTTCACAAGTGAGAATGAATCTATAATAGCCTATAATTACAAAACCCAGTGCTCAGTAATAAGGAAGCATTTTTTGGTCCCCAGACTTGTGTAAGATCCCAAATTCTGTGCTCCTCAGTTTTATTGGAAATTTTATTTTGCTAAAGTTTATATATTCTTTTTGATGGAACCCCACTTTAATTAATAAGATTAATGATAGGATATTGTTTGCACGTATAAAGATACATAGTAATATTTGAAGTGGAAATTATTGGAAACTACTGTGGTCATGTTGTATGTGCTGTTTGACCATATCTGTAACTCCTTAATATTTACTTGTGAAAGAGTAAAAAAGTAACAAATTACACTTTTTCTTTGCACTAGAACAAAGGGCCAGCACATTGTTTCCAGTAGTTGCTGGTTTATTTTTTTTTAAAAGTAGACTCTGTATTTAAGATATGCTAAATTTTATCCTCATTACACCTTTCTTGAAATCAGTGATCTTTAGTAAGATCATCAATTGTTTTTCACAGTCCATTGATGAGATTTTTAAATTTCACCACACAAGTTTATTATTCTGTAATTTACAGTATATATATTAGTGCACCACAAAACTAATAAGATGATTGTTTTTTTTTTCTGGCAGTTTAGTATCATTTTGTTTTTACTGTCAGTGGTAAGTTGCAGGAGTCTTATTTGCTTTTGCTATAATCAGAGGCAATGTCTTCCTGAATGAGTGAGTTCAATTATTCAAATTAAAAACCAGATCAGGAAAATAAGGAGGGTCATTATTTTAGAGCTAAAGGAAACTAAAATCTGGTAGACTCTGTAGGCACAAAGAGATGTCTTCAGTCAGGCAGTGTTCTGTGTTCAAGGCTTTTTGGTATCAAGAAAAGCACAAATACATACCCGAAACAAAAAGCAGGAAAGTGGACCTAAAATGTTTTTCATCCATACTGCCCTCCACAGTAGCTTTCCATCAGCTTAACGGAGAGCTTAATGAAGAGTTATGGCTTGCTGGATGCATATGGTATAGAGAAGATGCTAACCTGATGCATGTTTTTCCATGAAGGGTTAGGGCAGACAGAAAATAAACAGCCAAAACTTGCACTAAGCCATCACCATCGAACAAGCCTACACAAAATAATAGACTACAAGCCCCTGGATGTCCAGGTCTTGCAGAGCGGACAAAAGCTGAAGGACTGGCACTGTGCCCAGAGGTATGCCCAACGTTATCTCTCATGTAGGGATTGCTTCTACACTTGCCGCCTTCTCAGTTATGTCAGAGACTAGCAGGAAGTATCAAGTATTTTGGTGGGGCTTTCTTTTGGAAATGCTTGACATTTCTGTAAGGAAACAAAGAAAAAAGGATATATCTAGACAAATAGTGTCTGTTTCAAGACGTCCATAGTTACCCAGAAGACAGAAACAGAACGCTGTCCAAACATTACATGAAATCAATGCAAATTAGGTACTGAAACTTCATATTAAAAATCTGACAGCTCTTAGATATTCTTGAAAATTTCACCTACTGTGACATCTGCCTGTGATAGCCAGGTTTTTAAGCGAAGAACTGCATCCTAGAGTTCCAAACTTACCTTTCAATAAGACTATTTTCTGGGAATCAGGAAGGAATCCTACTGGGTGGCTGTAAATAATTCAGTATGCTCCATCTGGTGGCTACCTGAAATCCTACTCACAACCAACTCCTGATCCTGGTTGTGAGAAAACTAAAACAGAGATTTGCTGCCTGCTTTGAAGTGTCAAGGCAGATAAGCAGCAAATGAAGTGGGACCAATGTCAACTAAGTACACTTTGCACATATTGTCTGTTTGTTTCTATGTTTATATTTGCATTTGCAATGTGTACTTTCTAAAGGCATTAGTCAATAGTATCATACTAGGAATAAGTCTAACTCCAGCCTTAAGACTATATGACCAACGTGATTATTAGTGGCATGTTGACATCGGGCAGTGATTGTGTGTCTCCAGTCTGTTAATTAAGATGTTAAATATTATCAGTAACAATATCAACACTTTAGGGACACCACTAGAAACCAGCTGCCCTCTGGACTTTGAATTGCTGGCCACTCCTTGAGCCTGTCAGTGCAGCTCCCGTTCCATCCATGCAAGCCATGCCTTCCCAGGTAGGCAAAAAGATACTCTAAGAGACTGGGATAAAAGTCCTACTAAAGATGACACCCACTTCTCTCTCCTTGTTATAAAACCAGACGTCTCATCACAGAGGGCAGTCAAGTATGTGCGGGTGTGATTTGTCATGTTGACTGACTATCACTTTCTTTTCCTCCATATGCCCAGAAATGATATTCAGGAAGATCTGCTCCATAATCTTCTCACTGAGATGAGGCTGACCAGTCCTTCCTCCTTATAATGGTGGTGATGTTTTCCTTTTTTCCCTCCCATCTCCGTCAATTGCCGTAACCTTTCCAAGATGACAGAGGGCAGCCTTGCAATAGCATGGGCTAGTTCCCTCCACACCTCCCATCCAGTTCTACTGCCCTGCACTTGCACGTGCGCTTCACCTTGAACTTCCTCTGCCACCAGCTCGTTCCTTGAAACTCTGCCCTTCGACTAAGGGACCTGAAAGGCCTTGAGATAAACTTTATCAAGTAAAGGCAAGGCAAATGCAGCATTGAATGCTAAGGATTGAATACATCCTTTCCTGTCTCTTTGTCCATAACTCCCCTATCCTATTTAGCAGTGAACTCAGTTTCCTCAGTCTTCCTTTTGCTGCCAGTGTATTTTCAGAAGCCTGGTTTTAAAGCCAGCTGAGCTTTGGTTTTCCAAATTATCTCTTTCCAGGTCCAGGCAATGTCTCCAAGTCACTCATCCCTGCCTCCATCCTCTGACACATCCTGCGTGCATTTGAGCTCAGCTAGGTGTGCCCCGTTCAGCCAAAACAGCCTCCTGCTTGCTCGGCTTATCTGTGCTTTGAGATTCTCCTTGGAGATCAGCCATTCTTCTGCTCTCCTCCTTGGCGGGACACGCTGCTTAAGCAATAAAGGAGAGGAAGACTGTGGTCAGTCAACAGGACTGGTCACGTGCTTAAAATTCAACAGGTTATTAAATACATGTTCGGTTGAGACCTTTGCATGGAAGCATTCTATTTCCATGTTTAACTGGTAGCAAAATAGACATCAACTAAAATCTCATATGCAAATATCTAATTTTGTATCTCATTTTCATGATTCAGCAAATAAATCAGAAAACCAAGCCCAAACATTTGCCAGATTTTGAGGAAAACTGATCTTTGGACCCAGGCATTGTTCCTTAGATCCAACTCTAGCAATGCCACTGTTTAGAATATCTCATTTCTGAAAGATACAGCAATGGGAAGATTAGTTTTAAGCTGTTCCAATCTACTAGTCTTTCCTGAACTGAACTATTTCTGTAAGTGGGAATCAGGCCTTCTTTAAATCATGTAGCTAATATTTCAACACAGATGATTTCAGTGGGAGTAATGCAAGATTTTATCCCATCTAATTCCAAATTTATTGCATTCTTCCAATTGCAGCTGATACCTCCTGAAGTTGCTAAATGCTCCAAGAGCAAACATCTATTACACAAAGCTTCTGAATGTTTCTAAAAAGATCTGCAATACTCCTTAGCAAATGAGAGTAGACTTATTTCATTTTATAAAATCTCATTCTTTCAAGATTTCAGGGATTAGGAAGAAAATGCAAATCAAGGAGTCCTTGACTGATAAGGGAACCTCTACTATCAAGCATGAACACGTCATGTATTTTGCAAGCAGTTAACTTAAAGTGCGTACAGTTATTGGGCTTCTCCCTGGGTATTATTACCTGTAGAATTAACAGGTAGTGAGAAGCTTCTTGTAGCTGGTTGGCTTTTTCATTCTGGTTCCTATTTTGATCACAGATTCCACACTTGGATACCTTTTATCTTCCAAGGAAACGTTCCCTGAACCTTCCATAAAGCCTCACTGTTCTGGAGCTTTGCCATTTGTAAAATTGTTTCCATCTTTCCTGGGCCAGGTCAGACTTGTTTGGCACTGAGCACTGGGTTTACGTACTTAGACCATTTCTTTCAGCTTAGTATATATTTCTCCTCTTTTTCTGTCCTTCTCCTTGGCATATTGCAGAACTTTCCATTGCACAGCTCTGCATTGGGATAGTGCTGGTTTGTGCTCCAGACAAGACATCTTTCACAACTGTATCGCCTGCTGATCCCGCCACGTGAGAAGTGATATTTGGGACTTGATCACAAAATGACATAAATATTTTTTGAATACAGGAGTTGAAGGTGCAGAGTTTTATACATTTTACATCAGTCCAAACCTGCCAAATATGTTGGGGTTCATCCAAATCTGAATCTATTCTTGCATTTTAAGTTTATCTGATTATATTGAATGCGGTCATGGAAAAACAGAGAGAGATGACTTTAGCCTTGCTGAAATCTTTATGCCATATTGTAATCAAGTCTGCAGCAGGAAAGCTACTAGATACTTGGCATGGTGTATATCTTTATTACTACTTTTATTTAGAAAGTATAGTTTTTAGGAGCCTCACAGATAGCTACTCCTCCCAGGACAGTTTTATTTACCTGTCTCAATAATGTTGCTTTGACCAGATGAACCACCAAAACCTTTTCCACCAAATCTGCACTCTTAACTTCATAGCTTAATTATATTTTATGTTACACATGTGTAATCCAATGTGAATAATCTTGTCCAGCAGCTGATTTCTTGCAAAGGAAACCACTTTCCCTAGAAGACATTTCTTAACAAAAGAACATCTCGAAGTTTGGGGCTGACTTGGATTTGCAGTAGTGTTCATTTGGGGCTGACTTGGATTTGCAGTAGTGTTCATTTTCTATGAGACACTATGTAGGTCTCTAATTTCCTAGTTTGCAGCTTGTTTTTGCTTTCCCGCTCCAAAGGCACAGGCCCAGCCGCTGGAGCTGGGCAGGGGGGTCCTGCAGCCTTCGCCTGGCAGAGCCAGCCGGGCCGGGGCGCTCCTGCTGGGATGGACTCCGGGAACCCCGGGAGCCTGGGGGCTGCTGCAAGGAGCAGCGTTCACGGGGCAGCCTGAATGCTGTGTCTGGAGGCAGCGGCTCCTCTCCTACAGGCTTCTTGAGGAATAGATCCTTGGTAGGATGTCAAGCTGTGACTAAATGCCACTCTCCCACCTGAAGGAAAAGCCTCTTTGCTGCACCACCTTCTTTTCCTAAAAAGAAAATATCTTCCTATACAACTGATAGAAATCAATATTTCTCTCTCTCTCTCCATTTTTTTTTCCCTATAAATGCTTTCCTAAGATGAAATTGGCCTTCAGGGTAATTTTTGCATTAGTATTTCCAGTTCTATAGAGCAGCTGTAAGAGACACTATTCCAGTTTAAAAAGCATACCTTAGTGTCTTTGGAAAAGGTATTTCCTCCCTGTTTCTGGTTTGCAGATGAAGGGAATTGCAAGAAGTTTTCTACAGACTGTCTCAAACATGCGCAAACCAGCTTTGGAGTTTGATGTTTACTGATAGTTTAGATTCAGAACCGAGCGCTAGCTCATAGCCAAACACATCAGTAAAGTTTGCAGGCCTGATGGGCAGCCTACATAAAATACCCTAATGCCTTTAAATAGTACAAACTTTGCATCCTTCATCAATGTGTTTACAGGAAAGTGTGTGGTAATGAGCCATGCCGAAGGCACCTCCAGCAGCAGGTGGAGCTGTATATTGTGCTTCACCTGCATGTCCCAAAGCAGCTCTGCGTTGACATCACCAAGTTAAGGCAAGCAAATGTCAAAGTGCTTTGGGGCTTGTTTTTGGACCCGCAAACATGTATGTAAATGTAGATAATGCCTCTGCAAAGCAGGAAGGTATTTGTGAGGCCCTGCTGAAGAAACTGTCTCTAGAAGAATATTTGAAGGATACAGTGCTAGAAACAGGATCTCAAGAAGAAACAGACTTGCCAAACACTTTATATATATATATATATACACATACATACAACAAATATATACCTCTATATTTACATACGATGCATATAAGTGTATGTATTCACACCTATATACCTATTTGTTAAATGTGTATCTATATTTGTGTGTGTGTGTGTATGTGTATATCTATATATACATCTCAGTACAGCTGTCACTGTAGTAGCCCAATACACCAGGAGAAGCAAAGAGCTTCTTTTCCTATAATGGTCATGTTAGGGGCATACATGCTTATGCTTCTGAGAGCATCCTATCTCTCCCTTTGCACTTTTTGTTCGTGCTTTTTCAGGGATCTCTGCATTTTCCTTTCTATAAAGTAGTGCCATTTAGATTGCGGACAGTTCTCTGCCATCCAAAATCAATAGTTGTCTGTAATTCTTTGTTTCTCCACAGAATAGCTGCTGTCAAGCACATGAGCCATCCCAACCATCTGTCTGCTGTTCAGAAATAGTTTCCAGAGGTACTTCCCAATCCTCTTCCTTTCTTTTTCTGGTTTATCTGGAGACTCCACTAACAGTAGCTCAAAAGCTTTGCAATGCACAATTTTTATTTTCTTTTTAATCTCTCTTTTCATTTCCCCCCTGTTTTTTTCCCCCCTTATCTTCTCTCCCCGTCTGCATATTTGTAGCAATGAACAACTCGTAACAGCACAACTACTACAGATGCTATCATGGCTATTTTCGTGGCTGTGTATGAAGAAGAAAGGCACTCAAAGAACAAAGTTTTCATGTTAGTAAGGCAGATCCCTGGGAGGTGCGAATCAGCGCAGCCCTGCGGCATTTAGTGCAGATTCACTGACCATGTAATTCCAAATGAATTCCTCTAGCAGTGGGCATTAAAGGCTGATCTATTTTATTGCCTTCTCTGTGTTATCAAGTTGTCTCCTTGGTAAATTAATAATGTGGCTTTAAAGAGCTAATTGATATTATTTTACAAGAACCACAATTTAATTAGGAATATTGTAATTGCTTCAAGAAGAGTTCTAATTCATGTATTTAAAACATTAACCTCAGAATTATTGTACTGACATCCTATAAATCTCAAGGTGTGTATTTAATATCCAATTTGATTTTTTTTAATACACTTTTTTTTTCCTTAGTGTATCCATAGTTTTAAGTTTCCTTTTCTTGTTCCTCATCCCTTTTCCTTGAAATATTGGTGGTTTTATGCTAAGGTCTCCTCAGCTAGAGAATGAGATGAAGGCTTGTATTATTGGCCTTCTATTGCTCAGTGTCTTTAGAAGATCGAATGTTTTGTAAATAAAAGCAAGTCAGAAACTCTATTTGTGATTTTAAAGGATACTGTGAATGAAGTACTCATGCTTAACATGACCAAAGCACCAAAAGTGCTTAAATGCTGTCAGGATACATCTTTCAAATGCATTTAGAGAGGCCTCCAGATTAAGACCTCTGTCTTTGATTGCTAATTGCATCTTCCCTTGTTATCATATTAGTATTCCCTGTCCTAATGCCATTTGTTCTCAGATAGCTCTTAAAATGGCTTAAATGCAGAGCAAGCAATTTATCACACAAACTTATTGTAGTGTGTAAATGTCAAGGGCAAGGGGAAACATCCGTTGTTTAACTTTGCAGTGTTATCTGCAATGGCTGCAGTATGAAAACGCAGCCCGTTGCAGACTCCCAGGCCATGCCAAACTGCAGCCCTGTTGGGGATAGCAGCGCTTTGTAGTGGAACATCCCAGCAGGCTCCACGGGCTGATTTAAATGTTACTGCTTTTCTCTGTGCTGTAAGGTAAGCTGGGGAATTCCCCCTTGGTCCCAGTGCCAGGAGCCTTTGCAAGTTGTGTTTGACAACTGGCCCGCAGGAGCTGCTTAGCCACAAGAATCAGAAATGCCAACTTGTGTGCGACTCAACTCAACTTCTTTTGGTTGGACAAAACACAGAATCAGAAGCTGCATTGTGCGAGTGCTCCAATGCAGCTTATTTGCAACAAAGTGGTGCAGAGCCTTGTTTTGCAAATCAGGAGGGGCTTTGGTTTTCCCTTCTGATGAGCAATACTTGCTTAGACACACAGCCAGAATTTCAATGCACTGCAACAATACAACAGATAGCCGGATCTGTGCACGGCTACAGCCGCTGCGATGAGGCCTGGGGACTGCAACTGACTGCCTTAATATCTCCACATGTAAAATGAACTTGCTTGAAGTTGTGCTTTCAGTAACATACTAGAATTAAAGTAATTAAATATTTATTTCCGTATTGTTGGAATGCTTCATGGATTACTGCATCTGGGAGTTTAGGGAAAAGGTCTCCTTCTTCAAAGTAAAATGCAAGACAAAAGAGAAAAATAAAAGAGGATTGGATGTCAGCTGGTCCTTGACTAATTCCTAGTATACTCTTGTCCAGCTAGTAGAAGTCTCCATCACTTTTGTCATCCTTACTGATAATTTTGGAAGAGAAGCAAAAGAAAGAGCTGCCAGGGAGAATGAACTGTATTCTTGTGCCCACAAAAAGGGCAGAAGAGATTGTTTCCCAGGGAGGGGAAAGAAGGTATAAGATGCTGAATGAAACTTAAAGGGTCTTACTGATAGGTGGATGTATCTGGTGCTGAGAGAGAAAAAAAAGAGGATGAAGAAAAAATAAGCAGGAATAAAGGCCTCAGTTAAATCATATATTGGAACATATCAAAATGCTCCATTCTGAAACCAAACAGATTTTAGGACTGACAGTATGACAGTTTGGACTCTTCAACCCTTTAGAAATTATTGAACCAAAAACTATTGCTACCAAAAAAAAAAAAAAAGCCATTTATTCCTGATCATGAATTGTACATTATCATAGGTAGAGCCTGCTTATGATTTATCTGTCGCATTACATAGGGGATTTCATGATTAACATGTGTTAAAACAAAACCGACCTATGCTGTCAAGGTCAAAAGAAGCTCTGGATTGGTATAGGCAAAAGTTCATCTTCCTGGTCTTTCCTCAAACTACCAGTACCGTATTCCTGTAACAGGGGCCATTACAGGGAAGAGTTGCAATCCACTGCAAAATGTAAACATGGTGCTGCTGTTCTGACTTTGCTCTCGGATGCCAACCTATTGCAGCCAGAGGTGTGACTGCCATTAAATAGGTAACATAATTTTATCCTTTAATATCATGCAGCTCAGTAGGGCACCATGGACTCGTGGTACCGTCTGGATACACAAAATGAGTGTTCATGGCTCTGAACAGAATGGCCTAAAGATGACAGAATTTATCTGCTACTGATATGCAAACTAGACTAAAAATAGGACTGGTGAGCCCCTCTAAAGCAAAAATGCCAACCGCCTATCACAAAGATGTATGTTGAGATTATACAGGGGTACGTAATCTCTGAGTTTTGCAGCTCAGCACTTCTCTCAGGCATCACTACACTTTTTTTAACACGGCAATCAGCAGTCCCTGAAGATCTCTGCTCAGGAAGCAAACCTGCTTGCATCTTCTGTGTCGCTGATGCAGTCCAAATGACACTGTACAGAATTTTTTCCACGTAGATGAATGAATGCCTGGTGCTTGCTCCCCATCCTGGAGTAGTAATCCTTGAGGTTACTGCTCTCTTATCTCCACTCAATGTCTTGGCATGACCTTTTTTTTGTTTCTTTTTCTTTCCAATTGCAAAATTTTGGAAGACACTGTTGTTTTTCCTCACAGTTTTGGGGCAGGTGGAATTGGCTATGCCAAAGTAGCAACAGATGCCGTATACAAATTGTGTTGTCATTTAAGGAATTATCTCTGAAGTGAGCCTCTGAGAGCTGGGTGCTCTGGTTATTTTTGAGCTAGCAGCTTACGACGTTGTTTGGCGGTTTCTTTTTGGTGCGGCCGTGAGCTCAAAGGGGTTAACAGCAAGCCAGTGGAGCTGCTGTAATCCTCCGGCACCACCAGCGCGCTGCACTGTTGTTGTGCAAGACCCAGGGGGGGCGAAGGAAGCGCTGCCTCGGTCACGTCTGTCATTTTGGGTTTCTGCTTGCAACAACATGGCTGGCGTGGCAGGTAACGCAGCTCACAAGCACGCTGCGCACGAAGCCGGGGTCTTCCTTCCCTTCTGGCACCCAGGGAACGCGCTGCCTCTGAGAAGGAGCTGTCACCCCTGCAGAAGACTAATGCAGTGTATGGGGAACGGGCGTCCTTGCTGGGGAGGAAAGCGTGAGCGTGTGCTTGACAAACAACTGTTGTACTGACTGCATGATAAAAACAAGGCAGGTAAACCCAACTGCCCTCTGTCCTACTTCTCATGTGCTCCAGGCAATTAATTCTCTAGCAAAATAACCAGAGGGAGCAGTTTTTCCACACACTGCTATTCTGCGAAATCTACATTAGCTTTGTCCTTAGATTGACATTGTAACCATCTGGTATGAACAATTTGATATGAAGTGGGGCAAATCCACCCTGTCGCTTGTGAAGAAGTACTCTCAGTGAACCATGCTAGATTCTCCTTTCATTTTTAAAAAGACTGCGCACTTCAAATGGGGGAGAACAAAAGAGATTGGGAAATACCAGAACTGGACTTACCTTCAACTCTTCTCACGGTCATGTAGCTTTAGTTCAGGTACCTAAATAATTCCCGTCTAACTTGTAATTAAAATGTCTAATGAATTTAACCAAATTCATTAGCCAAATAAAAATGATACAACCCCCCTGTGGTTGCCATGTTGTAGGTGGAGAACCGAAACACACACGTAGTGAATCCAAAGCCATCCAAAGCCTGTGGCCACACCAGTGGATCTGCTCTGCCTGTCTCTCCCAAGGTACTGGCAGCCATGATAGGAAAAGCTGTTCTTTCTTGGTAACATGTATGTTTTTTTCCCTCTGTAAAACTCTGTTGCTCAAAACGTGCTAAGCTTCAGGATAATCAGTGAGCAAGGCATGTAGCAGGCCAAGGGCAAAGCTGAGACAGCAACCTATATATTCTGGGATTCATCATATGCATGCAGTGAGTCACAGCATCTGCTGGCACCTCAGAGCAACGGGTCTGGTGCAGAGTGGCCCATTTGCATCCCTTCCTCTGGGAGGCTCAATAAAGGAAATGGAAAACTTCTGTTACATCTTCCAGTTTTACTGGGAGAAAGAAGCACAAAGATGCCTGTAGTACATGACACCAGAGGGCAACTTCCTGCCTCTTACAGTAGCCAGTAATGAATGTTTAGGGACACGTAATAAACAGGGCAAGTATATCCTTCCCATGATATAGCTTTCTGTCTTCAAACAATAGGCAGTGGGGGACCTGTACAGTTGTGGCTCACATCTAAACCAATACTTTTAACAGCACGCAGAAGACCTTTTCTTCTTATAAATTTGTCTAGTCTTTTTTTTTTTTTATCCCTTTATGCTTTTGACCTCCACAATATTCTGTGTCAATGTGGTCCACTGTTTCATTCTGCAGCATGTGGAAAAGTACTTCTGTTAGCCTTTTTTAAACCTGAAGCTTGATAAGTTCCACTGGGGCTCCTGGTTCCTTATTTTCTGAGAAATGGTGAATAACTGTTCTGCTTGCCATGCTCTTTGTTTTAGATACTTTTGATCATCTGCCTGAATTGTATTTTCTGCAGACAGCAGGCCCTTAGTCTCTTTCAGCTGGAAGTCTTCCATTATCTTGATATCCTTTCTGCTCCCTTCCTTTTCTAGTTCTGCTCTAAGATCTATGAGTTAGAATGACCAGAAGTACATTCAGTATTCAGGTTAGGGGTGCACCACAGATTCATGTAGTAGCATGCGACTGCTTTCTGTTATGTTATTTACTTCCTTCCTGGTAATTCTGAACTTAACTCTTTATCCCTCTGACTCTTCATGCTCTGACTCTTTATCTTCTCAGACTCTTTATCTTCTGACTGTAGGGTTTGAGGTGACAGTTTCAGAGAAGCAATCCCAGAGGAATGAAAAAGACTTCCCATGATCTGTACCACCTGAAGACAAAAGAAACTTCATCTAACCTGGGAAGAAAACATCAGTATGCTTTTTGTAGAGCATTAGCCCTTTCCTTGGAGCCTGAAGCAACCCCTCTGCCACTTTCCACCCCAAGGATGGGGGTATCATGAAATGAGGGATATTGCAGATTAAGAAAGGCACGCATGGAAAGAGCAGACGAAATTAATGTCATTGGAAGCCTGGAATTTCACTTGAAGGTGGGAGTATGGAAAAAGGACAAACTGTTTGTACAGTAGAGAGACCAGGGTGGAAGAGTTGCAGGTTGTTTCTCTCACTTGGGAATAAAGGAAGCTGGCTTAGGTCACTGCATTTTACATGGAGAGACTGGGCAGGAATTGAATGGAATACAGGACTGTGGTATTGGGAAAGCAAGGGTAGGGGTATTGATGGTTTATCTGGCACTGTGAGCAAGAGTTGAGAAATTCTCCAAGTGGCAAACAAAACAAAGCTTGGAAACAGTTGATTTAAGGAATTAAGAATTATTAAAATATTATTTAAAAGCCCAAGAGGATTCTAATGATTTGGATTTATCAATACTGATGAGATTTCTAAGCTAAACTGGTGTCCTTTCCGACTGCAATGTAAAGCTGAGGCTTTCTCCCAGCGCAGGCTAAAAGCACCATGTGATTCATTGCTGCAGAAATGAAGGACTTTGCCATCAAGAGGTACTGCTTCCTTCCTGGGGTGAAAGTCACATTGCTGCGTCTCCTCTAGCCTTCCCAGAAGCCGCCAGCACAAGGGAACCACACGGGGAGCTTGGTTCGCCAAGCAGACAATAAACAGTGTTGCAGCAAGCCTAGGACACCCTTGCTGATGCAGAGGCAGCAGGCGTAGGGGAGGCCACGCTCTATCTTTGCCTCAGGATAAAGCCATTTGTCAGCCAAGGCAATATAAAGCCACCTTTGTCTCCCTGGTCTGCCCTAGTGTGTTCTGTTTTGGGGGAGGGTTGCTTGGTGCCTGAGCAGGACCAAAGCTTTCTTCCTGCAAATGCCCTTTCATTTTGCCTTGGAAGGACCGCAGGGATGAGCACTTCCTGTGCTCTGCCTGCGTACGATGAGTCAGGACGCTGTCGCCACCGGGCTGTTCCTGTGAGGTGGCGCCGCGCGGCCGCCGGGCTGCCCAGGCTCCCTCTGTAGTTTACCTGCAATTTATGTGTCAAACTTGCTGTAAATCCCCAGTTGTTTTCAGCATTAATAGATGTCCTGGTGGAAAAAGGCACTAAATGAGAAGTTGTTATTGCTCACCTGTACGTGCGTGGAGCTCTTCAAGTGGGACGTGTGCTCAGAGAGCAAACGTTTGCATTGCCATACACAAGCGCTCCTGGTCAGACGGCATTTTAACATGAGGTCTAAATTCCACTTCTAGCTATAATGGTGTCATGCTATTTCCATCTTGTGAATTGGAATGAGAGAGCAGCATCTAGTGCTTAAAATAGCGTACAGTAGCCCCGTTTCTATAAAGATGATCAGTGCAGTAGATACAGCAGCAACCATTACCAAGAAAATGTTGACATGGAGTCTGTGAACTGACGTAGCTCCTGCTAGCTTGAAATGCCATCAACAAGAGGGCCCCATTGGCAATGCCTGGAGCAGAAAGAACCTAAAAGTGAATGGCTGGTAGGGGAGCTTTTGTCACGTTTGCAAAGACATTTATACAATGGTACAAAAAGTGCTATTGGCCCAGCAGCAGCAGGCTCACACTCCACTCTTCACAGCAACTAGGTCACGTAGGCCCTTGCTCCTGTGAGCCAGTAGCTGCAGTAAAGGGGAAGAGGAGAGGTGAGATAGCACTGATCTCTAGTCTAGGGAAGCACATTAATGCCTCCAGGCGTGCTGGGCCAAATCCATCCATGGTGTGACCATGCTGGAGTTGCATCAGGCTTAATTTTGGCCCATATATCTGCACTGATTTTCCAGAAATGAATACTTTCCCTTCCTTCTGAAGTAAGGGTGGTGGAGTAAATTAGGTCAGAGGAGACTAAACACTGGATAAAAACCTTGATCCCAGTTAGGAGTTTTGTCTGCTCTGGGACAGGGTTTGTCTGGCTATGGTAATCATGGGTTGGTTACTATGTACTCCAGGCATTGCATAACTGCGGGTTTAATTTACTGTGAATGTTATCCAAAGCTGAGGATTTAATTCTTTTGAACATTAAAGCTTACAGCTGGGTTAACCTCCTCTTCATAAGTCAGTGTATATTATTTTCACAGAATAAGGCTTTTGCTGTTCTTCTGATGTATTTGTACATTCCACAACATCATAGTATCTCCATGTCCACTATCAACACTCCTGAAATCTCAAGGTATTGGATTGAATTTCTGGATTGTTTTTAGATACAGTACCAGATTTTGGTCCTATGTCAAAAGTCAAGTCTTGCTCCCATTAGAGGAGTAATTATTTTTTTAACTCTGACTCTCTTAAATGTTTTTACACTGGCTGTGTTTA
Organism: Tinamus guttatus; assembly: GCF_000705375.1. The sequence goes on along the minus strand of NW_010589149.1, from coordinate 65,479 downwards.
TCTGCACTCCAGATTTTGCCTTTTTTTTTTTTTAACTCAGTCTGTCCCCTTCTTCTACATTTCATTTTCCTGTATGTTCTGTCGAACCCCATTCCTCTCTTTTGCAGTTCACTCAACCAAATTCTGGACACTGGGCCCAGAAATGTATAAGTTGCATAGTTACAGAACAGAGAACTTTTATTTTTCCATCGAGTTTGTTTACCTTACCACAGCTTTTTTGCACTTGGCTCACAGAAATACAGATTCTACTAAAAAGAGTGTCACCAGGAGGTAAACTGTCTAGTTTAAGAACAGACAGATGGCTTTTAATGGCATCCCAACTGGGATCTGAAGGTCAAAAACAACTGGCTCTTTCTTCTGCTGACCTGTTCTCTGTGCTGAATATTGTAAAAAGTTCTGCTGCTGATGATTCCAAAGAGGAAGCGTGATTCACCTGAGCTCTCTTATCTTAGATATGGAGGCTTACCTATTAGAAACCAGGTAAACTTCCTTGTTGTTAAAGTCAGTAAATGGATTCCGAATACATGGACGTGGCTGATCTATTGAAAAAGAAGACATTTATGTTGGATTTAATGATAATGATAATCTGCCGTCATTTTCAAAGGAAAAAGAAAGTCATGTTCTGAAAAAGAAGTATCGTATACTTCAGTGTTACTAAAATAGTTTGGCTTTATCTTGGTTTTATGATAGTAGATAACATGACCGCAATTTTTTTCAGTTCAAGTGCCCTGTTGATTTGCTAAGACACCCTTTTTTCACAGGTATTTATGTATCTTAAATACTTTGTAAAGAAAGAATGGCTTGTTCTTGCTAGTAATAGTAATTTAAATAGTTTTTATTTACATTTGTCTCCCTTTTCCAGGGCAATTAAAAGGTATTTAACAACATTACTTTAAGGCCTCTTCACTGGAACTGAGTAAATTACTATAGCTATGACTCCCTTCAGAGAGGACAGTAGGAGTAACATCAGCATTGCACAAATTTGCCAAGCTGTTAATTGGAAGTAAGGCAATGTTTTATTTCAACAACATTGAAAAACAATGCTATAATTTTTTCTCTATATTTTTGAAAACATCCTTCAATGGAAAAAAATACTTAATGCTGAAACAGAATGCTGTTTGTCCCAAAGGAATCTTTTACTTTTTGACTGAATGAAATAATGTTGTAAAAATCCTTTCAGACTAACTCATAATTAATTTTTCACTTCTTTGTTTGGTTTTGCTTTTCAAAAGTACTGAAGAAATGAAAGAAATAAGCTATTGGCAAAGTTCCAGTCTTTGAATTGCCAGTGTCATGCAAAATGGCCACCTTATAAACGGAGTGTCACTTATAGATCAGTGGGTTTCTTTTTCCTCCGTATATCAGCAGTGTTCAGTGTCTGTCTCTTACCTATCTATCTTTTATCTTCACTTGAATGCATTGCCTGCATTCAAAAATGGAACTGATTTATATCCTCTGCACAACCGCAGCTCTGCCACATGAGACTCTGCTAATGGCGAGGAGGAGGGAAAGCACCCACAGCCTTGTTACTTCTCCCAGTAAAACCAAACTCAGAATTGGTGCCACTTTTGCATAAAGGCCTAAAATTTGTTAATGAAGGTACTGACTCATCTGTTCTCGCATCAAGCCTCCAAATCAGGTTTAGTGCCCGGTAGTGCCGAGAAAGAAGTTTGACTAGTCCAAAGCAGTGCCCAAGCTCTGTTTCTTCCAGAGCTCAAACAAACTGAAAAGCATTTCTGTGGAATAGCAGCCAGAGCACTCTGGGTAACGATGGATGAATAAATATGCTCAACATTCTGCTTTCCTGCGCAATTCCTATGTACAGCACACTGTAGGGAATATTTACATCTCAATACCCAGAATGCTTCCTCTGCTCTTTCAAAACTGTGTTGCTTGAGCCCTGGAGCTGCCCAAACAGGATTTAGGCTTTACTACGGATGCAAGTCTGATTTACAAGAGGGAGGTTTGTTTTATTCCTCTGTCCCCAAACTGGCAGGGATATAGCAACGTAACTCCTTTGTTAAGTAAATAGTCAAAAATGCCTCCTCCTTGACAAATCTTTTCCTAAAAGCCATGGCACAGTAGTAGTAACTGAAGGTTATTTAATTTATTAAAAATGTATATGGCTTCATGTGACAGATATGAGTTGATGCTTTAATAATACATGTTACCGGATGCAGACCAGTGAAACATTTCTATTGCTACCTTGTTCATTCTATTGGAAAAATATATCCTTGAGGTAGAGTGTGTAGAATTCAGTTGGGACTGAAAATGGAGATTGTCAAATGTTCATCGTGGTTCACTGTTTTCTACAAAATCTGTAAAACTGAAACTATTGGTGCTCTGAACAGAGTAGAACCATTTCACTTATCAGCCAGGTTGCATCACATATCTGCTTTATAGTACAAGTAGTAAAAGTACAGTATGTTGCATCAAGAGTCTTTTTTTTAAACTGTCACTAATCCTGACCCCTATACTGAGACCCAACAAATGGTTGTGTTCTTCTGAATTTAATGATGAGTTAGATGGAACTTTCTCTTCCGCTCTTCTTCTTTTTGATGGAGAGTGAAATTTCATTAGCCTTGTTTAATCTATGAACTTCTTGGTAATGATATGAAAGGACTTGGTGCCTACAAAAGCCAAGCAGGCCCCTTTTTAATTAGGACTATTTATAGAAATGTTACAGCAAAAGTTGCAAACTTCTCACACTCCAGTTGAAGCATTCCCACTGCAATCTCTTCTCTTCAGTTTGAATTTTGTAAAAGTTGTCACAATCTTGCTTCCAAAGCTGTCTATCGGCATTTGAATTGAAAATGAAATACAACATATTTACTTATAAGTGGAAATATTTTTTCTGGGAAAAAAAAAAGTTATTTTGATAATTTCAACGAAGTCCACAGCCATATCAATATACAAATGGGCATGATTCAGCTCTGGTTAGAAACATCATGTCCATGCTGCCTGGGTTTGTTTTGCTGAAGAAAGAATTTTAGAAAATACCGATAGAATACAGAATAGATCGATATTTTAGAACAACAGAACTTCCCAGAGATGGTTACTGCATTTATTTCTAATTGAAACCAGCTAGCTCTTCTTAAAATTGGTGACTGTCTTTAGCTATCTAAACACTTGGGACTGATTTGCAGATCTATGATGTAAGGGATCTGGAGTTTCTATTGATTTCATGTCTGAAAATCAGGCCTTTTTTATTTAGTGTCTAATTCAACTTCAGCCACTAATTTAAAGATCTGTAGTTTGAAAATTTGGCTTTAACTCTTGAATAACAATTCTTTTTGTAAATCTGGAGTAAAAAAACGGAGAAACTGAAATATCCTGGATTATTTCACTGTATGAAATACATTTCAGTTTCAAATGTTTATAACACATCATTGTTGGTCACTGTCCTGCAATGTATTAAACAGGTAATCTGCACTGGCTTGTAGAAAATATGACAAAAATGTGAAAATTAATATGAGAAAAAAAAAAGAAAACATAGAAAAACATTATATGAAGTTTGAAAGTATCACTGTATTTCAATATCTGCTAGAAAAAAGAAGGGGTTATACAATGCAGCCAGTATCTTGGAGGCTTTTTAAATGCAATGTTAATGTCCTGAAATGATGATCTTCACTCTATTTTACATGCAGACTTTTCATAATATCTGTACCAGCTTCTTACTCATTGCAGAGTCAAGATAAACTTCCCCAAAATCAGAAATGCTGAACAAAATGCATTGTGTTGAATACCTGTCTCCAGAAATAGTGGAATGATTTACATTAAAAGGCTCGTCTCCATGTGTTTCCAAAGGTTTATGGTGAACATGTATTTTAAGCCCTCTTTAATTTTAATAGAATATTTTAGATATAAAATTGGAAGACCTATGTTAAAACAACATTTAGGCAGTAGGTGCAAAAATTAGTTTCCCAATACATTAGCATATACAAAATTCATGATACAGCAGCCATATGTCTAATGGAATAGATTTAACAACAGTAATAAGCAAGACATTTAACCCAAAGGAGAGAGAGAGAGAAAATGGCTGGTGACAAGACCTAATCCTGCAGTCAGGTACTTATGCTTGACTAGCCAAGCTGCTCTTCCTTCTTCCTTAAAGGGAGACACACAGTGATACACCGAGAGGCCTTTCTCCACTGAGATATGGCACTGGCGTTTGTCTGTATGCTCTAGGTAATTACATAGTTCTTACTTCCATGTCTTACATACACTAATCTTTAAATCAATCCAGTGGTGTAAGGAAATTCTACTATCCTTGTATTCAGGGATAATCTTACAGTAGTAAAACTAAGAAGCAGAGAGGCTTTAAGAAAGTAAAAAGGAGAATTCATCTCACTACATCTTGCCATCCAAAACCTGGACGCCTATGTTGACTGGTCATCTAGACTTGCACCACGCTTAGGAACACATCCTGTGAGAGGCAGGGAGAACTTTCTGCACGTGTGGGTCTCTCTTCACTGACTTTAAAGGAGTACCTAGATGACTTACGCAGACTAGATACTGAAATTTTAAGTGCGTTTAAATTAGATGAGAAGAATCCTTCTTAAGTGACTGATCCAAGATTGTAGAGAAAAATCTGTGCTGCAGCATCTTGTCTCGCAGAAACTGATGTTCTCCCATTCGGATGCTATGATCTGTCTTCAAGATGGTCACCTTAAAGTGATTTTCCCATCACTGACATTTAGCATTTCCTGAGACTGCCTGTAGTTGCTACTATGCAAATTTAATTGAGAATTTAATAATAGACTAAGCACATGTGGTGGGGGAGGTGGGGCATGCAAATTTTGTTTTCCTTCTTAATGTTAGATTTTCTTAAAAAAAGAACGGTTTTATCTGGAAGTTAAGCTTGAAGAACTAGCTGTGCTGTTATTTTCACTTTTTCCAGAGAACATAAATTAATTTTGTTGATAAGTGAAATGGTGCTGCTCTGTGCAGGACACCAATTGTTTTGTCTCTTATAGAGATTCCATGGAAACCAATAAACACTGATGAACGTTTGCAATTTTTTTTTCCAGAGAATTCCAGGTATTTTAAAATAGCACCTGTTCAAGTACTAAGTTTTGTATTTCTGACCCAGATATAGACAGACTAAGGAAAAGATTTTATCCAAACCACTCGGTACTAGCCTGGCTCTACGCTCACTGAAGAAGCACACTCAAAATCTTCTATGAGAGAAATGTTAATTCATTGTCGATGAGGACTTTCAGATGTCCCATGCTTTCTGTCTGATTTGTGCACATAAATTTTGTACCACTATAACTATCCACTTAGAATGGTTCAAGGTTTGGGAAAGACATATTTTTGTTTGCCTTTTCTGATGGAAGTAGACTGATTCAACCTCCAAAATTTATATATTTATGTATCCAAATGTGTTCTCTTCCTTGGTAGAAGTAAACACTACTGATATAAATAACAGTATTGCACACTAACATTAATACAGCTTCTGTGTGTAGACAAGTCTTTAGCAAACCATATGTATATGTATGTATATCCAGGTATAGCAAACAGTAAATTTTTTTGAGTCCATAATAATTTTCTATGATACCTTTGATACTTTTAGGCCATCGGGTCTATGGATCTAAACCAATTATTATTTTAAAATCAAACATAAACTCTGTTATATATAGCACACCTGATTTAAAGCCCATTGTGGTTACCGGGGGACGTTTCAGTTAATTCTCCTGGTCTTTGGATTGGATTATAGGTTCCATGATTTTCAAGATGCACTGTTTAGAAATGGGCAAGTAAGCAAGCTAAGTTAAAAAATACTGCTGTGTTTTACTGTATCTTCCTTTTCCCACACATTTCCCACACATAGCTCTTCTCTTAAAAAACAGATCACCATTAGGCTGAAAATAAAAATGAGAAGTTTCGCTTCAAGAAGTGAGTGTTTTTAGAAAGCTGTGAACATCTTAAGACAGTGTCATAACATGGAAACTACCTTGCAGACTGAACCACTGTGGTCTATGATGTTACTTGCTATAATTAACTTAGCAAATTGAGTTGAAATGTTTCTTCTCTTGGACACTTCACAAAAGCTGACTTAAGCATCAAATGAAATAGGCAAAATAATTTTCATTCTATTTTCATGATGATTCAGTATTACATTCAGTATTCATGGTGATTCAGTATTACAAAACCGATGCATTGCAGCAGGTTTTAAATTCCACAATTTGCACCTGCAAAGGCATATCCTTTACTAAAGACTAATCACTTACCAAATGGATTTGAAGAACATACAAGAACAAATGAGCATCTAGAAAGAAGGAAATACATAAATGTTAATTTCCTTCAGATTCCCCCTTCCTTCCTCCAAGGGTGCTAGCTGAAAGAACAGCTTTTTTTTTTTTTTTTTTTTTTCCATAAAGTGAGAACTAGTCCCCCAGAAATATTGTGGTGGCAAAGCAAAAAGAAGTAGCAGAGGCGGCAGCAGTTAATGTCCAGCCGACCCAGTCGCTCAGTGAGGTCTGAATGGCAGAGCTCCCCTGTAGCAATACCCGTGCGTGATGTACGTTAGTACTGTGCAGTACTTTAGCTAACGTGCCATTTAAAACACACTTAGCAAAGTTCTCTCTAAGCAACCAAGGGTGCAGTTTCACCTTACACCTAATACAGTGGGACTGCAGGCTGTAAGAACAGGAGCAGTTCCCGTCCATTACCTACGACTGTAGCTTCCCACACTCTGTCTTCCACTGGGTCTGGAAACTGTGTGGCCACACAGTAAAATGGTTCAACTTTCTGATCTGAGAGAAGACTAATCTTTATCTTTCTTTTTTTTTTCTACTTTTTTTTTTCCTTTTTGGTTGATGGGTGTTTGGCAGATCAACAAGCTAAGCCCAACTCCCCTTGCAGCCGTATGACTGCAGAATCTAGTGCGAATGTAGGGGTGGGAACCCACAGTGGGCCAAGAGGATTGTTTGAAGTGGTCCTAGATAAAATACCAGCTCTGCCAGTTAGGGAGGAATAAAGCTCAAACCCAGCTTGCAGCTTTACCACAGTCAGTAGCTATCATTAGGTTTAAGGTCAATATTACATACTTTTAGAGCATTTGCAGATCAGACTACTACATGCTCCTGTGATTCCAAAGAACATTCTTACATGAGAAAGTCTGTTATCAAATTCTCCAAAAAGGGGACTGAAACAGAGTCTTAAGTGTTTTCTTGAACCAAGGTTTATAATATGATACGCTACCACCCTGAGGTAGCAGGTTTACTTACTGGTCCAGAAAGTGATTTCCTTGGCTCCTCTAACTCCTCTGTGACCAGTGAGTCAGAATGCCTGAGAGGATATTTCTTAAGTGACCCAAGTTTCATTAGTTTTAAAAAGTAAACTATTTGAGGCAGTTGAAAAGTTCTCTGTCCTTCTGAGTATTGGTGGCTTAGTAGGTCTGCTCAATTTCAGATCTTGTATGATAATTCTGTTCCAATATGAAGTTCGAAATATGGACCAAGCATGACAGATTACTTCTCAGTACTATCTAAAATTCTGTAAAGTCACAACATACTTCTAAGAAAGGATAAAAGTTTAGTCTGAATTCAGGACCCTGTGTGAAAGGCACCATAACACACAGACAGAACTGTGTAGGCACAGATGAGTGAAGAGGAAAAGGGAAGAATGCAGGAGAATAGGAATTTAATTAGAGGCCTCCAGGAGAGGTAGGAATTGAACTCATGCATTCTGATGCATTCTGAATGCCAGCCCTGTGGTTCATCTTTGCTTCGTATGAATGAGAAAACAATGAATGAGAAAAAAATCTTCAGTTTCATTTAAGCTTCTGAGATTTCAGAATGTTTCCCATTCCCATACATGTCCAAGAGATTTTTCATGAAAAAGCCAGTAGGAGCATAAATTCTCTCTTCTGGTCTATTGGATGTTCAGTTACTTAAAATGAAATTGTTTCACCAGGAAAGCCGGACCTCAGATTTCCACTTTCGGTTGCCCTTCATGAAAAGTTCTTGCTCTAACCTGGGCCTTTTATTGTCCCTTCCTGCTCTGCTTGTCCTCCCACAGTATTGGGACTCAGGTGCCATGATCATTTGGCACAGATTGTCAGATACTATATTCTCCATGAGTGTGGTTCTGATATAAACTAGCCGTAACAGAGACTTGGAACTTTAATATGTTATATCCCATGCCAGTAGTCCTGTCATTAGACTACCTGCTGCTCTAAGATAAGTGAATTTGTGCCTCTGCAATGGATCAAAGATGTCATGTCCTCCTTGTCAAAGCTGGGAGCATAGCCTTGGTTGCATAGTGGGGACAGTAGAAACAATTTCAGAGGATCCGTATTTCAGTCTGGAATGGGCAGAGAGCAAAACACGACTCTGTCCCTGCTGTGTGCCCTTTGCACCATGGTGAAACAGGAAATTGCCACCTAAGTGCTCATTCCCTTCAGAGCAATTCTGGCTATTTAAGGACAAGAAATCACTATGAGCAAGAAAAGAATGTGACACAAATTATCCTGTGCAGATTTCAAATTTAACTTGCCACTGCCTGTGCACGTGCTTCAGGAACTGCTTTTTGCGTAGTTCTGCAACAAAATGCCCAAGTTAGATGCTTCTGAATTCTCTAAACTGATAAAGTCAACTGGAGTAGTTTTGACCTCATGAATGCATTAGAAATGGCTTGTTAGGGACCACCAGGGGTTGCAGGCGCAGATGGCTGCTCAAATAGGAGCTTTAAGGAGGAGATGATTTGATCTGCAAATATCATTGCTCCCTGTCTCTTGGTGGAATGGAGCGTCTGGCTAGGAGACCACTATGAAAGGCTGTCCTAGTTCTCCTCCTACTCTCCCACCTCCACAAATGAAAAAAATACTGGGAGAGCTTAACAGAGAATAGCAGACAGTGCTGGTATTATCAGAGATGGTCGCCATAGGAAGAAAGCAAGCACAGAGGCTAAGAAAGGATAATGACAAAAAGCAGCCCAGTTACCAGAGGAGACTTTGGTGCCTTAGTATCCCCCAGATCTCAAAAAAAAAGCAAGGCTCTAAAATCTTCCATAGAGGGGGAGAATATGTAGCGTTAGATCTGATATGGGAGATTTAAGTGGCAGGGTTGTCAGCCTAAACAAGTAAGAGTAATAAAACAGTATTGTTAGAATGGGAGAATATATGCTATATGATGTCAGTGTTCTGCTAACTCAACTTACCTGTTCTGCTGTAGCAGTGATAGATGGTCTGCACACTCCATGACAGATCTGGTGGGAAGCAGTTTGGATTCATCCAGCTGATGCCCATAAAGGCTGAAAGGAGTGCCTTTTGGTGGCCAATTAAAAGTAATTCTCAGAACTATTTGGGACAATGCTAAAAGCCACTTAAAAATAAAATGTGTTGCTGGCAAGATCAAAAGAAGAGGCATCCTTGCTAGAAAAGCTTCCTTTCTTCAGAAGGCAAGAATCCAAGGTGAGCAGTACTTATTAAGGGCCCATTTTGGCAAGCTCACCTACAAAAAAAAGGAGTGGGTATGCCTTTTGTGAAGCTAAATAAAGTAGCTGGGCATAATGATTTAGTGGCAGAATTTTATAAGGATTTTAAAAAGAGTTTTCACTTGGGTATTGATAGGTATTTGATGTGATCAAACAAGGAAGAAAAAACCCCACCTCTGCTAGAACAGAAGCAGGGAGAACTGTAACATCCAAAAGGAGAAGAGAGCAGAATAATTAACTATTCTTTGTATAGATTTATATCTTTAATAAATGGTAAAATGAGAATTTGTGCAGACATTGGCAAATTGTGAAGTGAGAGTACTAAAAGTACGTGTACATTTCTAAGTATTTGTAACCTTATTTGTTAAAACTTGACATAGATAGATGAAGTGCATGTAGTAAAAGCAAGGTCTCAAACAGCCATATAGCACTGCATGAAGCGACATCTCTCTGCACACCCCAAAAATCCTTTGGTAGAATTCAGCACAGTATATGGAAGATATGTTTAAAAAAAATGGCCTGGAAAATAAGTTAAAGTTTTCAGCTCTCTACAATAACTCTGTAGCTTCTGAATAGCGGATCTTGTCTCACAGGGTATCCCTATTCCCAAGAAGCCGAATCTGAAGTGTAAAGAAATACTGTAAGTTCAAGATGGCGAAGATGATAGCCAGTCACTAAGTATATATCACTACTTCAGCGCCACGGTATTTGTGATGCTAGTTTGTGCCCTGTCCTGCACAACCTTGCACAGCCTGAGGTGCCATGCAGTGCTTCCCCTTGCCCCTTCTGTTCTGCTGGAGGTGCCATGCGGTGCTTCCCCTTGCCCCTTCTGTTCTGCTGGGTGCTGGGACGCTGCTGTCATGGCCTGTCTGTGCCGGCGGTGGGGGCGGAGGCTGGCGGGCCAGGCCGCACGCGCCCTCCGCTCTCCTCATCCGCCGCCCCACCGTGAGAAGCGCCGCGGCAGGCAGAGCTTGCCTGCCTGAGCCGCCACCGGGCACTGGAAGGGGTGCAGATGAGGGAAAAGTTTGTTCCTGGGAAAGGATTATTTGTGCCTGTATGGAGGAAGAGAGAGGAGGAGGTTGCTGCACCCTCTGTGAAGTCCAGCCCACCCGCCCCAGCATCAGGCAACCTGGGCCTCAGGGTTACAGAGAGGAGAGGACTCCCAATCACCAGCTCTGGAGCCCCGCTGCCTTCTTATCCAAAAAGTCTGATAATACTCTGACATTGTTTGGAGGAGAGTACAGTGTTATGAAGGATGCAAATAAAGTTGCAGTTTGTAATTGTTACCCTGGAGGAAGTCCACCGCTGGGAGAGACAAAAGACACGGGGACAAATTGCTAGGGAAGAAGCAAAAGAGGAACAGATACTGAGAAATATCAGATCATATCCTTGCCCTCTGTGGCAAGTAAAAGTTCACAATTAAGTACACCTAAGATCCTGATAATTTTATTTAATTATTTGCTATTTTGAGATTTTGTTTTATTAGATGAGATGCTTATCTCACAAGATTGCTGCCTATTACTCCCCTTCTGCACCTGTGATACTTTAAACTCTGTGCAATTCCTCTGCACTGACTTCTGTCCTTGTGGTTTGATGGGATTTTAGTCCCTTAGATCGTCAATTCTCATTTCTTCTTTGCACCCTAAAGACTGTTTCCTGTTGCAATCCATCCCACCCTGCTTAGGAGGGTGCAAACTGCTAGCAGTGGCAAATGATAGCAAAATGCAGTAAGTAATAATTATCTTGGAGAGTGGTAAAGCTTTGGACTTATTCCAAGCTTGCAAACGGGTAGCTGTAGTACCAGCTAGTCATACCCTTTCAAAAAAGATTGCATGCTATTGAGCAAAAACTACACATGAGCACTGCAGTGTGGGACAGGTTCCTGGAATAGCTTCCCATGGAAAAATAGATTGCTAGTGCACACTGTCTTCTGTCCAAAGTATCCATGGCAATATAAAATATGTTGTAGGTTTAGCATGGAGAGAGAATTTGAGGCTGGAGTGAAGGCAGTTTAAACAGGAAACCCACATTTCAAAATACTGTGTATGTAAAACAACAGTATACAACTCCTTTTTTCACTGGTTTCTGCTGCTGAGGCTGCTGTTGTTTAGTTTGACTTCTTATTATTTGCTTTTATAAGAGCGCATATATTTACAAAGGATCAGGCCACTACAAGCCTCATTTAATGTCCATTTGCTACCATTTGCACCACATTACAAATGCATTTACAAAGTGAATGTAAAAACAAATGTGAGCCCTATAGAAAGGCGCCCTGAGCCTGTGTGTGATTGCAGCTGTATGTAACAGCTCATAAACGGTGTCGGCTGGAGACTACACTTAAGTACTGCAGCACAGGAGCTTGTCATTTCCTTAACCAGATTGCAGCATCTGTATTTCCCTTGCCCTTTTCCTCATGCTGTTAAGCCAGAGAATTCTTTCTAGAGCAGTCATCTTAAAAGCCAAATAGCTCCTTTGGAACAGTTCGTAATGCTGTCATCTTTAAAATATGCCCTTGTGCTGTAAAGTCGTCTTAAGAGCTGCAGCCTCGCCGGCTCGCGTACTACGCCGAGATGCAGAGGAAAATCAAAACCAGTCTCTGAAACAGTCGTGTTGGCAGGTGAGGCTGGGTAGCAGCTGTAGAAGTTCAGCAAATGAGAAATTCTTATGATCTCAACCAGACATACTAAAATTCACCATGTCCCAGGCTGTCCACATCTCAAGATGCATCTATTAGCTATACTGGCTCCTGGAACTCCATTTCACTGCTGCTCTTCAGGAGTGAAGCTGATGCCAACATTTTCTCACAGTATGAGTGGATACAAAATGGAGCAAGGTGCCTGTGTTCATATAGATCCAGCCACACTATCAAGAGTTAAGGACTTTCTTCAAGGTTATTCATTTGCATGCACTGAGCATTGCAGCTGAGACATCAATCACCTTGCAAACAAGCAGCTGCAGAACGCAACTGTCAGGAACAGTCTTCCCTGTAAGCAGCGTTGGTCCCTTTTGGGGATAATTGTTTCTGACCTGTTTAAATCTCCAGCATGTTTCATGAAATGTGAGTTCTAGAAAGCACTAATTTGGCTGACCAATATTGACCCATTTGGAGTGTCAAATAGTGCAAAGGAAGAGAAGGATTCAGGAAAAGTTGATCCAGCAGTTAAGTGTAGCAGGACAGTTACTTTGATGTGTATCTCGCTCACTAGAAGCAGGCACCTGGAAGGGAAACGGCAAGACCAAGAGGACAACTAGTGCAACTCAATCCAACTCTTGTTCCTGGTACACACTCCTTGTTTAAATCCTAATGTATGTTTTCCCTACTGCTTATATAACACGTATGCAACATACCGAAAGCACTTAAAGTGAACAGAAGACCTCTTAACTCCAGTGGACTGAGGTTTGATGCCTTGCATAAAAAAATAAATATTAATGGTCAAATTAGGGATAATAGGAATGACACAGTCTTTACTCTTAACAGATCTCGTATAAGCACCAGTAGCTATCTTGCCCTGGTAAGGGCTATGAGATTCGACTCTGATTTTAATGACGGATATATGCAGTCATCAGGAATGCTCCTATGGAGGAACTGCTAAACTTTCATCATATGCTCTTCTGGTGTTCATAGATAAAATGCAAAGTTAGTTTTGTGGTTTTACAACTGAATATAATTTCTCTGTTTTGCATTCTTTTGTGTTGGGATCTTTATTTTTCAGTCAGAAATTTCAATAGGCCCAGTCCTGACAGAGAATACAGGCAAGACTCCCACCATCTTCAATGCTACAATATGATTTAGTACTTATGAAAACTGGAGAAAAGCAAATGTATTTCCAGTGCTAAAAAGAATCACACAGGGAAACTCCCTTTATTTTCCATTTCTGTTCATAGATGAGCATGTAAAATAATCTCTAATTGACTGCTACACACAGAAACGCAGAAAAAGAATTCTGCCAGAGGATAATATTATACATAAATTTCCACTAAGTATTTGCATAAGGGCTTTCACATAATAGTCTCTAATATAGCTAGGAAAAGTTATAAATTTTTCATTTTTGTTCTGCTGGCTGCATTGTTTTCTCTTTTGTTCTTATTGCTCTGAAATTAAAAAAAAAAAAAAGAAAAGAAAGAAAATGTCTTCTCATCCATCATACAGTGATGGTGAACCTGGTAAAGTTTGCGTTTTACTATTTATTTTCTTGAATATTATCTGTAGTTTTTGACATTTCTAGGAAGTTGTATCTTCCCCTCTTTCGGAGACTGGGATGAAAATATGGTAACGAGGCCGCCTCAGGGAATTCTTGTGCCTGTTGATGTCAGTCAAAACAAAAAAGCAATGATTTCTTACCTTCAGAGTTCCCGGTTCTCTCTAAAACCAAGAAATGTTGAGGTAGGTAAAATTATTTGTGGATGAGAGGAACAGGCAAGGGCTAGCTGAACTTCTTGAAACTTCAGTCCAGTGCTCTTTTGATGTTAACGTTAAGGGTTAGGTCAGTTGTTGCACTATTCCAATGAGTTTGCTGGTCTTTAACACAGCTCTTGAGGCAGACGATTTAGTGTGGTATGATGCCTGTCTGAAATTATTTCAGGGTAACAGAGATTTTATTGTGAAAGCAGGCAAAAGGATATGTGCTCAGGCACAAGGTGCACAAGGGTGATCTTTTTTAAAGAAACAATTTCATTGGAAAGTAGGACGCTACTTTTTTAAAAGGTGAATTAATTTATAATGGTAAAGAAAATATCCCGTGAGCCAAACCAATGTCAAACACTGCATCCAAGATCCAAGAGTCACAGCTCTGAGACAGAACAGATAATCCTGGGATATGAGAAAAGAGAACTGGAACAGATGTATGGCACTCTAGGGGAGACAGACAGCCACTTGCGAGCTGAAGAAGTACATGTATTAAAACCCTTTCTTGCTTTTTTTCCTCCTGCATTTTGTTTGCTACTCTTGCTAAATCAGTGCAGTTTCAAAACAGCCCTTACCTCCTGCTTGATTTAAACAAAGACAGAAGGTATGATATCACCTGATGATCTAAGACAGAGTTGTAACCACAGTGAAGTCATGTGGGAGACTGGTTTTAGAAACTGCTTTTCTGACTGTAAGTATCTCCAAAATTGAAAAGCAAGTAGGAAAAGAATAGTTAGTGAAAGGAAATTAGAAGAGTAGTATTTTCATGTTTTATAGTTGCAGTCAGTGGGACCTTTTAACAATCCTCTTTTATACTGTAGACAATGTTCTGAATTTTTAATGATCTGCTGCTTTGCCCAGGGTGGTTGAAGGTTAAAATGTTCTTTGGGTGGATGAAAAGTTTTGCAATTTTTATGGTAAATTCTAATGTTCTCCGTTCATACCATCATATTAAACTTAGCAAATAAAGGACTTTATCGAGCAAATATTTATTCATACAAGCAGCTTGACATATGTAACTGTCTAGCTCCCCCATACATTTAGCACTAATGATACTTGATCTTCTTTGAATAACTTTCTTTAAAAGATGAGACTGGAAAATTTCTTCAAAGTAAATACATTTTGAGTGGGAAAAATGCAAGGGGAGATGTTACATTTTCCTAACAGAAAAGAAAGGGCAGCATAGTTACTCTTTAGAAGGCAAATTCAGAGTTGTTTTAACAACATTTAAGACAACTGCCACATGTTTAATGTCTTGAGAAATCTGAGTAACAGTCTTCCTGCTTTTTCTGCCAGAGGGAGTGACGTAACAGGAACCATGTACATAGCTTTCCATTTTAAACGTTATTTCCATTCTTTTTGTTTATGGTTAAGGTCACACACTCTGGCAGCCTCAAAAATAGTAAAATTACGTTAATCTGTAAATCAGCATACTTCTATCTCGGGATGAATTGCTTATAGCTCTCTTTATAGTTGCCAGTCCTCCTCAGATTTGCAGGTAATACCTGCTTCCTCTTCCCAGTCCCCTTCATCTCTCCTTCAAACTGCACAATTGGACTGTAACTCCCGCTAGCAAGGACAGGGGAAACACCATCAAAACATCCCATCATGAGTAGCAGTCATTTTAATGAAAAAATAGCATGCTTTTGGCCTGAATGCATGCAGTCTGAGCATGGCTGTCTTTGCTCTCCAGAACAACTGTGCTTGAAAAGAAGAAAAAAACTTCAGTTTTGGGAGAGAAAAGAGGGAAAGGAGAGAATATTAGGAGAAAGCAGAGAAAGGAATTGCTTATTTACGGAGCTGAATAGACATAAAAAAGCCAACAAATGAGGATGAAATGAAATCCAGTGTGTGTGAGAGAAAGAAAAAGGAACAAAAAGCAGTGGCACCAAAATAAAAGTAGTGATAATGGACAAAAAAATGTGTAAGAATTTTAAGCAAAGTAAAACAGGAGTGTGAATCAAAGTTATACAGGGGCTATATATAAACTCTTCAAAATCATGGGCAAGATACATAAAAGTCTAGCTTTTTACAGTGATAATTGAAAGGCTCGGTGTATTTGGATTTACATTTGTGCTCTAGCTAGCAAGCTCTGTATCATGAATGACATGGAAGCTCATTACTGAAAGCAGAAGAAAGTTTAGAAGACAGCTACTAGTAGGGGGTGTTGGAAGGGTAGATTTATGAAGGAAGTTGGAAACACATTTGTGCAAAAGTGTGTGCACACAGGTGCACCTTGCAGGCTTGTTTGGAAAGTGGATTCATCCAGGCTTCAGAATTCAAAATGCAAACATTAGCACTTGTGATTGTGGTCATGGAGAGTATTAGATAAAGCAGATACTTTTGGTCAGACTTAATTTGTCCCCTTGCACTGTTTATCTACCTAATCACCTGTGGATGCTAAGTCCTTTTAGAGAAAGGCTCTTGGTGTAAGGTGTGTGCTGAGTCTCGGGCACTGGATTCTCAATCTCTGTTAGATGCTACTAGAAATAAATAATAAATAAAAGTAAAATAAATAAAATAATAACATGAAGAGCAACCTTTGCTAATATCTGAAACCAAACAACTGAATCTTACCAGTACAAAGACCTACCATCTGCCTTTCTTTCTGCTGTCTGGCTGACTGATTGCAGGTGCAGAATAAAATCAAGCATAACTTGAAATGTCCTCTGTGTAGATAATCTTATATTTCCCAAGCTATTATAAAAAGTATTAAAGAAAGAACATTTAGGCTGTGTGTTAGGAAAGTGTTTTGTCAGATGATTTTGGAACTTTGAAATAATCCCTAGTCAAGAGTGCATGCTGGGCTTGGATATCCGAGGGTGAGTTCGTCACCCTCTTTGCTCTGATTGAAAGTCCCTACCCCCTTGATGAGGGAGGGGGCCTGGAAAGGCCACAGCGGGGCAGTACCAGGAAGGGATGGAGTGGCAGAAAGAGGTACTGTCCCGGAGCCACAGTACCAAAGGGGATCCCGGCAGGGTTTCTGTTGCTCAAAAATTTTCCTTGGGAAAAAGCTCTCTGATGAAAAAAGAGTTTTCATCAAGCCAGCAATAATTCCTGATATGACACAGTCTCAATCTGCTTGCTGATGCCAAAATGTTCTCACTGTTAATACTATGGGCCTGACTTGTCCCAGAGTACTTAACATGATTTAAAGCTATTTAGTTCCTGACTTCTCCCTATTTCTTTTGCTCAAATATACCTTCACTGAGAGAGAAAAGTCCTGTTGTGATTTGGGGACCTGTTTGTCTGACCTCCATACCATGCAAATCAGTGGAATTTATACTAGAGGATACAAAGATAAGCACTAGGGCTTTTCTAGAGGGGTGTCATGTCTCATAAATCTGTCAAAACACTCTGAAGGAGTCAGTGAGGCCACATTTAAAAATTCCCTGGTTATCTGTAAAGTAAATTGTGTTTTCGAAAGTTAGTCTCCCAGAAGACCCTTATGGAAATTAAGCTCCCACTGGATAGAAGGGAAAGGCTTTCTCTGGATTAATACTGACTAATAGGGAGCAAAAGCAAATGTTTGCAGTGAGCAGAAGTTTTCAATAGTCTCTCAGGCCTTAGTTTTGAGACCACAGAGGCTCTGGAATTATCTGGGAGCAGAGTTAAATAGTGGAAAAGGACCCTTTCAAAATGGCTTTGTAGTATTAAGGAAACTGAAGGAAAAATTCAGCAAAAATATCATTCCTTTATTCTTTCTCAAAGATCTGCTACTGACTACTGTCCCAGCTCTTGAGCTAAGTGGCCTTTTGACTCCCAGTCATGTTCTTCTGAGTCAGACAATTTGGAAACCTGTGGTCTTTGTTCTTTGTACTGTATGATCAGCCGTTTTGATTCATTGTGGTCTTGAAGTACAAACCCTTTCACTTAGAAGTTCTTCATGAAAAATTCCCTGTTCTGCTTTTCTGTCCTTAACCTTGTTCCCATTACCATTCCGTTACACTCTTCATGTCTGGGGCAGTATTTTCCTTCTTTCAGCTGATTTTATCCCTTCCAAATCCAGAATAAATATTTAAATGGCAAAGAAAAAGAATCTTCTAGGACAGGGAAAAGGAAAATTTTACTTGCTTAGAGTTGAATAGATCCTTTCAAGCCCATTTAACAAGCCTCCCACTGATACAGAACTTAGTGTTACCCAGTAATAATGCAAATGTATTTGCGTGTGTGTGTATATATATATACACACACACACATACAGATATACATATATATTATACATATATGGCCACCTTGGTGGTGGGCCAAGTATATTGAAATCATGGTTCCTACCTTCCATACCAGTGCCATGTGGGCCACCTCTGCTCCAGGATTCAAGGCAGTGAATATTAGACAGAAATTCTTTCTAGGTCTTTTTCTTGTGCTTCACAAGGACATGGACAACTTATGAACCTCAGTGCACTCCGGAGTTATCCAAATCACGGTGCAGTTATGTGAACTACCACTATCTAAACATTAAGAAATGAGATGGATAGCACTTTTTTAATTAATAGAAGCACATGCATCTCTACCCCTTTTGTTTATCCAAAGCTATGTTATATTATGAGACTGATTTCTGAGAGATAAAAGACCCCACCTGTCGATCCTGTGCCATGTGCTCTAGGTGTCCCCACTGGAGCAGGGAGGTTGGACTAGATGATCTGTAGAGGTCCTTTCCAACCTCAACCATTCTGTGATTCTGTGAAATTAAAGTCTGACCTAGGGTGCTCGTTTATAGGCCTGTTTGTGCTCTACTGATGTTGGTTGACCCAAGGTGGCACGCTAAGCTGAAAGAGCAGAAGCTGCTACCACTTCCCTTTGTCTGTACCTGCCCTTCTTCAGAGGGACCTGTTGGGTAGATACAGTAGAGAGGTGAAGGGAACAGACAGCAAGAGAAACTCTGCAAGTAACTGCAGTCCATCCATTGCCAGCAAGCAGCTCTGATTTCAATGCACTCTTTCACCTACAAACCCTTACAGGATGTAAAGGTGCAGGAGAGGTTACAGCCGCTCAAGTTGTCCTTGCTGTTGGAGCAACAGCCTCCAGCAAAGAGCGAGCAGTACAGCAGCTACAGCCAGGAGCAGTAACCGCTTCAGCCATCCTTGTTTAATCTGCTTTTGCTTGTGAACCGAACTCACTGAAATCATTGCACAGATAAAGGGTTCCTGAGCCCTCCAAAGAGCTGTAGTCTCCACACTGTTATCACATTCTCTGTTTGCTATCCTTAGGAAAGGGAAAAATGAAATAAAACTCCCTCTGCCTACAGACTGGAAGCCCACTGACTTTCAATCATTTTAATAGTCAATTACAGTCAAGAATATTTGTTTTGCCCCTCCTCATGTCCTCACACATAGATCTGGCTTGTCACAAGTCATTCATTGTGGGCTTATAGAAACTGCACACGCTACTCCCAGCTTAGCCATTAGTGTCACATAATAAGCCATTTATAGCCTTTTATTAATTGAATATTCAGATAATGGAGTAG
Organism: Tinamus guttatus; assembly: GCF_000705375.1. Next base: position 46,166 of record NW_010589149.1, on the reverse strand, counting down.
AAGTGGGCACTGTTACTATGTCTTCAGGTCTTTCTCAGGGCTTGTGAGATAGATTATATGTGGAAAGGCTTGTGACTTGAATATGAGCCAGTTGTCACATGAATAATGGTATCAGGCTTCAGCCTTTGTAAACAAAACTGTACCAGTGGATTCTGCTTTGATTTTGTTGTAATTGGTTTTAAAACAACCTCCTGTAGCTGTTTAGCATCTGATGGCGGAAATGAAAGATATTGATGAACAAACAACTCAGTAAAAGATTCTGATAGACTACACAGCATCTCACTCTAGTGGAGTTGGTTAAGAAACAAGGTGCTATTTAAATGGAGCAAGAATTTAAGAATCTACTTACAAGCATTTAAAAAATGTATTTAGAGTTCCCAGTCGCTAAAAAAATCAAGAAAAAAAAAAGTCCTTTGTAAAAGTCTAGTTTACGCATAAATAAAATGCGTTCTGGCAGATGTAAAGAAAAAAAAGTCCCTCTTTGAAATCCAAACACATTTTTCAGAGCAAATTACAAATGCTGCATTAAAACTACTCTGGAAAACCCTCTCTAAAGTAGACTAGTTAATAAAGTTAATCAACACATACTGATTGTTGTTTTGATAAGTCCTGCTGCTAAGTTATTTCGTGCTTCCTTTTGGATAATTTAGTGTTTATTTTAATAATGTAGAGGACCAGTCAAATCCTCCTACTTCAAGAAATACCCCTATTCATTAAGAGTTCTGCTTCCTTTAGTATGGTTATATGCTTCAATAATTACTGTGAGGCTCCCAGTGTAAAAAATCACAGAACAAACTACATTCTGATGAGTAAAAAGGGTCACTCCTATTCTCTATTCATCTTGATAATCTCCATTGCTATGTAAATAGCAGCAGACATTAACATGATTCATGTGTAAGAGTTTATCAGCTGAACACTGAATTTAGATAAATTCTTCCTAAATACAAAGTGACATGACTGGAGGTAATGAACGGTAGAAATACGAAGATATTTGGAGTTTTTGGTTCTATAGTGAACACCCCCTCTACAATATTGCAGATGTACATGTGTATCGATATGAACACCTGATGTAATCAGACAAGTCTAGCAATCTGAAAATACGCCTTTATTCATTATCTTATTTCCGCTTGGTACTGGAGGTCTCAGTCCAGATAAGGTTGAAGATTTGTGTAATTTTGAGCACATCTGTAGTTCTACTATAGTAATTTATGGGTAAATTACAACCTGTAGTTATTTTTCCATACATGCAGTAAATAATATTGCAGTAATGTGAAAACAAAATGATTCATACAAAAGATGTGTGTGTTTCTTGTTTTAGCTCACCATACTATTAAATATCAGTAGAGACGCCACTTTCTCTCACCTTCCACCTCTGCAATTAATGCCTCTGTGCTTTCAAATGAGCACTGATGGGGGAGGCAGTATAAAGTAGTTAGCACACTGTAAATTGAAATGCCAGCTTTACTGCGTAGCAACATCCCTGAACAGTCAGGACTCCTGAGACTCCTTAAAGAAAATGATATGCTCAATGCCTGTGGACCTGACAACAGACTAAAACCATTGTCAGAAAATGCAACCACCTAACACAATATGCAGCCTGTTGGTGAGATGTTGGGGTGCATAATCTGGATGCTATTGAGAAAGGAGACTGACATGTTGACTGACTGAACAGTAATTTTCATTTCTAAATCATAATGGCTTCATTATCTTGTTGATCTCTCTGAAAGCATCTTACTTGGGCTTCTTTCAGTTGTTTCTCAGGCTCAGTGATAGAGTGCTGATATAAATGATATTACTAGCAGCATATGCATATCTGGTCGTATCACAAACAGAAGCATTTTCAGAGGCAGGATTTGGTGCACTTCACACACAGCAGTGGTTAGGAGAGTTTCTGTGTATTGTAAACCCTCATATGCACCTGCAGTTCAGATTCTCCTTGTGCCCAAACAGGGTCTGGTTGCAGCATTTTAGTTTCAAGCAATGTGGAAGTTATGTAGGAAGATGTCATCATTAAACATGGTTGTCAAACAGAAATATTTTCAAGAGGTCACTTCCAGGAAGGCCTGTATATCCTGCTGTCAAAATAACACAATGTAACAAAGCTGACCGTATGCAATATCAGAATATTGGGTAAATTGGACAGGGACTAAATAGCTTCAAATACAGAAGAAGGTTAAGCAAGGTTTTGATACTCATGACGCTTTCAGCTCCACTGTCTTCAGAACCGATGTGTGGTGGGACATTGTTACTCAGCCTGTTATTCAGCAGCCCCAAATAAGTATGGAGCTGTATCTTGGCCAATGTAGCATGACACCTCATGAGGAGGCCAAAAATGTAATACCACATTCCTTCCTGAATAGAAAAGTGATAGGAAATGTTTGAAAGTGTGAGGGGTAGGTCTCACAATTTTGCCAATAGGTGTTGCAGGTCCTGACATGGGCAGTCAGTATCATCAGACAGACAAGGTACATCAGAGTCCTGTTAAGAGAAACTATGAGGTAGACCAGATATGAATTGTATTTCATTGATATACAGGGTTAAAAGACTTGGTACCAGTACAGAACTTAGATATAATCTTTTGAGTTAAGGTTTACAAACTGCCATTCATGAAGACTGCACAATAGTTTTAAAAAACAAGCCCCAAATTTAAGCAATGTAATCAGGTTCTATTTTAGGCAGTTTCACCAGAGAACCAGTGAGCCATGCTATGTTTGTAGGTGGAAGCCAGATGAAAGAACATAGCATTGCTTATTACCTTTTCCATTAGCTTTCCGTGTGGGCTGTCAGTGGAAGAACTTGATCATACATACTGCAATCACAGTGAAAATCATCTAGCTCTGCAATTAGTAAGATGCATATTGTTGACAAGATCCATTACAATTAAAAAGATGCATATTGTTGACAAGATGCATTGAAGGATGAGGTATTCTCATTCTTTGTAACAGTCAATAAGCAGCAATACAGCATGGCAGTCACCTGCGTTGCAAATATGCTACCTGGTTCTGAAAAACTGGTCATCCTGTAGTTAGCAGTCTGGGTTTGAATGTAAGGACCAGGAATTTCAGGAATTGTCTTCCCTTGCAGAAGTAGTAGCTTTCAAATCCTTGTAGTTTTCTCTAATCTCCTTATTGAGATGTGTTTTTGAATATTACTGTATACAATATTAATGTACAGACTAATAGACATCTTGGGCTGTGATTAGAGAAGGCGCAATTATTCTCAGCTTTGTCCTCAGGCTCTTGGTGACCACCCATTCGGACAGAGGTTATTGCCCTCCATAAGGCTTGTACAGCAGTTCAGGGCTGGTTACCAGAGTGCCACAAGGAGGATCTCAGCATGTTAGTTTTGTTAAATTAAATGTCAGAAATATGGATAGGAAGAGAACTGAAAACAAACAAGATGCCAGTCACAATACTCATTTTAATTGTTAACTTTTATCCATAGGGACAGAAGTAGTACTTGACATCTATTTAAGTCACTTACTAACTGTATAATTAATGGGGCTAGGTTAACCTTGACTGTGAATTTCCTCTGGAAACTATATGCCAAAGCGTTTGAAGTTCCTCTGTTTCAATCTGAGTGGCCCTGTAGGAGTGCTTCTGACCCATTTAATGAGATGATCAGCCCTCTCAATTTATTCTAATTTATTTGATAAAGAGGATACAGCACAAGCTAAACTGATCTGCAATTGTACCAAGTAAGCAGATATCATTTGCAGGTGAAAGTATTTTTATCTTCTGAACTCCTGGCTTGAGCACATGTGTACTATTGTGTTCCTCAGCACTATGTTCCCATCAGAGTGGGTTGAAGAGGTAACTCCTGACTTGTTACTTGAAAGAGGTTAATAAAGAGAGGAAAGGAGAGATGTGTTTATCAGAGAATCTGACTTGACACTATTTCACACACAGTCACATATGAACAGACATATATCAGTGATTTTCAGCCCATGATTAGAGTATTTCTGACGCATCCAAGAAAGGCAACTGAGAAAAGCAAGGCTATTGTCTGTGAGTTAAATTAACTCTTCAGAGATCAGTACTTCCAGTGAAAAATATCTGAGTCCGCAAAAAGAAAAAAGTTGCCAACTACCAATGTATGTAATATCCAGTGTGCTGATAGCTCAGTCAGTCAAACACATTCTCTCTCTAGAGCAAACTGGCAGCGTAGGGACTGTAGAATGTTGATGGGGTACCGTAATATTAACTGATTGCTGTCTGAACTTTTAGAAAACAGATCTAACATGATTAGCCTGGACAAGGTCACTCATGACCTCACCAAGTTTCCTACCAGGTATAGCCTGAAATAATTTTATTTGAGCATTTATAAGGAAGATAAGTAAGTAACTGTTGTGGTTTTACACAGGGATGTCTACTTCATGGAGGGCAGATTTTAAAACTTTTCTTGCAGTTGGTGATAATATTTCTCTAGACTGTCTACATAACTGTTGGCCAACTCAAAGATGAATGTTTTCTTGAAGATTTCATGTACTTCTCCAGGTTGAGCAACAGAGCTTCAGAACCGATGTGCGACAGCGCATTGTTATTCAGCCCCAAATAAATATGAAGCTGTATCTTGGCCAATGTAGCATGAGGTGAGGAGGCCAAAAGTGTAATACCACATTCCTTCCTGAGTAGAAAAGTGATAGAAAATGTTTGAAAAGTGTGAGGGATAGGTCCCACAGCTTTGTCAATAGGTTGTTGTAGGTCCTGGCATGGGCAGCCAGTGTCATCAGATGGACAAGGTAAGTCGGAGACCTATTAAGAGAAACTATGAATAGACCTGATATGAATAAAGAACTGAACTTTTGAACAACAGGATAAATATGATTATGATCTCAATCAAATGATGATGATGAGCTCAAGACTGGTTCTGAAGCCTTCAGCTGCAAAAGCCAAGTATGACAGTATTACTGCTGAAGTCAGTCAAGGTCAGAAAAGTCCTTAGCCTGAATGCCTGAACAGAGGTCATCAAGTTAGGTTATGTACAAGCTCGAATTTCAGGCAGATCATTGACATGACTTTGGCTCTGCTCTTTTCCTTCACAGCCTTGCTCTCTCCTCTGTGAGAAGGAGGGACTAGCCCTACCTGTAACTGCTGTGAGAACCTACAGTTGTTACAAAGCCACTTCTTTCCCCTGTGTGGGGTGATGAATCATTTTTGTGAAGTACTAGAAAGAATTTCAGAAACTGTGCACCAATCACTTTTTGATTAGTAATTACTTGCCTTTAATCTGATTCAAGAGACACTGGTTTCAGACCTGTTGGGTTCTCACCTTTGCTCTGTATGGAAGAAGTCTGTCTCACTGAAAACCCCACACAAATGTTTGAGCTTAAAAAAGGACATCTTGAGTTTGGACTGGGAGAAGCCTGTTCACGTCATGTTAGTGTTTAACTATTTTTCAAAGACTTTACCAGGAGTGTCTGTCTGACAAGTCTGGTATCAAGCATTTCACTGACTCTATGACTTGATTCCACTGGTTCTCTGCCTCCTTACTAAGGACAGAACACCTAAATGCCTGATCCTTCTAAACTCTTTTTGCCTGGCCCATAAAGTGCCATTTGTTTCAATGAAAATCACGCCAAGTTACCCAAATGTTTTTATTTTAAAGAGAAAGAGTGCTAGTCTCCATCTTTCTACATGCTGAGTTTTTATGAAAAGGAGAAAATTGCAGTATCTTTGGTGCACTGTCAGACACTGTAATTGGCTTAATTTCATTATTAGGTATTGAGTCTGTTTCATTTTCAGGAATGATGCAGAGGAACTATCTGTGAATAGACAGAAATGAGAGAGGGGAAGAAAACCAGGTGCTTTTAAGAGAACACTAACAATCTCAGATAAAAACATTTAATGGCTTATAATTCATTAGTCCTGAACAAGGTTTTAGCATATCAAATCCCCTTATGAGAGAGGTGGGTGAACTGAAAAGTTTCTCCATTAGATCAAAACTAGCATTGCATGGTTCAGATATGAATTTCCTTATGAGTATTCAATTTACACAAATAGACTGGATGTTTCCAGATTTACAGTAAAGCCTGGTACTAGAAAAAAAGGTTGAGATACAGTGAAATCTCATGAGAAAGGCTAAGGGAAGCGTTGGAAGAAGTGTGTGGCTGAGTAAAAAATGTCAACTGGAGACAATTCATCCACAATTTTCTGCTAAATATTGCCAGTCCACAGGGATGAAAATAAGCCAGGACTGGTGGAACAGTCAAGCTCTGCAGTTAGAAACTGTAGCAGTAAAAGGAAGAAGCAAGAATGCAATCAAAGCAAGTTATGTTCATGTCGTGGATACTCTGACCCATCAGCACCAGCAGCTGAAACCGGCCCTTGCTTTCTGCGTGTGTAGAAAGGGCAGAGGTCAATGTTTTATCAGTCAGTTCCCTCCCCCTACCCTTTTGCTCTTCAACCTGCTCCCTCTGCTGGTAGAGCCAGGGAGACCTAAAGAAAGGAGAACAGAGCGTTAAAAAAGGAAGAGAAAATGGCGTACCCAATGCAGAAAAACCGGAAACCGGAACACCGAAATTTAACACACTAGTCACCCATCTTTTAAAACACTTGATATCATCTTGTCTGCATTATCTTTAGTGGGGAGAGGGTCTTCTGCTGTGGTAATATTGGACTTCTTTCAAACTTTCATAAAACAAGCATTCTGTTCTCATTTACAAGCTTAAAAGTTGCAGGACAGAAAACAGTATAATCCAGTTCCTGACTTCAGTAATGGCTTTTTGTGTGTTGAATTTGATGTCTTTTTTCATCAAGTCCTTAAGCACATTGGGAAAAATCACCAGCACTTGTCATTTCTATGTTATATCTGAATCTTCCATTTTTAAAAAAGAATTTTATTTTATTTTATTTTATTTTATTTTATTTTATTTTATTTTATTTTATTTTTTATGCCACGAGTTTGGTGCGAAGGAGCGGTGACTGTCCTCCAATATCTAAAGATGAATTTTCACAATATGGCTGTCAAAAATGAGTCAGCTCTGTTTGTGCTTTTTGCTCCAGCCCCCTCTCAGTTGCATGCCCTATTCCCTACTTTTTCACTTACTCCAACATTCCTCTATCTATCTGCAGCGTGAACCACTTCAGCTTCCTAACCCAGCAAAATTTGTGGTTTGTTTTTGCTGGTTTCCTTTAACTTCATGCTATTTAGATCAAACAGCTGATCACAAGCCAGAAGACTGCCAGAGATAGCACAGGAGATGGGGCAATGGCATGCAACAAACCATTAGATGCGCTCAAGCACGATCGTGTAACTACCATGCTACTTCTGCCTGAAAGAGTCAGTAAGCACTGCTGCTAGATAGAAATCCTCCAAGCCTAAATAACTGGTTGTTGAATAGACTGGGAATAAAACCTAACATTCTTGGATAATTGTCACTGAAGCTAGTTGCTGGTGTTGCTGAACAACCTGACTGAAAGAAACATGAAGATCTCTTGCCCTCCTTCACTAGCTCCTCTTACTTCTGTCTGTCAGATTATGTTACTTGAGATTCATCGTTGTTCTCCCTGCCTGCTCCCTTATCACCAGCTAACACCACTGTACTGTTTTTTTTTTTTTTTTTCATCCACTCTGGCAGATCACAATTCTTAAGTTGTTTCTCCCTGATCTTCCCTCCGTCTCTTGTTTTGTATTAATAGTCCTCTTTCTGGCACTGCGTTTGAGGACTGTGATGGTGCTTCTGGGATACTGGGATACTTCTATTTCCAGCCTCCCTGGTTCTCAACGACCAACCATGCATGCTCATTTAATGTAACACTTTTTACCTCAGCAGTCTCCTCAGATATTTCCTCAAAATAATTTCTTTTATGAAGAGTAGCAAGAGAGGGTCAGATGGTCCCATTCAGCTATCTTGATTACAAATAGACTGAACAACAGCCTCGTTTTATTGTGCTGAATGTGGCAAGGAAGGAACACCCTTAATACTCTTAATACAAAAGGAAAAACTGCAGAGAAGTATTTGATGGGCGAAAGATGGAGAATATATGATTCAACTGTTGATGAGTATGGATTCTAGGAGGCAGAAAACAGAGCTCTGGAGTTCTGCAATTTCCGTTTTTCATGTGATCCTGAGTTTAACATACAGCATCCAATAGAACATGAGGAAACTACCTTTAAAATTCCTCTTCCTGTAGACAATGTATCACCTAAATGTTCTTAGACAGCAAACATAAAAGGACACAAGAACAATCAAAGTTAATTTGCTCTACATTTGAACAAAATGACTCATGGAAAATATTTTCTATGTGGAATAGAAAGCTGTCTGGAAAAATGATTTTGGGCTGTAAGAAGCCCTGTACAGGATGTGCCTTATTATGGATAAAAATGTCATCCTACATGTTACCACCTGTGTTAGACATATCTGCGATTTAGTGATAATTTACATCAATCATTTTAAACAAGCCTAGAAATTTACATTTCTTTTCTCTCTCTTTTGTTTTTAAATAAATTGCCAGATCTTTAAATGGAGCCAGAAGGGCTACTGAATTATTGGGAGTAGTAGGGCAAACTGTTACTCCATTTTGGATTTTTTTCAGCATTTTTTTTTCAGTTTACTCAGTTGTCAACATATTTTTTTTCATCACCAAAAAATTGATGCCTTTATTGAGTTTCTTTACTCACAGTCTTCTCCTGCTTTTATACATCCTTGTGTGAACTTCTATAGTCTGAATATAACTTCTGTTCTCATGAACTGAATAAAGATGGGATTTTTAAAAGTTGTTTTTACCTGACCAGTTACCCCACCTTCTGTTTGTGTGGGTTTATCATTTCCAGGTTCTTGGTAGTCCATACAAGCTCCGTGTATATATATATATACGTATGTATATATATATATACGTATATATGTATATGTGCATATACATATATACGTGTGTGTGTGTGTGTATGTATGTATACAGACAACAGCAACTCCTAAATAACATATGTTTTCTAATGCTGAATTCATGGTGATCACCAAGAAAGAAGGATGAACCTAGCAAAATTATGACCATCTGAGAAGTGATTAAACAGGAAACTCCCCTGCACTGTGATTGAAAGGAAATGAGTGGGTGTCAGCCTAGTGACTTGTTCCATATGAATCAAGCTATAATGGATCTGTTTTTCATGTCTTAAAGGAGGGCCTAGATTCATCCCTTAAATCTCTGACGGCAGGTTGGAGCATCCCTCCACTCCCAGTCATCAAGTAAAAGTGGACATAAATATGGAGCAAATGGGTGAAAGAAGAGCAGAAAATTTTTCATAGTCCTTAACTCTTCTACTGAGCAATTACAGTCTGTGCTTATCAACTACCCTTTCCTTCTTCTGATGGTCTGATGTAATAGCCTCTTGCCCTAAATTTCTTTAGTATTTATCAGTTTCAAACCTAGAGTCCATAGCTTAACTATTTCTCCTTTATAATCTCAGGTAGTGAATATTTTCCTTCAGAAAATTGTTTATTTTTCTGTTTGTTCCTAAATAATAGCCAAGTCTTCCTACATTGTGAGCTGTAACCTTTTAGAAACTTGTTCTGCTGTACAATACAGTATCAGATTGGTTAACTCAATTGCTTTGTGAATTGCCCCAACATTCAGTATTAGGAATTCCTATGACAAACATCTCCATCTTTAAAGCAAAATGTCCCCTTGTAAAGATCATAGCAATATAAAGGAGTCCCTGGGGACATTTGTGTAGGATAGATTCACTCCTCTGGAAACCTTTACTCTTTCAAATTGAAATGATTCTTGAAAGATTATCACTACTGTGGATAAAAGCAGTATGTAAACATAAAAAATATGTGTGTGAGGAGAGAATCCATGAACAATCAAAAGATTGCTTGACAATGAATACATTATTAATGAGTTGTTAGCTGTTCAGGTCAGTCTGCTTTGACCTATGTATCATATATAATGACTTACTGACTCTTCCCTTCCTTTTATATATCGCCACTGGACTCAATCTTAATGCTCCATTTGTTCCCCTTTCCACAACCTTCTTTATACCTAGCACTTGTCATTATGAATTACTCAAAGGAAAGGTAGTAATCCCAATGTAATAGAAACAGATTTGTGCTGTGACTACAGTGTTAGCAATATCAGCCTCGTCTGTAAATATTGATTTGCACAAAGAAAAGGTTTGTCAGTAAGATAATTGTTCCTATTTCCTTAATCAGCCATGAATACAAGAGCCTAACTGTGGTTTGTGTAGTCCGGTCAAGTGAGAAAAGCACATACTTGGATTTATTTAGCATTCCACATATTTAAATGCTAAAAATTTCGTATGAGGTACTGCTTGCTATTGTTTCCAAGCATCATTTAGCTAGATTTGACTTTTTAAAAATAACATATTTTTCTATTGTGGATAAAAAGCATACACATAGTGGAATCATTCTCCTTCTGAAAGACAGATGGAGAGAACCTAAATAATGGGATAAATGCCAGCAGTGCCAGCATCTGCAGTTCATGCAGGGCCTGGACTAAGCGGTGCATTTATAGTACATTTGAAGTGAGATTGTGATTGGGGTGTATGTTGGCAGGAGTTGATTCCCAGGAAACATAAAAGAATCCTACTGTTTTTTGGGGAAAAAAACGCTGTGGGTCTCTCTGGTTTCACACTTGGAGAAATATCCAAAACATGCCAGTCAAATTCTGTTGTTATATGGTAGAGAAATGTATGCTCTTAGGAAAATGGCTTAGATCCAGTTAGGCCCCAGTAGACAGTGATTTATAGTCTGAATTTTACCTGAATGTGAGCTGGATATTCTAGAAAAAGAACCGAGTCATGCCTTTGAAGGCAGGATTTCCCAGGCTCTGCAGGAGCAGAACAGGTTCTGCTGGTTCCTGTGGCTGGTGCTCTCAGCTCCGGTGCCTTCACCACACCCATTCCAGCCTCCTCTGAAGCACAAACACAGCAGGCGAGATTTTATCTGCTGAAATATTTTCAAAATCACGGAGCTTTGGACTTTCAATTCATTGGTCGCTACTACTGGGAAGATCAGTATTTTTTAGGTAACTACTGTATGTGCAAAAATGGTCATATTCTGAAAATGGCCTCAGCATTTTTATCTCAGGGATTATTCTTCTAAAAATGCAGACGAATTTTAAAAGAATAGTGCTCATTCTATAATTTAAATAGTCAGTCTTGACTCACAAAGCAGAAGCAGTGCATTGCTGAAGGATTTGGTCACAGCCTGCCAAATTTTGTTACATGAAATATAAGCTCACTCAAAGCACATTTTCATAAAGGCTGCTCTCTTGATCAGTCTTGTTGATTCATGGTATGGACTGTCAATGCTTATCAACTGCAAAAGTATCCCGAGTAAAATTCAACATGATAGGTCATAAACTGATTTAAAAATATTTACTGTAAAAGGCAAATCATCACCAAGCAGTTACAGATAAAATCTGCAGGTTTCACAAACTGTGGAGGAGTGTTGACTTATAATGAACAGAAAATCAGGAGAGTGACATGAATTATTCGGCAAGCCAGCTGCAAACAAACAAAATATATTTCAGCACAGACATCTTAAAGAATATGTCATACATACAGAACATGGGACAAGAGTATGGAAATCAATGACAGAAAGAATTAGGGGTTATGAGGAATAATCAAGTCAACAAATCTCCATAGCATGATGTTAATGTAATACTTGGGGACAGCAAGTAAGATAGGAGGTTATGTTACCACTGGAGTTAGCAGTGAGATAACAGCCACTGTTGTCTACCAAATGACTACCAACATTTGTCTACCAAAATGCTGTCTATCCAAAATACTCCTTTAAGAAAGATGTTAAATTGTTGCTTTAGGAGGGATGCAGAATGATTAAAGACAGCGAAGTACAGTTTATAGTGAGACATTCAAAGCTCACTAATGCAGAGGCAGAAGACTGTTAGGAAGATTTTCATAGCTCATATCTTCCTACTCCTAAGAAAGCAAAATTTAAGAAGGTCCAATGCTGAAAGTCAGATAGAAATAAAATATCTTGGGATAGGAAGAATCTCTACTGGAACTTTTAGCAAGAATTGTAAGAGATGTATCACTGGAAATTTTCGAAGCAAGATTGCCCTTGGATCTGAAGTGGGCATTAATTATAAGATGTATGGCCTTGTGTGATACATGGAACTAGTAGTACAGTATTCCCTTCTGGGCTTAAAATCCATGAAACTGTGTTGTTTGTCGATAGATCTACTCACAATGTCATAAATATTCTGAATAGCTTGATAAAACACATCACCAAGTACTCTGACAATAAAAATGGTAAGAGGTCTGCAAGTGTTTTTTGGTATTTACCATTAATTCTCCATAAGCTGAAATGAAAATAAACTGAGAAGTGTTTTGAAAACAAGTTTAAAAATTATGACTATACTTCTTAAATTATTCCTCAAATATTGTGAATATTATTAAAGTGAAGATAATTTATACAAGAAAAGACTCTTAGTTATAGGTCTTCTAGTGAAATACTATCCCATAAATGCACTTATATAATGCACCGGTGACATTAACCTGTGTTTATCCAAAACTTAAATGATTAAGCAATAGCTCACATTGCAAGGTTGTGGTCACAGTGTAAGAATCCAAACAGAACATAAATTCAGCTAGTTAAGCTTGTCATAGAGACCACTGGGATGATGGAAAAGACTACAGAGTAAAAGAAATCTATGGATAGAGCTGATTAATAATTTTGACACAGTGTTTTGATGAAAAATGAGGTTTTGCTGAAATTAGTTTTTTTTGTGTGTGTGAAATCTTTTATATTTGTTATGAACTGGCATGTAGGCGGGCAGCTCTAGAAGATTTGGCAACCTTGGAAATCTTGATCACAGGGTATTATACCTATGAAAGAAGCCAAAAATTTGTTAAAGGATAGCTCTTTTCAACTGAATAAAAATTCAGACCCTATCTACAGAATAAATGTTCTCATGTCAGTATACCGACATGATTGAGTATACTGTATCTCCTTTCATTTTCATGTTCTATAAAAAAAAGGGGAACAGAGAAATCATCCAACTAACTCAAGTCTTTTAGTTTGAGTGCAACACATTGTAAGTCTTGGAAAATACTTGAAAGAAAGAATAATTAAAGCACAGAAGATATAAGCAAAATGGGATAATCCCAGTTTTATTCAAAGTAAGCAGTGTCAGACTAAAATCTTTTTGGACACGATAATTGATCTTTTAGACAGGGACAATGCAACAGATGCATCTTCCCACATGTGAGAACAGCACTTGTTACAGCGTGATGGCAAATCATTACTGAAGTGGAAGTGATGAGGATTACCACAAGAACTGATTAGGTCGATAAGGTGCTGACTAGTGTGTGACTGCAATGTGTTAAAAGAGGCTGTCGCGATGAAGAGGGGGTCCTGTTGGCACTTCCTCACTGGTTAATCATATTTAGCCTGAGGACAAATGAAAGAAATGGTACCATGTTCAGCCACGCAAAGTCCTGCACTCATGCAGGACTTGGCAGTAGATCCACTGAGGTATTTTTCTTACTGTGAGCTCTCCAAAGAAGATGAAAAAGGCTTTAAAAGTCAAAAAGCCAGGTCCAAAACCTTTTACTATCATGTAAGATAGAACAGTTAATGTTTTAAACAGAGACAACTCAAGGGCCTGGGTGAGATGGAACAGAAATAAAAAATTAATTTGTCACAACTTCCCTCCCACCCACAGTATCTTTTCTGGGTAGATCCTTGCGTCCAGTGATGATTTCAGTCCCCTTAATGGCTTTCTGTGCTGCAGGAAAGTCTGACTCCTCCCCTGTCGGACCACAGGAAGCTGCTTTTCCCCTCACTGGCGAGGTCCAGCCTTGGCGCTGCTCCCTGCCCCTCGCAGAGCAGCCTCTCTGTCCCTCTGCTCCCTGCAGCAGGATTTGTGCCTCTTCCTCTGCCTGCACCAGCCTGTTCTCTTGAAGTTTCTCCCCTCCAGGCAGGCAGTTGCTCCAAGGCAGAAGCAGCTTCCCCTTCACCACAGGGGCAAGCGTGACTCCCACTCACTCCCTTCTTTCTTAAAGGAATATGAGACTGTCACAGAATGAGTGGTTGTAGGGGTGAGTGACACAATGCACTTCCCTCGTGGGAAAGAAATAGGAGTAGGTTTTATTGGTAATGACAATGGTTTCACGAGATTCTATGGCAAGGGCACTTATTAGTTACTGCATGGAGGTTCAAGACACATGCAGAATTATCAAGGACACCCTCCCGTTGGAGCATGAGGTTCAGATTGGACCCCCTTGCTTTCCAAACTCCTTCTGAGAGGAGTCTGAGTGCGGCTGGATCCAGTCCTAGTCCCAGACCTGGTCAACGGTTTATGTCTAAGGGATTTGTGCACAGTTACAAAGTAAAATTTAGAAGTTCAAAAAGAAAAAGGTGCGCTATAGTCACTTACCGCGAATCTGTAGCGGGAAGGATCTCTTAACCTCAAGGAGTATCCCTGCTCAAGGGGAGATCCTGGCGTGCAGCCTGCTGCGATACAAGGAGAGCTCAATGGGCTCTTGGGCTGTCCCTGTATTTGTGGGATAGGATGATTGACTGATAGTCATTCTTTCAATTCAGAAATGACTGTTGGCTGGTGTACTCGCAGTTAGCCTTATTACCCCATCAGGATACAGCCATCAGGACTGTTATTGATGGTTAATGTCTGGGTGGGGGAAGAACACCTGAACATGTGTGAGAAGTCAGGATGAGCTGGGGAAGGAGCATATCTGTCACAGAGACACCAGCACAGCCACAGCTAAAAAACACCCTCCACCACAGGGGACCAAGTGGAAGGAAAAGATCTTGGGGCATCAGTTATTGGAGGATGATCATGAACTGCCATTGTGAAGCAGCTGTGAGGTGTAATTTTCAGGTGCATTAGCTGACATAGTTTTAGTAGAGATGAGGATGCAGGAATAGCCAAAGGGTAAAGCACTGCTAAGCCTTATTTGGAATATTGCAGGTCTGGTCTTCTGTGTTCAAAAAGAGGAGTTTAAAATGGAATAGCTGCAGAAGGGGGATGACTAAAAGATAATTCAAAAAGATTGAAGTAGGTACCAAAAAGTTACAAGATGACTGTGAGGAATTTTAGATCAGAAATAAATAAATAAATAAATAAGGGAAGTCTAACTAACTGATTTCTAGGATGAGACTTGGAATGATTTTCCAAACAACAATAGTGAAGGCAAGAAGTCAAAGCTGCTTTAAAGATGGAATTTTATATATTTAAATGCAGGACTGAATGACAGAATGAGAGGAATTTGGAAGAGGAAATTAAGAGTCCTTTGCCACCTGAAGTATCTTCAGAAGGATCTGAAAGAGAATTATTCACAATTTGTTTACACTATACTTGCACAGTAAATATTCCACATCTTATAGCTTTCGCAGTTGCCTGTGGAGGTCAGGAAGTTGGTGTGTTTGGCTCAGGCTCAGAGATAAACCAATAGGCAGATTTAGGATGACAGCAAAACATTTGACTTAGGTAGGATTAGGCAGGGGACATTAGCTTTGCCCTTCTTGCCATTCTCCTTTGTGAGTACCAGACTCTGCCTTCTAAGAGAATCTATGGGTTTTGTTTAAGAACTACTCAGTTATTACAGAGTAATAGCACAGCGAAGATGGTGTTGATTTTTTCCTGCACTTTCCTGCAGTTTTTTACTGTGCATTGCAGTAGTGGATCATTCCAAATCTTACAATTTGTTGCAGTGTTTTTGATGTATTGTACTTATGAGTTCTGCTACTGTGGAAGTTTATAAAATAGATGTGTACTGGGTGGTTACCTGCGGTTCTAGACGATTGTAACTGACGACCCCTAACTTCTCATCCCTGAGTCATTTGAGAACAAGCATGTTTACACAGAGTCAAACTAAAAGAACGGATGCACAGGAAAGATGTGATGGACTGGTAAGTCTTCCTGTGTAGGCAAGACCACAAGGGGCTTAAAAACAATCTGATTTCCAAATTATGGATTATATATATGGATTCAAGATAAAGTCCTTTTCATGATGTTTAAAATGAAAACAGAAATTACATCTCTGTGTTTCTGTCTGGAGTGACAATTACTTTCAACTCATCTCTTAGTTGAAGCAAAGGAGAGGCAAAAAGTCCGACAGTGTAAGTCAAAAAGAAGGAAGCACTGGAGCCAGAAGCAGTAACATTTGGTGCCATATTGGAAGACTAAAAAAAAATACGTATTTTTAACTACAGTAATTTAAACAGAATTGGGGCCATCTGCTATTCGCAGGACATTAATTATTAAAACTTATGAGAAACTGAAAGCATAATGGCTGATACATTCTAAATTGTTATAAATCTTATTTGTGCTCCTTCCTTTACTATATCTTATGCAACAGTTGATCAGCATGCAACAGAAAGGATTTAATCTGAATTACAGTTAGCTTAAGGATAAAACTGCAGTTCTTGAAGGTAAGTCAAAAGTCTTGAAGAATGACTTGAATTATACCCAAAGTATAATTTTGTAGTATAGCATTCAGTTGTGCAGGGAGTTGCATCTGTTTATCCAAATATATGTTATAAAATTTAGTTAAATTTTTACAAAACCCCATGTGGACATCTTGATTAGATTTTAATCTGTCTTAAATTCATTAAAAATAAGTCAGTTTCTTGCAGGCTTTTAGATCTTCAGACATGTGCACTGACACTAAATTAAAACATTGATTGTAGCTCAGTTGGTGCAACATTCATGTATGGAAAAACTCATTTATTGATCAGCCTGAACTGCCAAATGTAGACCCAGGTTCAAGCATCAGCAAAACATTGAAATACTCATCAGGCCTACATGATTCTGTAGAAAAGCATGAAGTATATTCACTCTGTTAAATGCTCCCATGTACTTTTGCAAGCTCCTGTAGTGAAAAATTTGATTTGTCTGAGATCAAATCTCTGGTCAATAGTAGTTTTAAGTAAATATTGTAAAACTGTGTAGGGAGTACATGAGAAATATGTATGTAGCCCTGTCTATGAATTTAATGGGATGCTATACATTGCAGGCAGACTAAGCTAACAAATATGACTGTAGGATTTTCACAAATTACAGCCCTAAGATGTTTGTACTAACTGGGGTTCATCTAGACAAGAAAAAAACAATATGCAGTTAAAACCATACAGTTTTCATAAAGTTATTATCTTTGTATTACAACATACATTTGCTTCTGCAAAGAGAAAGGACTGCGCTAGATTTATGAAGTACTGATGTTCATCCATGGGTAATACTAGAAATAGACTGCTGGCATATTAAGAGGATTTATGTGTACTATTACTCAGTATATTCAGAGATTGTACCACTCCTGAGGTCCAAAATTCATAATATTCACATAAAACACATAGCATTGTTGTTTGTAGCAGCTGAAGAGATAAAAATGGACAAAGAGACATAATTTGTATGTCTTTGTATGTTCATATCTGAGGCAAAGAATTACAATCTTTGTTTTAAATCAAACAGTTTGCCAAAGTGACTGTTAACTACCAAAGAGATACTACAGTACTATGAAGCATGAGTTTAGAAACTAGAGAGAAAAGAATAATCTGCCATTGCAGGACAAATTCTCACTCCTGCACATGACTGTGCAGTAACTGGTGACAGGCAGATGGTAGCAGCCAGAAAGCCCTTCTCAAAACAACAGCCAAGGTTAAAAATGAGACTGCATTAGAAGCCAAAGGTAAAATAAAAGCTGCTTATGAACAGCTATAATTTCAAAGTCAGACATTCAGAATATACAGCAGGAGCAAGGGTGTATTCAGCAGCAGGATGTCTTCCTCGGTTACCTGTGGTCACCTATACTTTTGATCCTCTCTGTACGCTCCCTACAAATACATTTTACATACATACTACCATTTAGGATTGCAGCCAGGTCCTTACCATGCCAGAGCAGTTAAACTATTGATACTTGTTATAGAGGCTTTCTGTTTGCCAGCTGAGTGATGGAAACAACTTTTTTGGTTTATACTTAAAAAGCTATTTATCCTCTTCAAAATGCTTAAAGCCAATGGGCTTTAGGTACTTAAGCTTTTCTGCATAGTACTCTAGATACGTGTTTGCACTATTAAACAATTAAATACCTTTGTAAATTTGCCCTTAATAGTTGTGCAGTCTGTGGATGTACTCCCTTAATTATCCAGTTTTAATGCTTGGTTTCTTTTAAATAAAATTGAAGCTTGTAAATACACTGCATCACTCTATTAGTGTGAGACAACGTCCTCCATCATATGTTCTTTGCAAAAGATAATGAATTTTTTTTCTGCCTTGCGATATCCCGTCTTTGTCAATACTTCGCTGAATGGACTTCAGCTTTCCAGTACAAATCCCAAGATACTGTGATAGGATAGGCTGGAGGAATCTATCACTTATTATGCATTATGCTCTGCACAAATAATGACATAACGCAATGATTTTTCTAGAGACAGTTTTCTTGAGAGAGAGTTTTATCTTCATCTGTTGTTATGTCCAGGAAAAAAATAAATAAAAAAAGACTTCCTGACAAAAAATAGACTCCAATTTTGGTTACAAATTCTCATGTGAGTCTACTGTGAAGAATAAGTTGCTAGCTACCACTATCACCAAGAGTAGACAAGTGCTACTTTAGCCTTATGTCATCATCTTGTACTTCCAGTATCTTGAGCTATAGAGCTGCATTCAGCAGTGGATTCCTCCTGATGCTTTCAGATCGCTTCAGAATGCATTGCACATGAGCCTCACACACCAAAGCAAACGGATCAAATTGTCTCATTTCCAAGAGCACAACCAATATAAATGTGGAACTGGATTCAAACCAATATCAATGTGGATCTGGATCCATAAAGGATCAGACACAATCATGGGGCAGGGAACACGCTAAGCGCAGTGGTCTGAATGCACCTGTGGCTCAGAAAATTCCTATAGCAGTCAGAAGTGGGAGGAGTGGCCGACACTCCAGAGAGCTGTGCTGCCATTCAGAGACACCTAGACAGGATGGAGAGTTGAGCAGAGAGGAACCTTATGAGGTTCAACAAGGACAAGTACAGGGTCCTGCACCTAGGGAGGAATAACCCCAGGCACCAACACAGGTTAGGGGTTGAGCTGCTGGAAAGCAGCTGCGTGGAGAGGGACTTGGGAGTCCTGGTTGACAACAGGTTAACCATGAGGCAGCAATGTGCCCTCGTGACCAAGAATATGGTCCAAGAATATGGGTGACCAAGAATATGGACCAAGAATATGGGATCCTGGTCTGAATGATAAGAAGTGTTGCCAGCAGGTCGAGGGAGGGGATCCTGCCCCTCTCCTCTGCTCTGTTGAGGCCGCACCTGGAGTATTGGGTGCAGTTCTGGGCCCCTCAGTAGAAGGGGGACATGGAGCTTCTAGAGAGGGTCCAGTGGAGCCACAAAGCTGGTTAAGGGACTGGAGCATTTGTCATATGAGAAAAGACTAAGCGCGCTGGGCCTGTTTAGTCTGGAGAAAAGAAGGCTGA
This sequence comes from Tinamus guttatus, assembly GCF_000705375.1. The sequence continues at coordinate 26,750 of NW_010589149.1, read as the reverse complement.
GATGAGATTTGATTAACATGTTCAAGTACCTGCGGGGTGATTGTAGGGAGGATGGGGCCAGGCTCTTCTCCAGGGGATGGGGGGTAATGGGTGTTCGCTGAAACACAGGAAGTTTAATCTCCATATGAGGAAGAACTTCTTTCCTGTTAGGGTGAGAGAGCCCTGCAACAGGCTGCCCAGAGAGGTTGTGGAGTCTCCTTCTCTGGAGATCTTCCAAACCTGCCTGGATGCCACCCTGTGCCATGTGCTCTAGGTGTCCCTGCTGGAGCAGGGGGGTTGGACTAGATGATCTCTAGAGGTCCCTTCCAACCTTAAGGATTCTGTGATTTGGTGTAATGTCATGGGAGAAGGATGGATCTGCACATGCTCGTCCTCTTGTCGAGCCATCCTCAAGATACTGGCTGCCAGGCCCTCGTCCCTTTTCCACGCAGAGCCCTGTCAAACTCGCAAGAGGTTTGCACACCGTGTTTGTGTAATGGCACTACAGGTCTCCTTGGAGACCTGGGAGCTTTGCACAACTGTTAGTCTTTAGAAGCAGCACGTCTTTTAGTATTTTCTTTATACTTTCAACAGCTTTTTGGGTTTGGACAGTTTTTGTTTGTTTTGGGTTTTTTGCCACATTTTGCTGTTCTTTCAAATTCCTCAGCATTGCATGACAAATGGCATGAAGCTTCACTGCCTTCTGACAGGTTCTCATTTCCTTTTGGAAACATCATTGGTCATCTCGGTTGGTCGCTTCACATCCTTTGTTTTGAGTATTTCTACAAAGTCTCTCCTTTCTCTGTGTCCACATCACCTCACCCCCAGCTAGTCACATTCTTACATGTGGAGGGCACAGCTTATGGATGCTACTGCAGCCACCCTAAAACTGTCTTTGCTATGGTCAAACAGGACACTGATATATACCACAGTTTGTGTTAAAAATATATATATTGGTGCCTTAAGCTGTGCCCAGATACTGTCTTTCATAGTAAGTCTATAAATTCTTATTTGGTGTGCGAGCTGTTTCTTGTATGCATTTTTGTCAGCTGCAGCACTGGGATGAGAAATTTATCCTGCTTTCAACATCCTTGACATCCTTGCCTCTGGGCATCTTTCAGTCTTCTTTCTGCAGTGCTTTCCATAATAACTCTGCTGCATTACTGTCTCCTTTCCTGGCCAGTTCCTCTCTGCTACCTGCTTTTTTTTGGAGGGGAGGCAGAGGGCCCAAGTATTTCTTCTGAACTGGTGCCTGTTGTTGATTTGTTTCTTGCAGCAACCCTGAAATTTAATGATTTGGGGGTAAAAAGCATGTATCCTTCTACAACACTCAGCAAAAACGTTTTCTAGCATCTCCAACATGTCTGGCAGCTGTCCAGCTCCTCAGGCCTCATTCTCTTCACATTTGTTTTCCCCAGAAAGATAGAAGAAATACCTTGTTTTCCTCTATGTTGTCTACAGACTCAGTTTTTACTTCTACTATGCCAGAAATTCAGCCATTTCTGAAAATATGCATCTGGTAAATTGGGATGCTTTGGCTCTTTGGTCATGGCTTCTGTCATATGATTCTTCCTAGCCTGCATGTTGCCAACTTATCTCAGGCATTGTGCATGGAGAAATAAGATGAAATTGCTTTTTGATTATAAATCTATTTACAAAGACTCATCTGCAGTTATTTGTACTATTTTAAAAGCTATTTTAACACACATAAATAGATTTTAAGATCTTGTACCTGCTGTAAACCTTTCCTTCTGGCAACCTGCGCATTTCTCTCCAAGTCCCAGGCAAGCAGCTACCTGGCGAACCTGGCAGAGAACAGTGAGCAAACTGGCCAGCAAAATGCACAAATTAGGCAATGATCCCATGCTGCAATGACCTCAACTAAAAAAAATTGCGCAAGAGACAGCATGCATTGCAAATGCCAGGGCCCCGGAGGGTGGGGAGGTGAGAAAGGAGCGCATTCCTTCTCCTTGGAGGACAGAAGAACAGAAGTCCCCACCCTCGGCATGAAAGGGCACATTCCCTCCGGGATGGGATGGGATGGGATGGGATGGGATGGGATGGGATGGGATGCCCCTGCCTCTGCTCAGCAACTGATGATCCATTCCCCTAATTTCCAGCCAACCAATAGCAGAGTGCCCTTGTGGAGGTGGGGCTCTTCCTGCCTTGCCTTCTATTGGCTGATCCTGTGGCCCCTCCTCCAAGGGGAGGAGCTCAGGGCCTTCCCTCACCTGAAGCCTCGCAGTGGTTGCGAGGTGTCAGCCATTTTGTTCCTGGGGCCATCGTGGGTTTCTTTGTGATCTCTAGGCTTGTCACTGCTGTGGATGAGCTGTAGACGTAGTGAGAAAATAATTTAGTCCCAGAAAACCATTGTGCTGTATTTTTTAAAGAAGCATTGCACAGAATTAAAACACATTACAGCTTACATTAATAGTAATACTGTAAAAATTTGGGCTGTTAAGTGGGTCTTAAGCCACATAAGCAACTATTCAAACTCTCAGTTAATATCTTAGGAATTCATTGCTAGTATCATTTAACTACTGTTCTAAACATGGCAGAATAAGGATAATTGCAATAAGGAATGGCAATCTCAGGGACAAAAAATCAGTAAGAATTTATTTCAGTAAGGTGGAGTAGGGCCTAGGTAAATGCATAACTGACACATACTGCAGGGTCTTAAGTGCTCCATATATCACGAATATTATGATTAAAACTTCCAATTCTTTTTCAATGTTTTATATAAATGATACAATTAATTCTAATTCAAATGCTTAGAAGAGCATATAGGATGTCGAAAAATGACTGTGTTAATCAAAGGTCAAATCCAAGTTCCCAGCTTCCAGCTGAGGACCATCCCTTCTCCCAGAGCTACAGACAGAACTTCACTAAGAATATAGATAATTAATATATATGCCATGGTGTTGTTAAGGATTAAATTTGCAAATGTTTGGGAGGTAAAGATTGGCTTTACTACTAACATATAAGGCACTTACAGCTAAAGTGTCCTTATTACTTAATTTTTAAACTTTTGGAAATACAAGTGCATTACAAGGTCAATTGCTGTTACTCCTTCATTAAGAAGAATGATGCATCCTTTCTGAATTGATTCATTTCACTGCCATATCCCGCTATAAGTATTCAATTTTCCTGCTACAGAAGCTAGCAGCTAGATCTGTTAGGTAGGCCAATCAAAATAAAAAGCACTGTCTGTCTGATAAGTATTTAAGAATTTTTTAGTGTAACCAGTGAATATCTTAATACCTTGAAAAGAGGAATACTTAAATCTGGATCCAACTGATATTCCTCTCAGTTATCAAAGTACTTTCTTCCCTTAAAGCAGCAGTTATCTCCAGGTGTAAGAGTCTCTGATTTTGTTGTGAGAATAGCAAAAATCTTAACAACAAAATAGAGAACAGTACTGAAATCAGGGAAGGTAGAGATCTGCCTTTCTTTTTATCTGTTCCTACCCTAGATCAAGTTGTTTTGGTTGTTGGCCAATACAGAAATAAACTCTATCACTTGCTCTGACTTTTATCAGGTAGTTTGGATGTGCAGCTTTTGCCACCTGTTACTTTACATTTGATGAACTGCAAAAGTCTGCCCTATAAACCCTAAAGCATAAAAATGTCAAGGAAAAATTCTTATTTTTATGCATTCATTGCTAAGGTCATGGAAGGACAATTATTTATGATGGAGCATAATCACAGAGGATATTCTTTCAATGATTGAAATTGTGTTTTCTTGTGAAATTAAATGAACTTCGTTTGATGAATACTAACATTCAGGTAAGGTTTTTTGTTTGTTTGTTTGTTTGTTTTTCCAAAATTATTTTGTTTGCACAAGTGTATCATTCTGACAAGGTAAGTATCCATTCTGGGAACATTATCTGAAACTACGCCAGGCAATACTTCTGTATAAAACAAAATGCTCCCCCCTACCAGTGCTCTCAAATTCTGTCGTTATATGCATTTTTAGGCAGCAGGGCCACAAAAAGGTACCATTTCTTTTCCAGTCCCTTAACTGTGACTGGAAATCATGATAAATGGATTAAGTTGTAAGAATTTCACCTACACGTGGTACTTAGAGAGAATAGCCTGAATTCGGAACACGCTTTCAATCTGTAGTTCATGCAGACATCGCAGGAGGGATGCCTGCAAAGGGATGAAAGCTATTTTTTCCCTGGAGTGGCTGTATTATGTAATGCTGGATCTGAAGACAAACTGCTGTTTATCACTGTTGAAAAGTACACTAAGGGAGGCTTCAAGCCGCAGCTGTAAAATAAGGTATGGAAGATCCTTTCCCAACATGTATTAAAACCAAGGTCTAAGTCGTGTAGTAAAATAAATAAATAATGAAGTGTTTTGGTTCAAGACACAATTACAGATCAAAAGAAAAAAAGGAAAACAGCAACTTGGGATTTTTTCTTGAGAAATACTGGATACTGGAATTCCTCGTGGAGGATGGGGCAGAGCGGGTCTTATGCTTTCTCCCCCATCACAGCTTCTTGCTTTCCAGCCTACTCTTAGTGAGCAAGAAAAGCTTCTTAACTGATACCCACCACAGTGTGGTGGCCTGGTACAATGGTGGCTCTGCTCATCCCAACTGTGCCTTAGGAACAAAACTCACGATTTCATCTTGCTGCTCCTAAGTGGAAGTGTTCATAATGGAACAAATGTCACCAAAGCATAGAAGCACGGTGGATGCCACTCCAGTGCAGTAGACCATGTTTATCCTGCTTTATCTTCTATTACAGAGATACCATTGCTCCAAGACTATGTGATATTATTGCTTATCAAGCTTTTCTATAGAGGTGCCACCTGAATGCTTGCTTATAAAAGTGCATTTCCGTTTTAAGTGGTCATCGGACTAATTTGCATTTAGAATGTTGTCTGTTCAAGTGTCTTCTAGTTTTAATATGAAACAACAAAAATAGGCAATACAAAGGCATCAGAAGCACAAGTAAGTTCCTAAATGGTGTTGTTTTCCAATCTAAATAAATAATCCTGAATGATGTGGATTTCCAGGCCTGGCTTCCAGAGAACTTCTTTCAGGTCTGTCTTGAAGATAAACAGTGCAAAGAACTGACCTGTTATTTACTGACTTGAAAAACAGGGTATTTTCTAGGGCAAAGCTACTTGTTGCCAAACTCTTCAGCAACAGCAGCATTTGAGGACTAATTATTTTACTTCTGGAACTTCCCTTCAGACACATTAAATGTGAGTGTCAGCATTTTTATCTGTAGCATTTCTGCCCATCAATAGTCTTGGAGCAAAAACAGCAGCACTAAAACCCAGATAGCCCTGGCCCAGGTGTATCATCTTGGATCTTGCGGCAAGTTTATTTAAAGTGATTTTCATCCAGCTTCTTCAGCCTTGTGTAACAAACCCGTAGAATACAAATGTATGATATTGAGCACATAAAATAGCTTCATTTGTGAGGAGTACAAGTGACTAAGCTGACTCTGATTTTGGGGGGGAAAAAAAGTGCACTTTTCATCTGTTTTGTCTGGATTTAATTAAAAAGATTTTGATGATTCATGGAAGAAAGCATTTCCTTTTTCTCTTCATATTAGTACTGCTGAACATGTCAAAGCCAGAGAAACTATTGTTACGTCTCAGTACCCAGAACTACCGTGTCCTTTTTTCAGCAAGAACAGCTCCAGCACATGTGCTGTTTCTCCACATGGGGAATGGCATCTGGAGTGCAAGAATGACTCACTACTTCTTAGTTCTTGTGTTTGTGATTTATGGCCAAGTTCTGCTCTGAAATCCTTGCAGTTCTGCTTGATTTACACTGCTGTGAATGAGAACACAGTTTGATCCTGAATGTTTCTAGGGTCACTGTCTGCTTGTTATTAGGTCTGGTTCTCTGCTGTGTTATTCATGCTGATCTGCTAAAATGAATGGAGTTGCCATTCTCTAACACTGTGGATTTGATTATCAGGGCCCACAGGCTGGAGAATGCCTCCTGCTCTGTTTTTCATCTTACACGATTTATACACCTTTGCCTTCTTAGCAGTTTCTCTACACATACAATGGGGTGAAAGGAGAATCAAATCCTCAGACCGAATACAAACCCCTACTCATTCTTATAACTCCTGACACTCTGTTATTTAAGTAAAGGATAACTCTTCAAACACTGCTTGCTGTCAGCCTGCTTCTGCCCTGGACTGCTCAACACCTCACTTGCCAAACAGCCCCTCTTGGTTGCTGCTGCCTGCACACCCAGCTCGGTGTTGACAGTGTTCTCCAAGGAGTGCTGGGAGCTGTAGGCTGAACTGGTATAAATGAGGCTCTTTCCGCATTTTGAGATGGAGGAGTATGGTCCAGCCTCTTTCCTTTTCTGGAAAAGCCTCAAATGGAGCAAATCCAAAATCCAGGTATGTGCCTTGGTTGCATCCTGTCCTCGCTGTGGAGTACAACCTGAGCAAATGCCAGCTCCTCCAACTCTTCACTTCCCAATGGCAATGAGAAGTAAATCTGAGTGTAGCAGGCCAGAATAGAGCCGTGTGATACTGTAACCAAGTCTCATTTGTGGAAATCTAAGGGATCAGGACTCCAGTGTAGATTCTGGCATATTTGTGCTGCTCAGTCTAGGCTCGGGCACAATATCTGCTTTTCCCCTCAGCCCAGAGAAGCAGTGCTGAAAAACTCTGGAAAACTCTTCGTAAGGTCCAGCTTATATTTTATTTGGGGTAGCCAATAAATGATATCCTATTTGTTTCTTCATAGAGAGGAAGAAAAAACATTATATAAAATACTTGAATTATTATCTTGTCAGGGGGACCTCATGGTCGTTCCTCAAAAGCAGAAGTTTCTTTATGCCTTCATTCTCCCTCAGGCATTCAGCTGCGAGTGAGTCAATGGAAATCCATGAGACCCTTGGGTAGCAGAACCGGGGCTCTTGGGATCAGACTGACCCTGTAAAAGTTAGATACATATTCAGTTTCTTGAACATAAAGATGGGAATCACAGTGAGTCAGCAACATCATACCAGCTTTCATCCATCAGTGTGTGTCTTGTATATAAATTTATGACCTGCAGGGACCTACTTCGGTCTATGTCAATGACTTAGTACATCTGGACAAAGTCCTGAGTTTCCTTTCTCTTGGGAGATTCTGACATTTCCTAATTTGCTCTGGTTGTGAATTACAGTGAAAACAGATCATTCTTTGCAAACGAAATTTAGAAGAAAATAAATCTTTTAAGAGTGCCAGAATACTAGATGGAATTGTTTGCATCCAATTGTTTCATATTATTTTATACTACAATAATATATTTTTATATAATATAATTTAGAGGAATTCTCAGAACAGAAATAGAGATGATTATAAGAAATTATACTTTTTTTTCAATGTTAGAAATACAAGTGGGCAATCAAAGGAGGCCAACTGCTTTGCTATATCAGTAGGCAGGAGTACAATTTCCTCAGTGAGCCACTGAAAACTCATGTAGGATGGCATAGCATTCAGCGCAGCATATCCTACTCCTGGTAGCCCGAACTGTGCATATATGGGATGTGTTTCTACAGACACCAACAGGCAGCAGAAGAGATAAAGAAGGAAGGATGGATGGGACAGCGCTCCCGACAAGCTTCCAGAACCCGCTAAGTGATTATATGAATGCGAATGTTGGCCTCAAAAATGAAAGGTCAAAGAATAGCACTGAAGAGCAGATGTTAAAAGGAAAAGTCATGCATAAACTGTATTTGGCTTTCTCTCAAATAAATATGCATTAAGTCATATGAAGGTCACTAAGTGGGCAGACTGGAAACCACATTAAACACATTATTCTAGTCAAAGATACAGACAATCATTGTGGGATGCTGCTATCTACAGAGGTACAGAGTGTGGTAGTTTTTAAGATATAACAAAGGAAGATGAGTGGATATCCCTGTGTCCCTGAGGCTTTGTAAGTGCAAAGACAGCTTGGCAAAGAAAGCATGCAAGGTGAAGATGAGAGTGCATTTCGGACTGTTTCTCTGAGATGATGGAAGCTTGTATGGGAAATATTGGAGGAAGTGACACCAAATACTTCAGAGGAAATTATTGGGAGTCATAAACAAACAAAGAAAAGTTGGATGAGTAACAAAACAGAATGTTACAAGAAAAGCATAAACAGGCCAAGTCTGCTGGCAAAACAAGAGCATGATCAAAGCAGTGAAGAGATCACAAAGACAGTACAAGCAAAGATTAGGGAGAAGGAAGTACAGCAACAAGGGAAGACATCTAATAAGATTCAAAGCAATTTATATGGAAGTTAAATAGCAACTGAGTCAATACCAATGGTGTTAGGATGACTAACAGTAAATGACAAATCCAAAATAGTTGCTGCAGGTAGAGAAGAACATTTTGAAAGCATTATGACTTTGTACCGACAAGGTTCATAGATTTTAGGTGTCTTGTAATAACAGAACATCTTGCAAGGTAAGCTGGTATGGATCCTGGGACAAGAGTGCCTCTCAGCACGGAGTCTTTATCATCTTAAGAAAGAGGAGGTATATTGCGACAGACAAAAATGCAAAAGCTGCAGGAATACACAGTGTTAAAACTAAAGTAGCAGAAGCAAGTGGAGCAAGCATCTGGAATGTATTGTATTTAAAATACATTCATGAGGAATGAATGTCTTGCTAATCCAAATATTTCTATAGCTAAAACTTATTGTCAGCAACAGGAAGAGTAATTTTGAGTCATTTGTGAGCAGATCAAGACCAATCTTAAAAGAAATAGAACTAAGAAATAGGGCAGCATCAGGCCTGACCAAGTTGACTAAATTGAACATTTGTTTCTTAAGGAACTGGAAAAAAAGGGAAGGATGGGGTTAAGGATGGGGTTAAAAGCTTTTTTTTTAGTTTAGTTTAGATTGATTTTATAACAACATTAGGTTCAGCTTGAAAGAAGGCATTCTGGAAAGTGCCTAAATCAGATAGGGCTGTAGATAAGCATGCATATAAGGGATCTTGCAGTCTCCTAAGAACAGGAGGACAGTGGAGCAATCAAGCCATTTCAAAGGCCCATGGAAAAGAGCAGGCCATAGAATTGCTTTTCCTTTTCATCACTCTTAAACTAGCCATTATGAAATCCATTGTATAGCATTGGATGAGCAGTGATGTTTAAACATCCATTTGGAAAATACCATCTTATGAGAATCATCTCAAGGCCTCCTCTTCCAACGCTTTTCCCCCAACACTCATGTGCATTTGTCACACAAATTCTGCCACAAGACACAAATTCTGTAATGTGAAAAGATACTATTTCATATCTAACAAGAAAACTCCAGTCAGTCTAGTCTCAGAAGAACTGTCACAACCTGAGGAAAGAGGTTAAAGAATAACAGATTGCAAAAACAACATACCTAGACTATATCTTGCTCCTGAATCATGTCTGAAGAGACCTGAGATATACAGGTAGCAGGCAATGAATTATTAGACCAAAATTGTTATGATCTGGCATGTATGGTGAAGTTGGAAGTTTTGTGATGTAGAGCTAAATTTTATTGCTTGTGCAATTGATATCATATAATTGCCAGACACACTTTGATTGATGAGAGATTCTTGGCTATGTTAGAAAATTGGTATGTTGCCTCTGACTCAGAATAAATGCACAGAGGATGGAGGGGCTGTTCCTAGAAAAGGAGAATACAGTAAGTTTAGAAGAGGAGTGGAGATAATCTTACAAAATGCATCTTATAACACTCCTAGAAGCCTTGACTGACATTGATTATCACAAATGAAATTAAAAGAGCAAGTGCTTTAGCCACAGGTGTCTCACAGAGATTGGCAAAATTGCACCTGGGATAAAACCACGATGTTTGGCGGGAGCTGAACTGCCCAAAGCAGAGTCAGGCTTTGGGAGACGATGAGGATCTCTCATCTAACACGTTTCCCATCTGACAATCCTACCATTTGCTTGTCACAAAGACCTTCTTACTAAAAGACCCTTTCTGCAAGAGCCACCAGTTTGCTGTGCATCTGTAATAAGGATACTCAGTTCCATGCCCTCAACCGAGGTCCACTGCATAGTTTTACTGAAGTCCAGGCAGTTAGTGACAGCTCCACGTAGCCAGGAAGCCCGTATACCTCCCTTGTGGTTCGAAACTGTAGCAGTGGACTTAGGTGCTTCTCAAGCAATCAGAGTATTACCAAGGGGGGAAAAAAAAAAGTACTGGAGAAATCAAATGGCTGACACCTTGCAAACATCTAGTCAAGTTTGACTTGTTATCTGGATCTGAATCAGTGTCCATGAATTGAGTGGTCCTGTTGTTGAGCCTTTCTACAGATTGTTTCATGAAACTTTTGGAATAGAAGCTGGTTCCTTTGCTCTGCTGTGCTCATCTGATGATCTGATCAGAGGGCTAATTTGTAACTTGAGGAGAGGCAGAGGGAGCCTGTGCCCCTTTGCTGGGATGTGTTCCCAGTGGTGTGGACAAATGTCCAATCTTGAAGTCATGTGAGAGCTCTGCTTTTTCTTGAAATAAGGCAACCCTATAGGAGTTCAGCAAAACAGGCCTTATTTGTTGTGTTCGAAGGGAAAGACCACAATAACATAGTAACACAATAACAAATGGCTCTTCTGCAGAAGTTCCAGGACTTTGCTTTGAAATGATTTGCAGTTCACTTGAAACACCGCTTGGCAAAATGTGAGAACTTCAGTACCTTTCCATGATGCAAAGAGCCATTGAACTAAGAGTCCTGTGAAGACAGAAGTTAAACTGAACTGAGGGTCTGGCACTACAAACACTAAGTATTATGTCACTGAAACTATGAAAACTATCTCTTTTATTATTAAAATTACACACACACACACACAAACCCCACACTTTTGTGGAAATCATATACACATAGAACTTCCAGCAGCATCGAGAGCTTTTCCAGAGTGCTGAAGCAAAAAAAAGCAATCTGAAAAAAGTCTAAAGGAAATTGATGTATTTCACAGTCTTATGACATATATAGCTCTGATCCAAAAACTAAGGATACAAATAATTTTAGGCAGATTGATATGCCATGGGGGCAAATTTCCATTTATAAAGATTTAACTTCATTTTACTTACCATTTTGCTTACCAGAATTTACTAGTTTGTTTAAAAATAGTTGAATTAGAAGGGAAAAAACCTGAAAGTCAATTACCATATCACGCATGATATTTTTCAAGTGCTTTGGAAAGATCAGAGGCACATTATTTTTCATTTTAAGTGGAAAGGCTCTCTCACAGCAAGCAAGACATTCTCAGAGTGGCTGACCAGGAGATGGTCACCATCAGGACCATTGAAGCATTCTGAACATGAGATTTATTTTCCTCACTTTTAGTAGTTTAAAAGCTAGGCATCTTGTCTGACCTGCTCATTTAAGCTCCCTCCACAGACAGACATCTTCAAAGATCAGCCCGACGCACCCTAACAGACAAGGTAGAGGTAGATTGCTGCCTATGACCTGCCACTGTCTATAGGTGGGCCTGGGCAGTTAGCTTAGACTTAACTCACACTGTGCAGAACACTAAAGCTAGAGTGAGAAGTGTCATCTCTGGTTATTTAGATCTAGTCTGGATTTTTTTTTTTGCCTTTTTTTTATAATTCTTTCCTAATTATCATTGAATATGAAAATTAGGTATTTTGAAGATTTGGATTTTTCCTTTCTGCAATTAGCTTTCCCTGGAAATATTTACAATTCCAGTAGCAATTTCTGAGGTGATACAGTCAATTTCTACTATAAAAATGTACAAAAGAGAACACTTTTTGTTGTCGCATTCTCAGAGAGGCTCCTTTCCCATTTTTCTACCTACTTTGCCATCTTAACATTTGAAAGCCTTAGTTTTCCATCTGATGAAATTTAAAGTCAGTGCTTATCCTGTCAAGCCACATAAAAAAATACCATGTGAGAATTCACAGAACAAAATAATTTCTGAATACTGGATATCAAAATGTTCTCAGTTCATGAGTTTATAAGGTAAAAAACACTGGAAAAAAATGAGCGAGGAGGCTAAAACTGAATATGCTGAGTATATAATATTCTCTATTCTTGTCATTTGCCCAATTCACTTATGGTCTTGATTCTGTAAGTCTCTACCTGATTCTTCTATGGGATGATTGCCTGATACACCACAGCGATAGACCACTGGCAAAATCTGAAGAAACTATTTCTCCATCTATGTGTTATTCATCACTGGGATACAGGATGATATCCAGTATACACTAAAGAAAGAAAATTGGAATATATGAAAGTAACCACTTCCGGATTTTAAATACCTTACAACTATAGAAACCTTGCTGTTAAAGGTTTGCATTTAGGCAATACCTGTTAATATAGGCCACAATATTAATGTGTCCCTCACAATTTTGATAGTTTTTGATAGTCTAAGCAAGTCATCAAGTGTTTTGACATTAGGATAGCCCTTTTCCCAATATGAGATTGAAGGTAGGGGTTGGATTCCCTGATAATACAACCTTTGAAAGCTTTTCTTTGAAAGAAGAATGTAACTTTTTAAGGCTAATAAATCAGGATAAACAGCTGGATAATCTCATTTAAGTCCTGAAAGAAATCATGAAAACTGAGAAAGGATAGGGAAAATAGATGTCATGAATCAAGTTTATTCCTTCCTAACTTTTTATTGCAGGTCAAATCTGAATAACTTGTATATATATATATGTATATATATATTTTTTTTCTTCAATAGATGTGTTTAAGGCCTTGTAGGCAGTATGTGAGTAGCAGTTGATCCATTTTTTTAAGTCTTGGGTTCTCAAAAAGTTTCCTTCTTTTAGTTCAAGATGTTAGACAATGCATCCTTACAGTTGGTAACTCCATCCCTCCCACCTCTTCTGTACAATCTTACTTATGTTTCTCTTCAAGGAAAAGAAGGTACAGTTTGATGCCATGGTTACAGTTGTCTCCTGGTATTTCTTGTAGAACCTTTTAGTACAGTTACATTGTTCACTTATTAACATAAATAACCATTGAAGAAATATTACAAGTGAAAGAATAAATTGGAAACCATGAAGAGTGAGAGGGCTGTTTGGCACTCCAGTCATACTGTTGGCATTTCTGGGCATAAGGAATGAAAATTCAGACCTGTAAACTGAATATGTACGTGAGTACGAAAGGAAAGTGTCCATCATTGCTATAATATTAGTGCAACAACAGTAGCTCTCTAGCACAATTTGTCTGTCTCACATGTCCTCTGAACTGTGCTTTAGTTAACCCAGCAGGTAACTACAGTAGTTGTTTAAAATTTACCTAAATAAAATGCAAATGCTAATACTTCATTCTCTTCCAGTTTTGCTCTGCTGCAGCACTCCTGAAATCACAGCCTTGTAGAATGTTCTAATTTTCTATGATACCAATTTCTAGTGTTTGCAGAGCCATTGGTGTAAACAGGTTCTTGAAGACATGAGCAAAAGACAGACATAGAGGAAGAAGTTCTAGCAATAAGGACAACAGATCTTGTCTTTAGACTGGACAAGAATTTTTAATGTGCAGTTACATATCATAAATATTTCTGTAATCCTTGCATTAATAATACAATTAGCCGTAGATGATTAATATAAAGGGACACTGTATTAAGCAGAAAATGATTTCTAGCTGAATTGCCTTACCTCCTGAACCAATGGAAAATGCATGGATTTTATCATATAATGACAGTGTTCCAATTACAAGATGAAAATTAAGGACAGAAAACAAAAGAAACTAATTCAAAGCTCTTCCTTTCAACAAATGACCTTTTATGTTATGAGTATCTTACTTTTAGTACAGGTATAGTTGAGTTATAGCTCTGCTGTCCTTAACAGTGTTTATTATGCTACTCTTAGCTGATGAGTAAAGGTCATGCTACACTTATTCTCAGTCATTAGCAAAATGTCATACTGACATGTTGCAAGCTAGGGCCGGAGTTGTGGCTCTTATAGCTGCTTTTACTTCTCTAACCCTCAGCTGTGTCTTCTTGTCTAGAATTCCCTGTGACCGTTTGCATCATGGGGCATTTTGTCTGCCACACAAACATCTTTTGCTGGCATTCACAAGCAGTGACAAGAAATTTAGCCTTTCTTTCTGTTTGATGGCTGTCGATGAATGGGTTGTGATTTCACTAGTTGTTCTAGAGGATACAATGAATACTGGGCACATGTCTTTGACTCTATGGCTGGAGTGCAAGCAGTTCCCCAGGGATTTTTTTTTCATATCTGAGTGATTAAATAAGTCCCATGCCATTGTTTCCCTTCTCCATTTTCATAAATATGGCAGTATTTCAGCAATAATACTTGTGCATGTGTTTAAAATTCCACTCCTGAGATTATATTGTATTCAACACTCTGAAACTGGCTTCCTGTGAACATTTATGTCAGTAAAATTCAACTGCATGAATGTTTGCAAAGAAAATAAAGATCATGAGAATAGCTTGAATAAATCAAGTTTAAGTTCACTTGTGCTTTTCGACAATGATCTGTCATTTCTGGATAATCCTTGAAGTACTGCAGGAAAGAATGAATATTAATCTTTTTTACTATATCTACTCCAAAAAATAGACTGTGGCAACTGTGCCAAAAGTTTATATTTGGCATGAATTATCCATGCCAACTTCTATCTTTTATCATAGTAAGCATATCTAGTTTTGTCATGTATATATCAGTTTTACTTGTAATCACTTTCCTCAAATTCGTTCTGCTCATTCTGCACCAATTTTGGAAGCCTCCAGGCTGTTTCCTCAGCCCAGGTCTAACAATGTGATTCCAATAAGTCAGTGCTACGCTCTCTGTACAGAGTTTTTTGTTGCACGATTGCAGATGGTCTTTTCCCGTGTAGTAAATCATCTTTCCTACATTTTGTATGAGAATCTTTCCTGGAAGATATTTATTTATTAATAAGCACAAGGGCCAACCCCTATAAGTAGTGAGCTTTCAACAAGGCCAAATTCTGCCACCTCTATGGCTACTGGTCAGTTAGACTACCTAGAAACTAGTCCTTGGAAAAGCCTGATGGATGTTCTCTTCATGAAATTGTTAATGACAAAAATGATATAGAAGGGACAAGCTCCTCATCAGTTGGGGCAATGTGAAGGATGATTTTCATTGTTCACTGAATGATATAGAAGGGACAAGCTCCTCATCGGTTGGGGCAATGTGAAGGATGAATTTTCATTGTTCAACACTGAGTTTGACATATTTATGTTGTGTTTGCCGCTTTTCTTTAAATCTCTTTACCTTGTATTTTCTAGGACTATAACATTCTCATTTATATACTCCGTTGCTTGCTAAAGTGTTTTTTTCTTACCTGAATTATTACATTGTTCCTGATACCTTCCTGTAAATTTCAGATCTGTATGTCTTCTTTCCAAACTAAGCATTCTGCTTTTCAAAAAATTGTAAGAAAATGTAATCTAAAAATTAACAGATGGCTCAATTTGATGTAAATTAGATCCAGTTTGATAGTTAAGCCCTAAACACCTTGCAGAACCTTGTCTGCTGTCTAATGGGAATACCTAAAATGCTTATTAATGGCAGAAGAAAACGTATTTGTCTTTGTATGAAGAAATGAATAATTAAAAATCATCCTGTCTTTAACAGACTCAGGCCCTCTGGCATAAAATGTGTTGAAATTTAAGCGTATGAAAGATTGTTCCAAACGAAAGGGAGACAGCAATATCTCATAAACATGTCATGTTTTCTTGCATCTGTATTTTCATACATTTTTTACATTATGTAGCATAATGCTGTAAAATACATAGCGAAATACTGTACTTTATATCTATTCTGTTTTGTATTTTGTGTATATTTTCTTTATTCATATATGCTGCTTTATCTTGCTATAGACAAACACTTCAGCAAATTAAACATTAAAATGGACGTAGGTAGGCAAGTTAACATTCCATTAAGATGAATAGGGCAATTCTGATTCCCTTTGGTATCATGTAAGCGTCTCTGTTGAGAACTCAGCGAGATATTAGAACCCAGATTTATGCAACTTGCTGTAGAAGGAAAGCTGCATAAAGATAATACTATCTTAATAGGAAAAGTGGGAATGCATAAAATGGGAGTGTGTGCTATACTTTATAGTATACAGATGTTATAAATTTGGGAAATCAACATTTTTTCACAGTTGCAACTTTCTGTTGCTAGTGCTAGCATACATTAGACTATATTTATTGTATGATATTATTCTCTAAATACAGTGCCAGTAAGTTATATTTTATCTACATTATCTCCCAATCTTAGTATTTATGTTTGCAACTCTCGGTGCCTGCTGCCTACACATAGTACCAAAGGATGGGAGAACACTTCAGCAGATGACTAAATTGATGAATCCAGTGTGGAGTGGACCCACTGATAATATGCTGTTTATTCTGCTCTTCTGTAATTAGACATCTGTCTCTAAACTGATAGTTTAAAAAACAGGTGACCTCTAGTTCTGCTGTGAAGAATTAATGATCCTCTTCATTTCTCTGTTACGTGGAATTGACTGATGAGGGAATTTGTGTGCAAGTGCTAATGATTCAGTATGGCCACACTAACTGTTACACTTCACTGCTGTTTTGAGCTTCCCATTTTGCTACACAGAAATGCAGCATTTTGCTCCCTGGGCACTTATCTCTGAAGCTATAGCAGATTTTGAAGGGCCCTTCAGAGCCCTGTGGAATTGTGAGAGGAAAGATTAAATTCTGCTGAGCTGCTAAGAAAATTTTCGTCAAACATTTCCAACTTCTTTTCCCCAGAGGCTGGGGAGAATGCTCTGGTTTCACTCTTTGCCTGCTTAGGAAAGAAGTATCTGCAGGAATTTCTGTAACAGCAGCTGGACCATCAGACTGATGTAGGGCATTTGGGAAGTACTCAGAACCAGATGGTGAGACCATCCCTTCATACTGGTTGCATAAGCTCAGCCCAGAAATAGACTGATCCGTGTGGTGCTGTAGGATGGTGGCGTCTGTGGCTTTCTGGCCTTGTCCGAAGCCCCGGCTGGCTTTCAAGCTGTCTGTTGCACAGTGAAAGTTCTCCCTGGGAAGAGAAGAAGTCTGTGTTAACAGACCAGACCTCCCAGCTGAGGACACTCAGCCAGATGTGGCTGAGGTCCCCAACGGACTTCGGCTGGTTTTGGGAGCAGTAGTCAGCTGGGCACTACTTCAAGGTCAGGCAGTTCCTGAATTGCTGATTCACAATTATGCATAGGAATTACAGCGTGCTGAAGAAGCATTTGAGGAATTTTCTTGGGTTTCTCAAGAGGTGTTGATAGAATTCATGTGTTTGCATATTCTGTTTGAGAAGAATAGCAGAAGAGGGCAGAATTCTGTTTTCTTATCCCTTGTTTCTTTCACATAAGCACAGAAATACTTTATAGGAAGAGAATATTAACCAAGAATTAATGCAATTGCATGTTTTGATGTGGCAGCTGTGACAGGTGCTGGGCACATATATGGTGGGAGATGATTCTTTCTGTGAAGAGCTCTCTATAAGTAACAACACTGATGATGATGTCTTAGTGAATCATCGTAGGAAGCTGTTGACTTACACAGAGAGCAGGCAGGCAAAGTGCATGCTTGCAGTGTTGGCTTCCTTTGGGAAAAGCGGTCTTGGCATCATGTCTGCCAAAACACTGTCATTCATAATGTCTTCACTCAGGCTGCAGTTCCAAGTGGCCCTGGATACTTACTTTTTTTTATTCTGAAAGCATTCCCAGATGATACTGAAAGACAGCTTCAGCTATACATGAAATAAATACCTGGGAGAATGCACTTTTGGGTGACTGTAAACTAGGAAAGGATGTCTGACTGCAATTCAAATTTAATGATTAATGTTGCAGACCCCACATAATGCATTTTTAATCATACCCGTGAAAGCAATGTTGAAGGCTGCAGTAACAGCAGTAAGGAAGCAGCAATGACCTGCTGCGCAGTCATACAGACAGCATATTGGTAACAGTTTGCAGTCAGCCTCTCGCCTGGCTGTTCACTACAACAGGTACCGCCAAGAACGTTGCACCTTGTTTTCAGACTGCTTTTGTCTCAAGGGGCAAGCAATTATTTAGACTTGAAATATGTTGTATTTTTGCTAACTTTCTCATGTAAGAATCAGTGTAGGAAGCCCATGACCTTCAAGTCACCTTGTTTTCCCCTTCAGTTTATGAGCAAGGTCTGAGTTACTGTCTGTCCTGATTTGCTGTCTGTGAAATAAGACCTGGTGTTATATCCATGTTTCTGGGAGAAAAGAGGGCCAATGTGCAGTTTTCAGCCACTTCAGTTCCAGAACTCAAGTTCATATACAAATAAAACAAACTGATCTTATCTGTAGTTGCACATAAATTTCCCCAGCAATGGTGCTTGTATAAACAACATCCATATCTCTATCACTGGCCTCTTTTCCCCCCACCACTTCCCCTCCATGCCACCCCACTGGTCCTTCATCTGTGATAGAACAATTTATAACTGCCAGAAATGGGAAGACTTCTCATGGAATTTCTTGGTAGCTTCATCCCCCTCTCGGGAGGTGATATTAAGAAGTTACCGCATTGGCAAAACAGATTCTCTTTAGACCTTCCCACCATGAACCTGCTGTACTGTATGAATCGAGGTGCCGGAGCATGTCCAGAGAAGGACAACAAAGCTGGTGAAGGGCCTGGAGCACAGACCTTATGAGGAGCAGCTGAGGGAGCTGGGGTTGGTTAGTCTGGAGAAGAGGAGACTCGGGAGAGACCTTATCGCCCTCTACAACTACATGTAGTGAGGTGTGGGTCGATCTCTTCTCCGGAATAACTACAGACAGGGCAAGAGGAAATGGCCTCAAGTCTGGAGAGGAGTTTCGGGTTAGACATCAGGAAGAATTTCTACACAGTGGTGAAGCACGGGAACAGGCTGCCCAGGGACGTGGTGGAGTCACCGTCCCTGGCAGAGTCCAAGAAATGTGTAGATGAGGCACTTAGGGACGTGGTTTAGCAGGCTTGGTGGTATTGGGCTTACAGTTGGACTCGATGGTATCTAAGGTCTTTTCCAGCCATAAGGACTCTATGAAATGCGCTGAGCGACTCATTTCTGCTGGTTCTTCAAGCCTTCAGTTATAGCTTCAGTTAAGTGATTTAATTTGTTCTTGCTCAGTTGAACCTGCCTGTATTCATCCCTCTAGTGAATTACCACTTTTCCCATTCCGGATAGTGAAGAGAAAGGAAATAAACTGATGTTCCTGCCATTGACTGCAGTGAAAATGGTGTTCACTGTGCACTTGCATGGGCTGCTGGGCGATAACTTCCTTGCTAAATAGTGACCTGCTCTGGGAGAGGGATTTTGACTGATCCTAGTGAACTGGCAGCACTGCCCCTCCTACAGAGCAGGGCTCATCCAGGGATGAGTAGATGTAACAGCTGCACTTAGCTAGGGGTGTTGGTGCAGGTTACTGTATGAGGCAAATACCGATGGGCAGGATAGCGATACAGCCTCCTATGAGATATTCACCTGTGAGTAGATAAAGCTAATGAATTGTGAAGACACTTAACCTTTCAGTGGCTGTGCCAATGAATAACTCACACTAATATCTGCAGAGCAGACACTCTCTACCTTTTGAAGAACAGATTTGTGATTATGTTATTGAAGGCAAAGCATCAAACCTCACAGCCAGAAGCATACTCACATTCTGTGATGAACAGAAGTCATACAGAGCTCTTGTCGGGTATGTACCAGGTTCAGATTTATGTTGGAGGGAAGTCCAGCATGCTTGTGTTCAGGGACAGAGGTCAGACAGGTGGGAATGTGCATCATGAGTCATTTTAAGTTAATTAATTTGTGTAAGAATATCATAAATGCTTCTATAGCTTCCATCGCAATGATTATGCATCCTGCAAGAGTTGCCTAATGAGGCTTACCTAAGTCGCTGTCAACCCTACCATTCTGCAACAAAAGAGATAATGGAGCGTTGTAATAACTGAGCCTGAAGAAGATGCCTGTTCTGTAAACACAGAAAACTTCTCTAAACAGAGATGGTTTCTCTCCAGTGGAAAGCCAGTGTGCGCCTGCATGTGTGCCTTCTTGCACGTATGTGCACTGGGCTCTAAGAGAGGGCTTATGTATTCACGAGAGAACAAAAAGTGCTTGTGCTTGTCATGTACGAATAAATAATGCTGCTGAAGCATTATTGCAAGTATAAACTGAAGATAGATTTATTTGGCAACAGAAAAAAGTGTAAAGAATCTGGAGGAAACCAGGATATTTAATGCATGCATACATATCTCAGCAATAACAAAAAAGACCATAAGAAGAGATCAAGGTCAGAAAACCATACATTTTTTTTTCTCTTAATTGATGTATATCAGAAGCAAATACTGAGAATGGAGGCCAGTTCTACGTATACTTATTCTTTAATAACTCTGACACACCTAAGAGGATATCACAGATTTCACCAAGGGAGGAGTTTGGACATAAAAGAATGAGAAAAAATGGCCGGTTCCATAAACTTGGAAACTATGAATCTGATGGTGCAGGACAACTCTGCATTGTTTGCCTTACTGCCAGGTTATGGTTATCAGAGCTGACACTTTATGTTGCAAAGTTGGTTGGTGTTGTAGTTGGCAGCATCATTTTTGGTTAGCGGAACGCCAGGAGGACTCAGCGGTCCCTGAGGGCTATGCTGAATGCCGCGGACAGACCTGAGGAGACAGCAGCACAAGGCCAAGGGTCTGCTACACGCAGCTGGTCAGGTATTCTCTCCAGCTGCCACCATTGGCCCCGAGGAGATGCCCTTCCAGAGTCCAGCTAGCTGAGCACCTGTGGGCTTAGTGAGTGAAGCACCAAGCGCCCGCCATAGCCTGCTGGATCCTCCCCGGCAGCTGCAGAGCACTGCAGCCAGCTGAGGAAGGGCACCCACAGCCTGCAGTAATCAACTTCCAGGGAGGAGGCACAGCTGGAGCGCCTCCGGGGAGCCCTGCCGTGGCCTGTGTGGAAAAGGTAACTGCTACGCAAGAAATGCATAGCAGAAGAAATGCATTCAAACACCACTTTCTCCAAGCTCAGGATCGGTGCATTCCTATAAGAAAGAAATCGAGCAAGGCGGGCAGGAGACCTGCATGGATGGGCAGGGAGCTGTCGGGTAAACTTAATGAGAAAAAGAGCATGTATGTAATGTGGAAGAAGGGCCAGGCCACATGGGAAGAATATAGGAACATTGTCAAAGAATGCAGGGATGCAACGAGGAAGGCCAAGGCCCAGTTGGAATTAGTGTTAGCGAGAGATGTCGAGGCAACAGGAGGGGCTTGTATAAATACATCAGCAGCAAAAGGAAGACTAGGGAAAATGTTAGTCTGCTGCTGAGTGCAGTCAAGACAAGGAGGCAAGGAGGGTGCCTTGGTGACGGAGGATGCAGAGAAGGCAGAGTTATTAAATGCCTTCTTTGTTTCTGGCTTTACTGCTGAGGCTAGTCCCCGTGAACTACAGAGCCTGGAGACAAGAGAGAGAACCGTGGACTTTCCACTGGCCGAGGAGGATTGGGTTGTTATTTAGGCAAACTGGACACCCATAAATCTGTGTGCCCGGATGGGATGCACCCAAGAGTGCTGAGGGAACTGACAGGGGTCATTGCTCAGCTGCTCTGCATCATCTTTTAGAGGTCATGGAGAGAGCGGGAGGTGCCTGAGGACTGGAAGAAACTAATGTCACTCCAGTCTTCAAAAAGGGCAAGAGAGAGGAGCCAGGAAACTACAGACTGGTCAGCCTCACCTCCGTCTCTGGAAAGGTGATGGAGCAGCTCATCCTAGAGACTATCTCTCAGCGTGTCAAGGAAAAGAAGGTGAGCAGGAGTAGCCAGCATGGATTCATCAAAGGGAAGTCATGTTTGACCAAGCTAATAGCCTTCTACCATGAGGTGACTGGCTGGATGGATGATGGGAGAGCCGTGGGTGTTGTCTACTTGATTTCATCAAGGCTTTCAACACAGTGTCCCATAACATCCTCATAGGAAAGCTCCAGAAGTGTGGACTGGACAAGTGGACAGTGAAGTGGACTAAGAACTGGCTGGATGGCAGAGCACACAGAGTGGTGATAAATGGGGCTGAGTCTAGTTGGACGCCGGTGGCCAGTGGTGTCCCGCAGGGGTCAGTACTGGGCCTGGTGCTCTTCAACTTGTTCATCAATGACTTGGACGAGGGCACAGAGTGCACCCTGAGCAAGTTTGCAGATGACACCAAACTGGGAGTGGACAGCAAGTTAACCATGAGGCAGCAATGTGCCCTCGTGGCCAAGAAGGCCAATGGGATCCTGGCTGCAGCAGGAGGAGCGTTGCCAGCAGGGGGAGGGAGCAGATCCTGCCCCTCTCCTCAGCTCTGCTGAGGCCGCACCTGGAGTATTGGGTGCAGTTCTGGGCTCCCCAGTACAAAGAAGTGGGACGTGGAGCTTCTAGAGAGGGTCTAGCATAGAGAGACAAAGATGATTAAAGGACTGGAGCATCTACCATATGAGGAAAGACTAAGCATGCTGGGCCTGTTTAGCCTGGAGAAGAGAAGGGAGAGGAGATTTGATCAACTTGTTCAAGTTCCTGCAGGGTGATTGTAGGGAGGATGGGGTCAGGCTATTCTCCGTGGTGGCCAGTGACAGGACAAGGAGTAACGGGTGCAAGTTGAAACACAGGAAGTTACACCGCCATATGAGAAAGAACTTTCTTGTGAGGGTGACAGAGCCCTGGAACTGGCTGCCCAGAGAGGGTGTGGAGTCTCCTTCCCTGGACATCTTCCCAACCCCCCTGGATGTGACCCCGTGCCATGTGCTCTAGGTGTCCCTGCTGGAGCAGGGGGGTTGGACTAGATGAACCCTAGAGGTCCCTTCCAACCACAACCATTCTGTGATTCTGTGAAATGCAGAATATATTTCTCCTGGAGCCAGCCCCAGACTCCGTAATTCGCAGTGCCACTTTTATTTGCTGGGGAGCACCAAGAGAATTTCCTGTTAATGGGTATTTAAGAGTGTAAGAGGAAAAGATTTCCCAGCCCCCTCCTCCTGTATGCAGCAGTGCACCAGAAGCCGTCATTTGTTGACTTCTAATGAGTTAGCCATGCTAATTTTCAGTCTGCTTCTGTTGCTGCTAGAAATCAGCAGATAACCCCCTGTCTCAGCTAACTGAGAGCCTTCTGCATTCCCACAGGTTTCCCTTTCAGACCGGCACACTCCAATGGTGTGGGGAGGAGGAGCCAGCGTCGCTGCGGAGGCTTTGCCGGCTGCCAACTGGCAACGTCCGTGAGGGATCCGTTTTTGCTGATTATTCAGAAAGCTTTGACGGTCTCCATGAGTCTGGCACTGTCATGCATGGCAAGAGTCACTCTACACAAAAGCATCAATGAGACTGCTCCCTAGGGATTTACAGGGTGAGTAACACTAGGTTAATTTCTCTGGAAATTTCTGAAAGGAATGACTGTGTATTGATAAGTTGTTCCAGATGCCTAAAATGAAGTGTCAGAAAAGCCCCCGGGGACTCATGCGATATTGCCAAGGAGTCTCTTTCTCTCCATTCTGAAGGGTGACTTGCCATGAAAACAATAAGGCTTTCGGCCTTCGCTGCTAGTTTATGATGGAAGAAGAAAAACTGAAAGTTATTTGGCTTGGTATAGCCTGTCCCAGACAGGGACCCCAGACAGGGCTCTTTTCCTTTAGTTTAGGAGCATCTCCTACTTTTTCTGTTTCTCGCTGCTTTACATCAAAGAATATGGCATGAAGCATGTGCCTTTTAAAAAAGCCTTTATTTGAAACTGAGAGTGGTGAGCTGGATCTTGTGCATTTTTGTGCTTTTGATCTTTTTATGTAGCTATTGTTCAGATGCTTGAGTTTGCATACGCATTAACCAAAATGAAGGGTAGATTACACAGCTTTTGCAGTGATTTAATTAAATTGGTGCATCCCCAGTTTGGTTTTGTTAGATCAGCACAAAAACCTGGGCATAGATAAGCCCAAAGAGAACATAATAAATATTTTCTTGCGCTCACATTGTCTTATTTCCTTGCCTATTTTTTTTTTTTCCTGATGGCATGAAGCTAATGGGTTTGGGGGAAAAAAAAAAAGAAAGAAAAAAAGAAATTGGAAATTGCTCATCAGCTTTTTCACTGCCCTTTTCACTTTTAGGACATACTGGAGTACTGACCCTTTGGGGTCAAGATGTGTAGAAAGTCAAGAGGGGCCTGGGTGTTTTGTAAGCATAAGTATTGTGTCTGTTTTAGAGCTGGAAATTGTTCTTCCCTGCCATAGTCATTCCCACCAGCCCTGCAGAACAGCTACCCTCCCACAGAAAAAGATGCCTGGGAATAAATCCAGTGCAGGAAAAAGTACTGCAACTTTTCAGTTTTACTTTGGCTTATCTTGCCAACGTGACTTTATTTCTTCCCACCATCATGGAGGACTAGGAGTGAAGAGAACAGAAAATGAAAATTGTAATTCTGTTTCTTGCATTTATCCTCAAAAAGGAATGGGGTGACACATCTTTGGCCTGGGAAATGGGAGAGGTGGGTCTTAACTTTTGCATCTACCCTGTCCCCCTTTTCTTCTGACAATTCATCTAATCTTTTTTCTTGGTGGAAAAAGAGAAATACAGACATTTGGCCAAGACTTCTAGGCCTCTGGCCTAGATAGTGGGGCATGGATATGACCACATTCAGGCCATCCTGTTTATTGCACAGATGGTATGTGCTTGCACAATAACTCAGTTGCAGTTGATACTTCTCTAAAGTGTCAGTTTCACTGTAGATGTGACACACAGCGCATGCTCACAGGCTTCTGGCCACGAAATATTAGATAGAAATATAGCAGCTTTAGTTACTTTAGACCTGTGAGGATTTATCATATTAATGGTATGGTGCTGTAGTGTCTCTCTATAAATATATAGAAAGATCAAAATCTCTTTCTATAAATACATATAGTTTTTGTGCACATTGGGGAGGGGATCCCAAAGCCCTTATGAGCAGTTTAGCAGTCTTCGCTTCCTGTGTCACTGCATGGAGTGGTAGTGGTTGGTGATGATAAAAGGATCAAAAATAGGAACAATGTAAACACTGCAGTACAAGACAGGTAACAAGCAGGTACTGCACATATAATGTGTTTACTGTAAAATTTTAGTATACGTTTACAATCCTTCCTGAAGTTTGTGCCTTGACAGTATTATTTGCTACTTCCCAGATAAGATCCTTTGATAGTAATTATAGCAGTTCTCTTTCATAGGGTCATATGTAACACACAGTAGAAGGAACCTCAGGAAGTATCTAAACCCACTTCCTGCCAAAAGCAGGGTTGGAGATGAGATCAGACCAAGCTAGTCAGGACTTTGTCCAGTTGAGTCTTCAAGAGCTCCAGGGACAGAGACTACACAGACTACACAACCTCCTCAAGCAACCTGCTACACTGCTTAGCTCCTGCACCCTCAGGGGAAAACGATTTTCTTTATAACTAGTTTGAAGATTTCTTGTTTCAGTTTATGCCCACTCTCTCTCATCCTCCCACTGTGCACAGCTGCGAAGGCTCTGGCTTCATCTTCTCAGTAACTTCGCTGCGGCGCTGGCAGGCTGCTGCTTAGGTCCCCCCAAAGCCATCTCTGTGCCAGGCTGCACAAGCTCTCCTCCCCGGGCAAGTGCTGCAGCTGCCTGAGCATCTTGGTGGCCTTCTGCAGAGCATGCTCAGTTATCGGTACCTCTGCTTTCCTGAGGGAGGCAAACTGAACGTGATACTCCAGATGTGGCCAAATGAGGGCTGAGCAAAAGGCAATAGCAGTTCCCCTCAGCCTGTCGTCCATGCGGCTGTTCCTACAGCCTGGGTGCTGTAGTCCTGTCTGCCAGGGTGCTGCCGGCCCCCACCTCCTTCCCTGCGGCCCCACGGAGCCCTGTGGCCATGCGCAGGACTCCCTGTTTGGCCTTGTTGAATGGCATGGGGCTGTAGTTGAACATTGCCCTGGCCTTTCGAGCTTCCTGTGGATGACAGCACTGCCCTCAAATGCATTGATTGGTCACCCCAGCTTGGTCACCTGCAGACTGGATGAGAGGATGCATCCTCCAGGTCATTGATAATGATTTTAAAATATGCTAATAGTGATGTAACAAGACTGTAAAGATGTTGTGTATATTTCCAGATGTAAGAAAGCCTCTCGAAAGAAAGCTTAATGCCAGTTATAACCTTCTACCTACTTGTAACCTTCAGAGAAGATGTTAGATGATGTTGAGTTATGTGACAGACACAGTACAAGTCCTAGCTGGCAGTTTAGCCATTTCCACAAAAAGTCAACATTTGCAACTTTCTGTTCAGCCTATGTGGGAAGAAGAAAATAACTGACATATTCATGATCACATGGGCTTGGGAACAGAATATTTCCATGTGATCATGAATATGTCAGTTATTTTCTTATGTGGTTGAGTTTCTCAACTCTAAAGTAAGGGTAATAACGTTGCTGTGCCACATAGATATTTTAAGTGTAACTAGCATTTCAGAAATATTGATAACTATTTTTGGACTCTGGTAGTTTCTGTGGAGTCTAAGTGAGATCAAAAGCCTGTGTGTTATAAACCAAACAAAAAGATAGATACTTTTGGTCATGCATGATCCTAAGGGTATTACGGGGGAGATGGAAAAGAGAGGCAAGTGGTACATGGGAGAAAAATCAATACTTACATAAAATATACATAATATTATATAAAGCTTCAAAACTTACATAAAACATTGTCATAGAAACGAGTAATAATACACATGCTCTTCAGGAAAGTCCTCTTAAGAAGCATAAGAACTTCATAACAAAATTATTCTTTTTCTAAACTTAACAATGCAGAAACCAGTAATCTCCTATGTAATCCATAAACTA
>NW_010589126.1:0-16610 GCF_000705375.1 Tinamus guttatus | reverse complement strand
ACTGTCAGGGAGTATTAAAAGTTAGGAGTCTAGTAGCAAGAAGCACTGTCCTTTGCTTATCACAAAGATGTATAATCATCTACTTCCTAAAAATCTTGTGCAACTCATTTGAAGCAACAGCTCATGTTTTGCATAGTACCTGGGAAAATCTGTCATGTAGCTTGAAAATCTTTTCCCTGCAGCCTTTCTGCTTGCCTCTTTAAGCAACTTGTTGCCTTCCTCTTAGGAGACTGGTGCCAATAGTAAAAAAGCTTGCAGATGGTAAATAGCTTTCCTAGCACACCTATGTATTCAGAGCATAACTGTTCTTTAGCTATGTAGTAAAGAGAAGGTTATTGCTTGGATAAAAACCTGACCCTGCTCACTTGCCTCTTTTCCTCAACAGGAAAATTGCCCAGTCCCAGCATGGACGAACACAACGGCTCTGCGGAGACTCCCGTGCCGAGCCAAGCACGGCACAGTGCCATTAAGTGTGGGTGGCTGCGGAAGCAAGGAGGCTTTGTCAAGACCTGGCACACGCGCTGGTTTGTTCTCAAGGGGGACCAGCTTTACTATTTCAAAGATGAGGATGAGACCAAGCCCTTGGTAAGTGAAAGAAAATGGGGTGGGAGGTGAAGTAAAAAAATGTGAATGTAAGCAGGGTGTTCTCACGTTTCCTCCAATTTCTCCATCTGTGTGTTTATGAATCTTGGGATTCTGTTTCCAGTGAACACAGAACTGATTCAGGCCTTGGCAATTAATATGGTTTCCCTCCTCAGGTTTGTTTTTAAAGCTTCCCTTACCAGGCTGGTTTTGTTCCCATCAGGGCCTTTTTAAGGGAGAATATTGTAAATTAAGGAGGAAAAGTCAGTCAGATGTACTTCCCTAAGGTGAAGAGGGAATTGTGTTGAACAAGGTACTGCTTGCTTTTTTGCTTCTTAGAATCTGCAGTATTCCAGCTTTGTCTTCTGAATTCAAAATCCCATAAGACCTTAGCCTGAAAATATTGCTGTCAGTAGTGTAGAATAGACTATTGTCTGGTGCATGGTGGTTCTGTTGTGGCAATAGACTGCTCCATAAAGCTAGTCTATTTTCCCTATTTAGTGCTTAGTTCCCTTTAGTGCTGTAAATCTCCAGAGTGGTGCGTGGGAGGAGTGAATGACTCTGCCTCTCAGCTCAGGGCTGGTTCCAGCTTCTGACAGTAAGTTAGAGATCTTGTGCTAGGACCTACACAAGTATATAGTCTTAGGTGTTAATCATCATTTATGCCTTCAGGAAGTCGTGCTCCTCCTCTTAATACGTGGCATCTGCCAGTTCATTGGCATGTCAGGATTCTTGTTTTCTGGCTAAGAGATAGGATGTTGCATTGCGCTGTACAGCACTATGGAGACCATGTTATCCTCGTCTCTTGGCTGCTGGATGACTTCAGAAAATCGCTTCATCTTGTGTGTTGTGCTTTTGTAAAATGGATGTATTGATGCTGATCTTTCTATGCACAAGGTAAGTTAGGTTTGAGCTTATTTAGGAACTAATTGTATGTTTGAGTTTTCCAGTTAGGTCTTGTAGTTCAGAAAAAAAAATACTTAGATGTTTTCTTCCTTTCTATCTATCAAAACTAACTTGGAGCATACCAATAGGTTTGGAAGAAGAATGGACCAGTCTAAATTAGGATCACTCAGCATCTCTTGCAGGTGTAGCTCTGGAATTTAATCATATCTAATATCTGAACCTGGGATTCCTGATCAATACTTCCTTACAGACTGTAGTAGAACTAGTAGGAGCAGACAAGACAAGGCAGTTTCCCCATGTCTGTAGCTCTGATGTTGGAAATGCAGCTTCCACTTTGTGGTGTGCATTCAGTGGGCCCTTGGAGCACCGAACTGCTCTACATTTTTGCATTGGCTCCTGTCCACTCTGCAGCAGAAATCACACTGTAACACTTACATATTTGGATGCATCTGGATGCTTTGGATGCATTTGGATGCTTTGAGATTTGGAAGCATGCTTCCCTTCCTGTTAGTAATGCTAGTAACTCTGCTGCAGATGGTTGACTAAATCTGTTTCGTTGCTCCCAAGCTATCAAATTGAATGTCATGAACTAGTAGCATGTAGCTGCAGGTAGCGCTAGCAGTATAGTTGTTTGAAGACTGAAAGTAAATCTGAAGTGAGCAAGCAAACACCATGTGAATCCATGAAATCTGATTTCTGGTAATTCTGTGTAATTCTTGCCTTTGGAAGTCGTACAAGATTTTGTTTCACTGATTCTCTTTCATTATCTGAGTAAGCCACCTTATACCTGGCCGATCTTGTGCTTTAGCAAGTCAGTGTCATGTTAGATTTGAAGGTCAGCTTTCCAGCTTGAAATGTTAAAAAGACTATCTTTTCAGCCACCCACATTTTGTTGCACAGCACAATTGTTGTCTAGTTGCAGCCAATGAATATGTATTTCTTGCTGCTTTACCAGTGGATAACTTCAGCAGTGTCTGGGTAGGCACTGTCTGAATTACAGATAGGAGGAAAAAGTTGGTCTTAGCAAGGCCTCATGTTTGTTTGGGGCTTTTGGAAATTACAAGCAGAATCTTCCAAGTATGATCATCTCCTACTGCACTTTAATTGTCACACTCCATGTTTTATTCACTGAAGAAGTGAGTTCTTGAAGGTGAAGCAGAGAACACCTACTGATGGACCATCATTAATACAAAGTCATAAATGAAGAGGAGTTGGCAAATTGACCAAGTCAGGATGATTAGCCTTAGCTACCTGCTTCGTGTAGTTGCAAATCAACAGTAGCTGGCTACTCGCGGGGAGGTCGGAGGGGTCACATCCAGCACAGCAAAGGCATTTTAGAGGTGTGAACCTGCCTTGGAAACGTGTTTGCTGTATTCATGAAAGCAGGTGGCATCTGCTCCCTGGTTAGTCAGGGCCACTGGCTTTGTCCCAGGAGGCTGCTCGAGCGATACTGCAGGCACTTGTGTTGCCAGCCGTAAGCAGCAAAGGCAGCTATTGCCTAAGTATAATTTCATTAGTTTTGTAAGGTGTGTATATTTGTAGCTAATAATACTCAGAACTTTTAGTATATGTTTATATAATTTCTACTAAGAAACATGATGTAAATTTTGATGTATTCAGAAAAGCTCTCTATATTGCTGTATACTGGTGGAATGTACACAACTGTGGGAGACTGACAGCTTGTCAGGTCTCTTGGCTTGCAGAACATAAAGGAAACTTAAGAGTAGTCGAAAAAAGAAAAGGAGAAAGGCAGCACCTGAGAAACTAGGTTGCTGAATAAGAAGTCCTAAATATTTTCTGTTTCAAAATAGGCAAGAAGGAAAGGGCAAGGCAAGTGTTTGCTGGACATAGGAAGGGACTGAATTCCATAAAAGACAACAGCTAATTCCAAACCCAGTTAAGTGTCAGCTCTTGCTGTGTATGTCAGGTACTGTACTACTCATGAGGCCTGTCCAGGCCTCAAACTGCATGCGCTAAGGAGCGACTAGAGAGACATTATGTGATGAGCTAAGTGCAGAGCTCTGTTCTTTGCATTTTTACGTAAAACCCTTGGTACAAGTCTAAGGAGGAGCAAGGATGGTTTTGAGATGCCCTTATGCTACAGGGTGAACTGCCAAACATGCAGGAGCAGGGACCTGAAATATGGAATTCTATAAAACCTATTGCAAGCTGAGTGTGAAGGAATGAATCAAGTGAAGTGAAGGGGCTGTCACAGGGAGTATAGTGTTTTGGTGCTAGAAGGACACAGCTTGGGAATTGTTCAGGAAACTGAACATCCTAGACTAAATGATATTGACTTCCTCAACATTACTTATACTGTTTATTGATGATGGGATTTTCCAGAAAGGTTTTCTGTTGCTAGTTATTAGGTGGTAGTTTTTTTGTTTTGAGAATGGTAGAGGGTGGCACCTTTTAAGCTCAAAGTAAGCTAAGATACTTTCAACTGTTGATGTGAATGCTGTGGAAAGGAAACAGATCCAATGGATCATGGAATTTTTTTTAAAAGGTATTTTTCAAAGGGAAGCAGCTGCCAATAGCTTGATCTAACTGCGCATGTTCTGTAGCACTCCTGATTAAAGGCTTTCAGTTCATCTTTCAGACCTTTCATCTGAAATAAGTGATTTCAGATATCCCTTTATGTTGTCCAGGGTGTGAATGTCCTGCACTTCCTCTTTCTTTATGCCCTTTGATTTTTGCATAAAACTATTAAAGTACACCTCATTATAGTTTTGCTTGCATTGTGCAAACTTGAAACAGGTTTCCATATGGTCCTAATATTTCCCATTTCTTGAAGCATTTATTTGAGAGAAGAGTAGCCTTTGCATAACATCTTTCTAAGATAAGTGTGTGTGTTTTTTTTTTTTTTCATTTGTAATGATTCCTGATCTCCATTTCTTGAAAATAAGGTCTTTCATGTTTTAAATGGAAAATCTAACCTCTTAACCTTGTGACTGAATGAGTTTCAGATTAGGAAAGAAGAGTTGTGTCCTCCCAGATGCAAGCAGGAAGACCTCATTTACTCTTGTATTCTATTGAAACAGAAATGGGCAAGATCTTTCTTACAGGTAGAGAAGGCTAAAGACTGATCTTTATTTATTTATTTATTTTTTATGCACTCAATGCCACAGTTGCTATTTAACACTATGGGATGTGGAAGGTGACGTGCAAGGTCCAAGAACATTTTGGGCCTTTTTTGGGGGGTGGGTTGTGAAAATAGCTGCTTAAAGGAAGTGAATATTAGCAAGCTCTTAACTTTAGTAAAACTCTGGGGGTAGGCAGGTGGTTACTGAAAGATAGCTATGAGTTCTTATATATTCTGTGCGTGCAAGATGGCATTTCTGTCCTTGGTAAGACTCAAGCGCCAAAATATCAACAAAAACATTGACCTAGACACTCAAGTTAGTTGAGGCTAATCAAATGCTAGGTTTCATGTCCTCTTTGTGCTTCTTTTAGACCAAAGGTTGAGCCATCTCAATACCCTAGTAAAACACGAGATGAGGGAGTGAACCTCGCCCAGGAGTGTGGCTGTTCAAGTTGAGTGATGGCAGCAATGTTCAGTCAGTCAAACCATGTTTGTGTGCAGCTGCTCTTTCCTTATCTGTGACTATAATGGCAACATCTACTGAGTACAGACTTACTGTTGCAGTTATTGATTCAAATGTGCATGTACTTGATTCCCAAGGGCTTGTAGCTTTGAGTTCTGCCTAAGCTGTAGCGAAAGGAATGCAAAGAGTGGAAGTCCAAAGCAGAAGGTCAGAGGAGCCTCTTGCAAAGACCTGGCATATGACACAAAGCTCGAGGCCAAGTCTAACAAGAATATTTTCCACTGCTATATTTTGTAATTTGGTTAGGTTTTTACTTGTGAAAAAAATATGCTCACAAAGAATATAAGAAAAATCAGACTGGGCAGGGATAATTCCCTCCAAGGTCCTTCTGAGCCCTTGGCTGAAGGGTTGATGCTTCCTACTTGAAGCTGTGAGTTATATGAGTGGGAGTTATTTGGGCTTGTGCTCCCTGTTTGGTCCTTACCCAGGTTACCAGGCAAGCCTCGACAGGAGAGCACATGAGTAGTCTTTTCAGCAGATGTCAAGGAAGGGTGGCCTAGGCATAGCTTACTGGAATCTCCATAAAGATGCATTTCCTCCTATTCCACTCAAAAAGGCTCGTGCATCTTATGACATGATTGACACCAAGTTGAGAGTAATTTTCTAGGTTTCTTCCTCATATGTATCTTGAATGCAAAATCTGTGCCATTTGGATAAGAGTAACAGATGTTTCCAAATGTTTTCATGTTTTAATGAACCTAAATTGGGAGACATATTTTTAGGAAAGGTTGTTACACTAGAACAAAGTGAAATCCCTGGTGGCTTGGCTGGGGAATGCTAGTGCCCTTGTGCCCTGAGCTAAAGCCCACAAGAATGTTCCCATGTGGTGTAAATGTGCTCTGTGTGCAGTTGGACATGGCCAACAGCTGCTCTGTGATTGGAAAAGCCGGGCACTTCAATAAAATGTAAGCCAGGCAAGAGCTTAACTTGAGACTTCAGTGGTCAATGCAGCTTGTGTTGTGAGGAAAAACATTTCTGCCCTGTTACCTTGTGAAGGCTGTTGGGAACTTCCCGACTTAAAGAAATTAAAGGTCTGCTTATTCCCTTGCATGTTGTTGAGGGACTCTATTTTACTGCTGTTGCTGAATAATAATAATAGGAATAATTTTAGCATTGTTTTTTAGCAGTATTTGTGCAAGTAGTCTATTAATTTCAACTTTTCAGCTGAACTGCATTTATGCTTTTAAGTGAGCTTGGGCTCATCACATGAGGAAAAATAACCTTGATGCTCAAGTTAAAATGCAGCAGAATGGTCAAGACATGCTATATTGCATAGACAGACCAAAAACAAACCAAAACTCCCTTTGTGTCTGTCTTGGTTATTAGAGCCTTTGGATTGCCCTGTGCTTCCTCACAAATTGAGACGGGCGCTGCAAATCACTCCTTACAGTGCAACATTATGAGCATGGTCATCCCAGGTGGTATTTGTCTTGGCAGCTTCAGAACAGGCGTTGAGGGTTGAATGGCAACCGAAGCAGCTAAATGAACGTCCAGCGCTGGAGGGACATCCTTTTCTGCAGACTTAACTGCGTGCAAGTCAAGCTAACAAAAGCTTTCTGTGTTATTGCTTGGGCTGCAGAAATAGACCCTTGAAAATCCCTCTTTGGCTGTGCAGCTACCCACAGAATTCCTGCTCTGAGTGAGTAATTACAGTCTCTGAGAAAAAGTAAATGCTTTCAACTCTTGAAAAATGACCAAGGCAATTAAAGAGGAGAATGCACCTTTCTAGATGAAGGCATGTGATTTGTGTGCCCGTTGATGTGAACGGAGCATTACTCCAGTGATGTGGCCATGCAGGTGACAAGGTACACACAGGGCTGTGTTTTCAATAAAGCAGCAGCCTATTACTTAGCTTTCTTATGGGTATTTTACCAGAATACAGTGAGCATGGTTGAGAAGAAGCTCTTTCCTTGCTTATTTGATACAAGCCTCTTAGGACACTAAAAGCACAGACACAGTTGCAGGGTGCCAAAACAGCAAGCGTGCAGCTTGGAAGACACATGCAGGTATTAAGATGTATCCAATATTTAGGTGTATCAATGAGAATAACAGACTCTTGTGGTTTCTCTTTTCTGCTACCTTTCTCTTACTTGAAGTTTAAAAATTAATGGTCTGTGCCTGAAGAAAAGGTTTAGAAATTGTGGGAAGAAGGGATATTGTGAACAACTTTGGGCTGTTATTTCTATTAAAGTTACTCTTGGATACTGGCTGCCTAGCATTAAAACACCAGATTTCCTCCCTGTGCCAAGAAGGCAAGGGCCTGTGGCCTTCCTGCATTGCCCTTAGCTATTACACACCAGCAGTCAAACTAAGAGTTTAGGTTGTACATGGTACAAGTATGGTTAATAAAATGCTTAGATGCTGTGCCCCAGTTAGATATTTTTCCTGAAAATGAACTTTCTGCTCAGTAGGCTTCCGTATACAACCTTGAATTTCTAATGTGCAGTCAGTTGCCATGGAGAACCTGCGAGTGGGTTCCACAGCTTCTCATAGGATCTTGTTTTGAATAAACTGCTTCTCCTTTGTGTTCATATTGTTAATGATGGTATTAAAATCTGCACTATCAAAAAATCTTCCATTTCCAACTGTCTGACCAAGAAGGAAAAGTGACATAAGGGTGAACCTGAGTAAGAAAAGAATTATAGTGGACTCCTGAATCTATGCTCTTTGATCTAAGAGTTGGTCTAGTCACAGGTTAGTCTACAAGTAGTTCAGAGTTAGTTTTTCATTAACACTGTAGCATATAAAACATTTTATGTTGTGTTTAACTAGTTTAAAATGACCTGAAGTTTTTTCCCTTTGTTTCCAGGGGTTGGTTGTTATTCCACATGTGTTTCTTAATTTTCTTTTTGTGTTTATGTAACAATATTTATATGGCAAGTGTTATGTGGGGGGAAAAAAGTACAGGTCACAGCTGAAAAATTTTTAAAAAGCATTTATGTCAACCCTTTTGATCTACTGATGCTTTTGACTTATTTTCTGGCCAATTGCCTCCTTTTCGACTAGGATAATCTGAGCTGAGGTGGAAGATCCAGACCAAATTGAATGCTCAGTGATTTATAATGTAACAATAAAAGGAAATGTTTAAAATATGTTTTCCTTTTTGGTTTTGTGCCAAGGTGAAGGTTCAATCTGCCATCTTGAGGGTAATCCAGTTTTTTTTCTCTGCCAGCTGCAGTTAAGAGGTCCTATGTCTTAGGTCTAGCAGATGCTGCAGGGGAGATGGTCGGGTTTTCCCTTGAAGCAGTTTCCAAATGCTCAAGTGCTTCATCTATAAAAATGGTACCTAGCTAGTTTCCTGCCACCTTTAGACAATGAGTCTCTTTAGGCAATACTGTCTCTTAGGTGAGCTGGAGCTTTGTTTTGCAAAACATGGGGGGAAAAAAACTATTTACTCAAGAAATAGACCCCATCCAGTTTCAGAAATGAAGTATGTGTGAGTGTCTGTGTTCAAGCCTCTTCAGTGTGATAGCTGGTGGAGTCAACAGTGATTATTTTCTTTTCCTTATGCTGCATTGCATAGAAGCATCCAATTAAGAGTGAGAAAACCAATTTATCCACTCCTGTGAATACTGAGACTGATTTGATGCATAAATATAAGCATATTTAGCATTGTGAGTAAAACTAACTAATCCATTAATTTGGCATGATGAAAAGGCAAAGAAAAAGGAAGAAAAAACCTGCTCTTGGCTTGTATTGACAACCCAGTTGAATCATTGAAGCAAAGCAATGCAGGAATATATGCACGCAGTGCAGTAACACTGGTAATGAATATGTTTAAGTAAAGCAGAGGTCTGCTAGATTCAATTGTTGCTGCTTTTCATGGTATCCCAGCACATGAAAGTTTTGGTACTTCACATTACTTGGTGGTATAACACAGTTAGATTTTTCATGTCCAGCTGAAAATGATGTAATGCTCAAAACAGCTATGTATGTGTGCTGCTTCTAAACCCAGCTGGAGCAATTTTGCCCTAACAAAAGCAGTGCTCAACAGGGAGATGGTTTTGTTCTCTCTGCTTAAGTTTTTGTAATGTGAGGTTCCTGTCTTGAAGCCAGTGGTGGTGCCAACCTGGCCCTTGATGGCAAAAGACAAGAGTGGGCTGCAAGAGGAGGTGTTGAATTAATGCCTTAACATTGTACTCCAAAAGTGATGTTGATGGAGGGAAGGGGTTTCCCTACCTTGACTTTTTAATTAGGAAAAGTTTCATTTGGTTAGACTGTATTACACTGATTTTTCCAAATGTGTATAAATACCTTATTCTGTTTTCTAAAACATTTATGGGGTGGCAGTGATGGTGGCTTTCTTGCCTTTGCCATCCTTTTGGTTTAAAGCTATTGAGGCTGCACAGGGAATGTCATCCTAGTGAGGAATGCCTTAAATCCTTCCTATAAAAGCAGAAAATAGCTTTTTATATATTAAAAAATAATAAAAATCAAATCTGGAGTAGATGCACATGTTAAAGTTTGCACATGGTAAAAAAAAAAAAAAAAAAAAAAAAAAGCTCCAGACTGCTGACTGGAAATAAAGTATTTGAAATAGAAGCAGGAATTCCCTGCCAAGCAGTGGCACCTTGATGGCTTCCCTGGGGCTCCTAAATTTAGAAGGCGGCACCGAAGTGGGTGGCTGGGCACGTTTCCATTGCCACAAGAGTGGAGTAAAATCAGAGAAGTCTTTTTCCAAATAGACTGAGTCACAGTAATTGCAGCAGGGGCATGAAAAAAGCCAACACTTGGTTGAGATGAGCTACCTAGAGTTGATATCAAATGGGTATCAAAACCTTGTGTTATTGATTAGGGAAGTGGATCCTATAGCAAAGAAAGCTCCATGGCAAGTTCCCCAGATCCTGAGCTTGGTCTTTCCTGTGGCTTTGTACAACCCTGTTTTGGGTTTAGTACTGATGAGGTATGAGTATTGAGTATTAGATAATTACAGTTCTGAGGCTTTCCTAGAAAGACTCATAATTTTTGCAAAGCAAACTGGGGGCTGTATTCTTGAACAGCAGTGTGTGCTAATCCCAGTTTAGATTATGTCCATTTTGAGTGGTTTTCTACAAATACTGTTTGGTTCAATGATGTGGGAAAGCAAGTCAGAAGAGAGGGCATGTCAAAACAGATTGCTGGGTTGGCTTCAGTAATGCAGCTGGGAGATGAGGGACAAGTCTGCTGGCAAACAGCCCCAGCTGACTTGAGCCTAGGTGACAATTTGTTGGGTGTCAGACATGGCAGGTGTTGTTCATTAGTTGCCTTCCCAGCAATAATTATTTAGACAGCTAATTTCCTCCAGCTGTGGGCTGGCAGTTGCCTTGCCCCAACTTGAGTGAATAGTAGGATGCAGCTGTCTCGTGTTTTCCTTCATGGATGGGGTTCTTAGGCAGCATCTGTGTCAACCGGGGCAGCTGAAATGCACCCTGTGGGCTGCGTGTTGGGTAGTGTCTGGCTTGGGTGGCTTGTGGTGCTGCAGATGTTGTGCTGACCTTGTTGTCCTCAGCAGCTCTGCAGTGAGCAGTGTTCAGTTACCACCAGCAGCCTTTAAGCCTGGGTGTTTTTTACTTTCTTCAAAGCTTTGAGTCATTAAACAAACGTACATAACTTGTTTTGATTGAACCTGGTGAAGGAATAGCTCTGCTGAAAGCAATGGCAGAAGGTGTCATGGGAGTACAAGAGCAGTTTTGCTGCATGCTTGTGTGTCCGGGTCTGACCAGAATGGCAGCAGCTGGAACCAGAACATCTTGGTCGCCTCTGTGTGGTGGCAAGTCCCCGTCTGTGTTGATCATTCAGCTGCCATCCTTGTGGTGGTCAAAGCCAGCTCAGGATGCAGTTGTGCGCTTCCAGAAAGTCTGTGTGAAGTAGCCTGGTTCCGTGCAGCTCTGTCCTTTGGTCTTCTCCCCATGTGCCCATTGGTGAAGTGGGCTACAAGCACAAAATACCAAGAAAAGCTGGGGCAGGAGGATTTTGAGTGTTGCGAAGGAGCAAAAGCTACTCCAGAGTTCTTGTGGGAGAGCAAGGCAGGCTGAGGAAGTCAAGCTGGCCAAATGTTTGTCCTTGCATGATCTATCCTATCTAGCCTGACAGACAGGGTGAGTGAACCAACCAAGTTTCTGTTCTGCAGTTTTTGCAAGTGTTACCTTACATATGGCTGAGAGGGCTCTGTGAAATGGGAAGGCTTGCATGAACTTTTGTGGGGAGAAATTTGGTGACCCTCAAGGCAAAAAAAGTCCAGCTTTTCAGATGTGTGAAAGGCCTGAAGTGGCATGCATTTCCTTTCCTGGTGTTTTACAGTGAGTTTCAGTTATTTCACTTACCTCCAAGTAAGCCCTACATGGGATAAATCAGAAGTAAAGCTCTTCAAGTAGCCTTGTCATATCTGAGCCTTCATATGAGATGGGAAATGCACTATCCTTACAGACTGTAACTCTAAAATATATTAGACTGGCACGTTGTCCATAAATCAGTGGCACAGTGAAATAGGTTGTATCTGAATGGTTTGCATCTTGATAATTATATTTAGTGTTACTGGAGGAGGTCATGTTTCTGGGAATTGTGTAATAATACTGCAGTTAATGCTGTTGCAGCATTGGGAGAGTCCCAAGCAGCTCTGGATGGAGAGTCTCCATCTGCTCTGGCATTGCCCATTAAGCTTAAGGGGGAGGGTTCAGTGGCTGACTTGTCTGCATCCATCCTTTTTTAGTGTTGTAAGAGCTGAATGAGCAAGAAAAGAAATGTGTGTATCTGTATGACAGAGCAACGTCAAATCCCTTTCTTTGCCAGATTTATGGAATCGTGCCTAGAAATACATGTTTAAGTCTAACTTAAGTCCTAAATGAAAATGGACCTCTCAAGTGCGTTTTCTTACAGCGAACAGGACTTGGCTATGAGAAACTGGGAGTATTTAATTTCCATAGATATTAACACCTAGGCAAATAGAGTATTTAGTACTGTGCTAGGATCTCTCATGTGGTCCTAGTAGAGAAGGTGGTGGGTTTTGGGCACTGTGTTCAACAGGACCATGGTAAGGGAGCCCTTCTCTGTAGCTGCAACTTAAAAGGGCTCAACAGAAGTTGGATTATTATTTTATGCAGGAGACTTATCTGAAATATCAAAACACTTGATGCCTAAGAAACATCTCCATAGGGAATATACCAGCCTCTGAATTTGAGAACTGCTTTGTCAAACCATGAAATTCAGTTCTTTGCTGATTCCTGTATGCCTCTTCCAGAAAGGTCTCCTGTGTTCCATTAAAACGCACAACATGGGTGATAGCTCTAGGGTTCTTGGCTCAAGGGAATAACAGTCCCAATAAATTACCAAAGGTTGTCTCCAATTCTTTTCCACAGGATAAAACAAAATTCAGACGAGTAGCAGGGATGTCCATTGATGGTGATGAATAGGGTGGTGGCCAGATGGCTAATACAACATAGCAGTATGTTACAGGACAATGAATCCTTCCTCAGCGTCCAGCTCAGTGGCCTGTTGCCCTTCACAGAGTCCTTGGGGGCAGCTGATCAGGAAGCCAACTAACTTTGAGATGGTGAGATAAGACACTTACTGTGTTGTGAGTGCCAGTGAATGAGTTGACTGGTGATACTGTCTGATGCTTTACGGATGCAGCTGTGCTGCCCTATGGGCCCATCTTGATTTTTGGCTTCTCTTTCCACTGTACATAAGATTGAAGTACCTCTTATTTCTGTGTTTGTGTGGAAGAAATGTCTATGCTTTGAGGTTTAGGTTGAAATTGCCTTTCAGTTCATAACCTGAGTGTGCACAGCAAATGTGGGATGAACCCCAGATACTCAGGTGGGGTTAATGAATTTTCACTGCTCAGTTGGACACACTAAAAAAGGGGTCTCATTTGGGGAGCTGATTTCCATGCTTAGAACTATTTCTACTTAACTAATTTTAGGAAATGAAGCTTGAATATTCTTGGTGTCAGCCAGGCTACCTGCTGTTTTGGCAAGCAGACTAGAAAGCTTCAGTTTCAGTGATGATTTTGGAGAGGTCTCTCTCATGCCTGATTTGGCCTTTACCTTTATTACCTCTTGATTTCTTTGTGTGTTTATTTTTGCTTCATGCTCAGTAACATATTAAGAGTCTTTAGGGTCAGAATAGGCTGTATTGTTCACTTGGGACCTCCATGACTCCCAGGAGATGTTAAATATCTCTGATAGAAGCAACAGAGGTGTGGAAGGCACAAAGATGTTGAGAGAACTGGTGGGATTTTCTTCCCTGCATGAATTACAGGCTGTGGTCCAAATTACTTTCCAACACCAGAAATAGTTTTTGGCTCTACAGTGGATGGCAGCTCCCTGGGTGAAGCAAATTTCCTAAGGTGTAAATAGAGGCTTGGTGGCTGAAGAAGATGAATAGCTAGGCGGCCTCCACGGCGCTTCCTCCTGGAAGCGAAGATGAGGAGCTGATAACAGCAACCTTCTGCCTTGTAATCTCACCTAATCCCTTGATCGCGTCAGAGCACAGCTCTTGCAGGAATGGTGATATCAGGTCAAGAGCAGGGGGATAAAGAAAAACAACGTTAAAATATTCTTCCCCAGTCATTCTCAAAGCTGAAATTGTTGTCTCAAATAACAGAACTAATAGCGGGCCTATTAGCAGTTGTTGTGATAATTGCTTTTTGTCTGCGGCCAGGCTCTTCTGCGCTGCTTTATGCAAGGGTTTCTTAATGATCTACTTCATTTCTTGCTAAAGGGAATTTCAACACCATGGAAGATCTGTGCCCATTAAAAGGGTCCATTGCAACGAGTTTTTTCCCTTTTTTTACTTGTCTTGGATGTGGTACAAGTGCTGCATGGCTCTTGAAGGAACCGAATGGTGCTCTCCAAGGAGAGCCTTGTTAGCTTTCTAAATGGAAATAATTGAGTTAGTTTACCTTATTAGTGCTTAAGAATAGCCTTCTATAAGTCCATTACCTCTGGAACAAAAAGCTGAATAAGCAGCGTGTACAGCAGGACTTGTTGCTAGGAAAGAAGCTTTCTCTGTCCCTGCCATGCTGAGCAGCTTGTGCTGTAGATGGCAGCGAGTGACCTCCGAGCGCCACCCTGACATCCTCGTGAGTTGGCACTTGGAAAATATCTCTGTAACCATCTCAGACCTTCTGGAGCTGCTGTGGTGTCCCCGCCAACCTGGGCCCTTGGTGACAGGGAATGTGTGGGAAATAGGGGCAGGTCTGTGAGGGCAGCGCTGGGTGCAGGCACTTGAGTCCTCCAGGCCAAGTACCCTGCCTTGAGTGGCTTAATTAAAACCAGTGGATATGGGCAGAGCAGTCCTGGGAATTGGCAGTGGTTGGTGTCTTCAGCGCTGCACACGAAGGCAAACCTCTTCTCTGTCCAAGCGTGTGGTTCATCACCCGAAAGTGGCTCTGTGGCCTCAAACCCTCTAATATACGAGGTGGTGTTCATCCTTGTATCTGCCTCAGTGGGAAGAGGCAAGTAGCTGGCCAGGCTGAAAGGGGGTGTCACTCTGGTGACTGACACACATATTAAAGCCCTACTGGCACAAGAAATCTTAGCTCTTGAATATGTTATGGAACAGCTGCATGTCAGTAAAATACACTGAACCTTGCTCATGGGGCCTGCAAACTGAGTATCAAACAGGAGCCTTCAGAGGGTCCGTTATTTGGGTTGGGTTTCCTCAATGATATCACTGTTTGTACTGTTTTGCAAACTGTTTGTACTCTTTCTTGATCATAAATTCGGCTCAGTGCTTAAAAATATCTTTGCGTAAATGCAAACTGGAGCTTTTAACAAATGCTCAAGAGGGAAGTCATTAAATTGTGGTACAAACTTGTGTGTCTCAATAGAAGAGAGCTCAGTGTGCTTGAGGAAATGGTACCTCAGCAGTTGAGATCTTCTTGCTGTAAAAGAAAAGAAAAATTTCCCTGGGGTGGTCAGTGGTGCAAACCTTCCTTATGGGAAGGAAAGGGCTTGTTTAGAGGTAGAGTTTCTAATTTAGAGCCATGGAAAAATAGCTTTTTGTTCTGTAACACAACCCGTGCTGAAAATACCAGCCGTGCTTGAAAGGAACTTGTTCTTGTTGGGGTTTGAGTGTCCCTAATGTTTGTAGGAAACAAATGAAAAGAGTTCCAGAGTTAGGAATACTTGATGGGAACTGTCAAAATGCATGCTAACATTTTTACAATGTAATTTGATGGATGCAACAGTTAAAACAGCAGCCCTGAACAGAATGTTTTACTGAGAGAGATCGTTTATCTCAGTAAATGTATTCTCATAAATGTTTCAAAATGATAGGCATGATGAATCTGTCTAGAGCCTACACACAGGAGAGCTGCCAGAATTGCCACCTGTTCAATCAACTCTTCTTTTTTAACCCCAAAAAGTCCAGTTAATGCTGTCATTTGCCTTTGCTGAGGCTTCCCTTACTTGGGGATCTCTGAGAAATCACTTATCAAATACTTTGAAGTGAGGCAATTTGGTTCTGGAATTGCAGCCAAGGGGCAAAGGAGGCCGTTAAATCTTTCATGGCTCTACTGCAACTTGCCATGACCATGGGCAGCTTGTTTAAAAAAGAAAAAAAAAAAAAAAAAAAAAAAAGAGGGGGGGGGGAATGGGGCACTTAAAAACCTAGGAGGCCGTTAAATCTTTCATGGCTCTACTGCAACTTGCCATGACCATGGGCAGCTTGTTTAAAAAAGACAAAAAAAAAAGGGGGGGGGAGGGGGCTGAAATGCGCCATATTAAGCCCTATTTGAGTGGGTATCTAAGTTTCTCCTGATGATTCCAGCTGTAGTCTGTATGCTCTCTAGTGAGGAGGGTGCCAAAAAAAGGGGCCACTTGTATTTAGCTTGGAAATGAAATATTTTAAAATCCTTGGGGTGGACACACAGATTTGTCAGCTTTGGCCTGTGCTTTCACTTGGGAGAAAATAGATGTGAAACCAAAATAAATGTGCATTTTATAAATGCTTGAAATGTCAGGAGTCGTCTCGCTTTAAAAAAAAGCAGATTCCATAGTGTTGACTCCAGATAATCCCAGCAGATAGGAATGATTTTTCTCGCTTGTAGGAAGGGCCCCTTTCACAATATTCCCAGGCAGGGGATGGTCCTGGGACCAGGAGGTGAGTAGGTTTGCCAGAAATGGGGGAGTTTTGCTCGCTTGCTGCCTGCACCTGGTCAAGCAGTTTCTCCCCTTGCCTAAGTTGCAATTTGTGCTCTGGTTTTGTCCTCTGCCTTTCCTGCAGACCATAAAAACATTCATGATCATTTGTATTTTGGTAATGAAAATAGTACCATGGGGATCTAAATTTTTATGTTAATGCTTGGTGCAGTGTGGAACAGAGCAGCTGCTGCAGTGGGGTTCACTCTGCTGGCCTCTAGTCACCCTGCATCTGTATTTACTCTCGACTCTGGCACTCTGTTCAGACCTTGCAGGGGTTATTTTGCAGAGTTTGTCCTGCTCTCCTATAGAAAAGTGTATAGATGGTGTTTTAGTCCATCAGAATGAAGACTTGTTTAATGCCTTAGTGAAATACAATTGCTTATTTTTGCTG
>NW_010589122.1:0-21266 GCF_000705375.1 Tinamus guttatus | reverse complement strand
ATTTTATTTCACATCTAGTGTCAATTAAGAAAAAATGATATTAGAAAGGGGAGTGAAGCCTATATCTGGGTGTCTGAAGCATGCATGTAAACAAATGTATATGACATGCATGTTTATTCAGGTATGTGCATTGTTTAAAGCATTACCAGTTTTCTCATAGTTTCATCAACTGTAAGACTGCTGAAATGAAATTTGTGTTTACAGGTAGATGAAGCAATACCCGTTTATGCTTCTCAGTTGCATTAGAGGTAGGGAAGGTGCCTGAGGTTTGCAGGGGATGTCCCAAAGGATAGCGGGCTGGATTTGCTGCTTGGGTTGTTACCCTCACATTCCTGAATGCTTTTGGGGAAAAGACTTATTTATGTCAGTTGTAAAATGTGTTGGAGAATGTAAGTATGAAGTGTAGATAATTGTCTTGATTTTGTAGTACTGCCTTGAGAGTCTCATATGGCGAAAGCTGCTATTATAACTATCTTGCTGGGGGAAGCACATGACTTGCTATCCAG
The DNA here is from genome assembly GCF_000705375.1 of Tinamus guttatus. The sequence goes on along the minus strand of NW_010589122.1, from coordinate 20,760 downwards.
GCTGATTTGTTTTACAACCACTACTCTTGTCCTTAATAGCAGTCTATAATTACTGTTTCTCTGTGCTTTGCTGTTCAGTATTCACAGCCCTGTTGGTGCAACAGCAAAGCGTACCTGTGTATTTTATGTTGCTTAAATCCCTATGCGAGAAGAAGGAAATGGCACTGGGCAGAGCATCAAGTGGGCAAATACAGCAGAACCAGGGATGTGAGAAATAGCTTTGATAAGTGTTTGCCTAGCAAACATGTGACCAATATCTTGTGAACAACTACAATTGCTTTATTGGGTGAGGGTTCATGATAGAATGTTGTCACAGGCTTATCTTAATCACTTCAATCTTCCTTATCCTTAGTATAATTAAAAAATCCTGAGAACACATGGACCCTTCTGACATAGGACCAGAGCTGTCAAATGTATAAGCGAATGGTGTGGGGGAAAAATGACTCTGGAAACTTGCACTATTCAAATTGGTTCAGTCCTTTTTTGAAAACCAAACTGAATTAAGTTATGCAATGTAAGTCTTCCACTTTACATAACTTGTCCAAATAATTTAACAACTTAAAAGCAACTGTTGCATTTTTGCTTGTTAGGGCATGGCTTGTTTTTTTGTTGGTATAACCAAAAACCTGCTTAACCTGCTGTGCTTCTGATTATGATATTCCAAATTACACACACATTTATGAAAGTAGTTGGGCATACTCACTGCTGTGTTTTCCATTTGGGCATGTTGGTGGTATAAAATTGGTGGTAACTTTGGGATTTTTGCAAACCTAGTATATCTTTAGTAATTCCTGCTTCTGACCTTAAAGTAGGTACCATTTAAAAAGGTAAAACCATTTCCAAAATCTAGTGGCTGCTTGGCTGTTCTGAAGTGCTCTGTGTAAGAGAAGGAATTAGGATGACTTTTGAAGGGGAATAATAAAGTATCTAAGTATTTTATAAGTATACTAAAGTGTTCCTCCCAGGTACCAGCAGAGCAGGACTGATTTTTGCCAAGGCTACAGGGGACTGGTGCCATATGCAAGACATGAGAAGGTCTGACAAGTAAACTGGGGCAATAGGACCAGCCTCATTCTGAAGATATCTTGTAAACTAGCTCTGCATAGCTTAAACATGACATTTATAGCTGTTTTGTTTTACCTTTCCAAACACCTTTTGTAAAGCTCTGAAAAGAAACAATTCTCCCAGCTTAAAAGGAGTCAAAAGCCCCTTTTATAAGTCACCTCCAATGCTTCTGCTCAGCGGTTTTATCCCTGCTAAGCATCCCTGCCATTTGCAATGGGCAGTAAAACAATTGGTTATGCTTCATAAGTCACTTTTTTCTTATTTAAAACTGTTTTTAACCAGTTTTCTGATCCTGCCAGTGAACAAAGACTATAATCAGCATAGTAAATCAAATAGAAAGTGATATCAGGACATTTACCCTTTTCTATGAGAAGCAGTGTTATGAGGTCACTCTTTTCACATGCATTATGGATAAGAACTCAGATTTTCAGTGGTGATTGCTGGTCTTGAATGTTTATGCAGTTGAAGGGGTGACTGCTTACACTGCAAGTCCATAGGATTTCTTAAGAGATTAGAAAACTAATATAAGCAAAAGTAAATATTAAAAATGAGTCTAAGAAATAAATGAAAGTGAGTGTAAAGAAAACTGGCTATAGTCAAACCTGAATAGATGCAGCTATTAGTCTTTAAATCAAAATACTGAGTTCTTAGACTCTGGGTCACAGTTGTCAGGGCAATTCAATATCGATGTAGTTTAGTTGACACAAGTGTGAGTCACTTTAATGCCTTAAATATTTTAGAGTTATTTTATCTTTCATGGTCTCTTTACTACTGGAAAGTGTTGTCACAAATACTGGCAAAGGACACTACTAATTCAGTATGAATCATGAGGGTGGTGTTGGCCAAAGACCACAGAAAAGTACCCTGTTTGAAGAAGCTGGGATGTCACCTTTCATAACACCAAAAAAGTGTGAACAAAGAAATTGCCCAAATAAGCAGTGATTCTAACTAGAGACAAACTTCATCTCTTTGTGAATCACTGCAGGAATCCTGTGGATAAGGCACACGGTGATCAAAAGAATGAATCTCCTCTTGAAGAGGAGGTTGGCTTGATGCCTTAGCTAATTCTATACATTTCCAAACAGTATTTTATATCTAGTTATGAAAGCCTGCTGAATTGCTCTAGATAAAAGGAAATGCTTAACATCTAATTAAATGTTTACTAAACAAAAAGCTATTCCAGGAGCAAATGAATGAGACCATCTTGTACTTTGAGCAGAGATTAGAAAAATATTTTAATGAAACTCGAGAAGTAAACGAGAGCGTACTTTGAGCAGAGATTAGAAAAATATTATTTTAATGAAACTCAAGAAGTAAACCAGAGCATCCAAAAGTACCTTTACATGCAGCAGTGTGTCTGGCTGTAACCCTTGCTGGCACTTGAACTGCAAAGACTCTTCAAAGCGGGTGAGGAGCTGATTAACAGAGCAGGTTTAGAGACAAACTTGTGTCAATTAAGCCCCAGGAGGGACAATTGGTGTCAGTTGGGAAGCCCTTTTATCACTTGAATTAACATAATGAAAAATGTTTCTCAATCATTCAAGATTGAAGAAACTTGTCATCCAGAAATTTTCTTTTATGTTAAAAACATTGCATGTAGCCACAAATACTGTGATGTTGCATGTTTAAAGGAAATTACCCTTGTTTAACCTCTACAGGTTTATTAGATAAAAGAATAATCTTAGCACCTGTGTTCTTGCTGGATTGAAATGTAGAGTTTGGGGGCTCTGCAAGTATATAAAAGTACAATTGATGTCAAAAAGCAGTTTCTCCCCAATTTGCTGTCATGACAATTTCTGACTCTTGTTAATTAGCTGGAATAACAATAAAGGACAGTTTGGGATGGAGGGATACTTGTTAAGAAGTGAGTTAGATTTTATGTACTAGAACAGACCAAGTGTGTTAAAGACATTGAGAAAACTGTCTCTTCTATTGTGAGAAGCTAAACTATCACATTAAAATATTCTCCAAATCGTATGCAATAGGGATTTTCATTACAAATCACATGAGCCTAAACAGAATAAGATTTTGCATTTTCTTTTTCTACAGTTGTCTGAAAAAATTGTCATGTGTATCAAATTAGTCCATGGGTGACAGTGATGGAGAATCCGTGTTCCTCCTGCCATCTTGCCTCTCAAAGCCCTTGGAAAGGGACATTTTGCTTAGTGTTAAGTTTTGCTTAGCATGTGCAGTGTTTATTTTTTGGAAGGTATTGAGAACATTCTTGGACTTTGAAACCTTGTTCCTGTTGTCTCATGAGACTCTCTTCTAAGTTCCCTTTTCCACAGGCTGCAGGTTTGCTGGGCTTGATGGCTGAGCCACCCTCACCTTCCAGTGAGTGCCTCTGAACCTTGCCTACCTGAGGGATTTAAATATATAAGAAATTTCACTTTTAAAAGAGGCTTTCTAAGGGATTTTCTTCATGCCAGTGTTAACCTTGAGGTATAAATCACTATATACTGATCATTTGGATTACAAGAGTTTTCTCTCTTTAGGGCAAATCATATGTTTTTAAGCCTTTGGGGTTTCTTAAAGTCTATCATTTTATTGAACTTTGACATAAGAAAACATGTTCAATGCATATTGTATTCTATGCCACAGCCTGTAGCTAGGATGCATATTAAACACATTGATGTTGATTTTACTTTGCGGCTTTTCTTTTTATATGTGTATGAAGTGGAAGCATTTGCTAGTAATCTATCTCTTACTGGGATCTGTTTGACTTTTCTAGCTTGTGAAAACCAATTGTACTGCTGAGGCCTGCAAAAGCAATGATACATATATATGTATTACAATGAGACCCTGACTTCAATGAGATGTGGAGCCCCAGTAATAACTGTCATAAAAGAGAACTGGTACGTTCAGGATGTGTTTGTTTTGAGTATGAACATGGTCATGATTCCTCCTGATGTATCTTGTAGCTCCTGGCCCCAGAGTGGAATCCAGAAATGTCAAATTCTGCCTCCAAGTCTCTCATGGAGAGCAAGGGGGAGATGGTGGCAGCTGCGTGCTTGGGGTAATTGCTGCTCCCCTTGGTCCTTGCTGCCTGCAATCATGTGAGCACATGGGATTCATGCAGCACAATCCCAGAAACAGTGAAGTCTGTATTTTTTGCATAGCTGCTCCACCATAAGGTTACTAAGTATTACGCTGCTGTCATTGAAACATTTTTTAATTAAGTTTCTTCATGCTATATTTAATTACAAGCATTTAGCCACAGGGAAGCGTTATGTCTTGTAACCTCGAAGTGACAGAGTACACAAGTTACAGCACCACATGACAAAGCAGGTATGTGCAAAATAGCATGAAATGCTAATAATGTTTCTGGATGCAAAATAGTTGCAGTATTATACTGCAAAGCAAGACCTCCAGAAGGTCTTAAATCATATTTCTTACATGAAGTGTCAGAGGCCCATTTGTAACTGAATTTCAGCATATTTCCACTTAAAATGATAGAAGTCATGTGCAGCAGTAGGTTGACTTTAAGGTTTACATTAAGTCTGCTGCCAGATTAAAAAAAAAAATATATTAATGCTTCATTGAGCTGTGCTAATCATTGTTTTCAGGGGAGCCTTTTGGTGGGGAACAATAACAGATTTAGTTAAAGCAGAAACCTGGGGCATAACACAAAGGGGTTTATGAGCCAAACTGATGTTATGCAGCAGAATATGTAGGAGCAGAAGAAATGTGATTTTTTTTTTCCTGACTACAAACACTTAAACTTGGGCTTTGGCCTTGAATAGTGCTAGGGAGTGTAGGGCTCAGGAGCCTTCAAAAAGAGCAAAAGTGGGAAAAACACCAAGGTTGAGGTTTTCTTTTTTGACAAAAAATACAAATTTAACATCCTGTTTATTGAATTCATTTTCATTACTTTTTATGAAGGATATTAGCAAAAGCTGCATTTTCAGCAATTTTCATTTTTGAATAAAAGATTCACATTTCCTTTCCTTTATTTGTTTTTAAATCTCCAAAAACTTAAAGCAACATAGTTCAGGCAAAATATTTCAGTGGAGCTGAAATTATTCTGCCCGATTCATTCAAAATGTTGATTCTTTTGAATCAGAACTTAAAACCTTCATTGAGCAATCTCTTCCCTGCTTTAGAACCATTTCATACCTATAATTTCTCAATTCTGCACTGAACTTTGCTGTGTAATCAGTTTTCCTGTTTGAAAGATCCCTGGCTGTGCTACCACAGTGGGATTTTGTTGCAGGAAACTTTCTCCCAGGCAGTAACTGAGCTGTTTCCTGGGGTTCAGGCACCCTCTCCTCTTTCCCATCTCCTTGCAAGGCCATTTGCAACACTCCCAGTTACAAATAGGACATCAAGCACCTGGGCTCTGATGTGTACAGCCATGCACATACGTGCCATAATCTGCTCTGCAAGAGCCACAGCTTGTCTTTGGGCTGGGGATAGCAGTGGAGGTGCAAATACCTTGGAGAAAAAGGGTGGATGAAACACTGTGCTTGAAATGTTGTTCTTCACTTGCTATTCACTGTTCTTTTCTTCATGGTATTTCCTCTAACTGGAGGTGTTTGCAGCGTTGTCTTGAATCCTAATGAGGAGGGAGCTTGCAACTCCAGGCACAATGTTTTTTGGATAACTTGTGTGGAGAAGAACACCTCTTGGTACTCAACTTGCTCTGTCTTGCTGCCTGTGATAACACTTCTTCCTTCTGGAAATTGTGTACAGCAGGCTAGTTTGGGATGAAATCCAAAGCTGTTGTGATCCAGCGCTGCAGATCTTGCATCTCTTGTGGCAAGAGTGAAGCAGCCAAGTTGCACAGTGAAGTCCCACAGAAACTCTTGCAGCTGATGGGGATTCACATGGAAGGTGCAGTAAGGTGCAGCTGTTGCATTTCTCATATTCTGTACAGAAGCACACGCACAGGGGTGAGGTAGATGGAGTAGGGAGTCAAATCATCTGGTGTAAATCCAGTACTGTGTGTGTTGGCTTTCACAAGATGCACAAGTTCTTTTGAGCAAATGGACAGCAGGTCAGGCTCTTAGCATGCTCTGTGAAGCCAGCATTGCTGGTGTTGATTTGAGAACAAATTGAAGGGTTTTGAGACAGCTGGCTATCCAGAAGATGAATGCAAAGAATCTTTATATCCCCCAATGAGCAGAAAGAAGGAAAATCTTCTGTAAGAGCTCTCTAGGGTCATTCAAATGACCTGTCTTGGTTATTTCAGGAGCACCATCGTTGTCTGGTGTAGTTTTGTAAATTTGCTGTCAGCTGAGTATGCTTTGTGTGTTGGGTTAATTTCACAGCTTATCTGCAAAAGATGGTGAGGTTTTCAACAATCAATTGTTTTCAAAACAATGAACAAATTGCTAATGCTAAGAATTTCTAATAATTTGATAAATCTCTTTGGGAAGAGAAGTGTTACTAATCAGCAATACAATTGGCACCAGAAAGTCTGTAGGGTTCTGTGAATGTTTTTGTATAGTTCTGGATGTATGAATATTTCCTACAGCCTGCTGATCTGGCAGCCCATTGAAAAGATGATTTTAACAATGACGATGACTAAATAATACAATGAGACAATCTCAACTTAAGTCAGCCCATAAGTAAATAACTCCAGTGGAAAATAACTTGGTTTTCTTGAACTAGTCTTGTAACTTGTCTTACCCTCAGTATTAGGACGTGTTAAACTAAATTTAATGCTTGTTTGAAGTATTTTTGCTGTAGAACTGTACAGAAGGAGCTAATGACAAGAGTTAGTGCCCAATTCCTTTAAATGTAGCTGATTAAGTTAAAAATGTTTCTCACATAAATGAATTGATATGATCATATATTCCCTATAGGCCAATAATTCCAGGGTATTTTGCTCATTATTAGTCATAAAGGAAAAATCATGAATCCTGTGCAAAACAAGAAAAAGCTTCAGAAATGACAAGTTCCAAAATAATTTGGAAACCTGCTAAAGATCTTTGGCCCTTCAATAAAGATCTACAAGTCTCTGCTACTGAAATAACTGAACATTGCAGACAGATTTTCATCGAAGTAAACAGATACAGATGGGGAGGCAGAAACAGAAAGGGCTGATTTGGAAGTTGGATTTTAAATACCATTAGCACCTCTTACACTTTAGAAAGAGTATATGTGCATAGTGGCAAGGGCTGTCTAACATTGCCGTTGTGAGAAGCAGATGAGTCTCCATCACAAATAGAGACTCTCAAGGTTTTCTTCTAGGTGTCACACCTCTATAGCTCTTGGTATGTAATTCAAGATTGCTCTGGAGGGCTTGTGTATTCATCTCCTCCTTAATGGATTTGTACAATTCCCATAAGTGTTAGTGGGGTTTGTAAATGGACCTTGAAAGGAAATATGCTTTTACCTCTGTATTGCAGTTTCCAAGGTTTGGTGCATGTGTCTGGGAGACAGGGTATCACTTAATTCCTTGGAAAAGTGTGAAGACCCATCTTGCTGCTTTTTACTGAAGACTTGGGACATTTGTGAAGTGGAGCATGCTGATTGTACCCTTCCACTATAATTCTGGTGTCATCAAGGTTTAGTGATCATATTAGTGACCAAATCATTGGTGCACAGGGAAGCACCTAATGCTGAAGATGGACAAAGTAGCTCCTTAAAAAAACAAGCTCTGTTCTGTGAAGTCAGAAGTTTAGTAAGCTTCTAGAAAATGTGTCTTGGCAAAATTCAACCTCAACCTGCCCATCCATGCTTTAAGATGGGCATGCAAGCTAAATGGCTCATTCTGTCATGCTTGGGAAGGCCATTCTTGAGATTCCAGATGAGGCAGAACTTGCTGAAAATACTTTGGGCAGGAAACAAATCTAATTTCTCCCTTGCTGTTTTCTTTTTAGAAGCTATGCGCTCTTATTCTCCTTCACTTGCTGAGAAGACTACAAGGGAGAAAGAAAGCCTTCATTTTATCCTTTTCTCTTTTTGAGGAGTCTGTGCTATTGCCTCATGCTTAGTCATGATATGTGGAATAGCACAGGCGGGGATGAAATCCCTTCATGCTGTCCTATAGGTACCTTTGTGAATCTGTCATCTGGCTCAATATGAAAGGCCTCATCAGCTTTTTCTTTTGATAAATTTATATATTGATATATGCATATCCACATTAGAAACTTATTGCACTTGATTTTGTCTGCAGTTCTGCTGCCACAGTATGTATTTCTTGAATTGGTGTTCTGGGTCAGGTCATATTATGCATTTAAAGGAGTAGAGAGGGAAAACCACTATCTGAGCTGTTTGGACTGGTGGCCACTCTGTCTTTATCACTGTGGAGATGTTGGGAAGATGTTCTGTAATTCATATCAGCTCTGAGTAGTTCAAGTTTCACTAGTCTTTTTCTTTTCTGCTTGTTTGTTTCTTATTTTGAAAGGTCTGAGGCCATAGAGCTTTTTCTCCAAGGAAAGATGGTTGTAGAGCTTTTGATTTTTTTGAGCTTTTTTGATTTGAGATTTTTCTCTTCACCTATTTGGCTGGTAGCTCTCCCACTACTAGCTGTGTTCAGTTTTGCAAGATTCAGCTTTTGAAGAGGCACCTTGATTTCCTGAGGGGTAGAGCATGATTCTTATTATCTGTTCGTACAGGAGATGGAGGAGGAAATGTAACAGAAAGGACAGGATATTTTCCTAGCAGATTTACATAGCAATTCTTAAGCGAGATCTGCTTTGTGTAGCAGGGGCAATATTGCTGCATTAGATCAGCATGCAACTCGGAGCATCCTGCTTCTCAGCTGGGCTCATTTCTCCTTATAGTTGGGTGGCTGCCAGGAAGAGATATTCCCTTAGTGATAATGTTGTAAGGCTTGTTCAATTGTGGGGAGATGGACAAGATTTTTCTGTGAAATATTTGGTGTTGTAGAAGTCTGAAATTGCTTTTGGATCAAGCTGAGTGGCTGTTCCTTTATATGACTGCTTAAATTTTCCCCCCTGTATGAAGTATAAATACAGCTGTAGTACTAATGGTAGCGCGAGTAACCCTGCACAGCACTTCAAGCAACGCAGCCTCCACAGGAATATCTCTAATTTAAAATGCCTGCTCCCAGTCTTCTAGCAAAATAGTGCTATTTTGTTATCAGTTTACTGTTCTGAGACCACTCAAGCAATTATGCTCTTGCAAACACACATCTCTTGCAACATACTATCTCAAAGTTCCATGGAGTGTGTTTGATTCCAGTGCCCCTGATGAAAATGAACTAAACTAGGTCCAGAAAAGGCTTCTCAAGATCTCCTGGAAGCATCTTCCCATCTCATCTCTTAGTCAAAGATAATTGCTTTTTAAGGGCTAATTTAAATCAACTGTCTGCATACTTTATCTGCTGTCAGTATCAACACCACCTTTATTTTGACAGTTTTGTTCTTAAAAAGTAAACTCATGGCATTTATCTTTACATTATTGTGTTTTAAGTACAGTTCTAGTGCACTTCCAAACACAAAAGTGAGGCTGGTCTGTAATTCTGTGGACCCTCTTTCAATTCTCCCTTTTAAGGCTTAGCACTGAATTTGCCCTTCCCTGGTCCCCTAGGGATTTCCTTGCCCTCTGAGATCTCAAAGATAATCGCTAATGGTGCTTAGATGACTTAATTTTGGTACTTAGAAAAGCATTTCATTTGTCTCTAAAACTTGACCATGTCTTAAATATTCTTCAAACTGTCCTTTTCCATTTTTGGCCTCCACTTTTATCTCTTGATTAATCAATTGTTTAAAAATCTGGCTGTAATTAACTGTAGTGAAAACCAGAGAAAGAATGATTTTGGGTACTTGAGCTTCTCAGCATTTAATGCAGTTATTTTTGTGACTTAAGTGATGGGCTTGACTTGATCTTTCTATTATGGATAATGCATTTCTAGAACTTTTCTTGCTTTTGTTTACATTAATAGCTTGTTATAACTCAACTTGTCTCTCTGCCTTTCCAATTTTATACCTATATAGTTGTGCTGTTCATCCACAATTATATTTCTGCTTTTCAGACCAGATTTAGTGGTCCTGGATTTTGTTTTCTCCTACCTTCTCAGCTCGAGGGTCATTTGATATTATGCCTTTAAGTTGTCCTTTAACTATCAGATCTTTACTTCTAGTTTCTTTCTGGGGACTGTCACAACTTTCTCCAGATTTGCCAAGTTGTCTTTTTTAATGCCTGTTCCTTGGGCATTATGAACGTAAATTTTGTGACTGTTTTGTGCCTTCTGCTTCTGGATGTTTAGCCAGCAATTCTTATTTTTGTTTATTTTCTTGCTTCTGAGTAGATAAAGCTAAGAGACCCTTAAAATGTGGAAGATGAGCATGCTAAGATGCCATTTGATATTGCTCTGACAGACAAGTCTGTCTACAGCTTGGCTTGTCACACCTATTCATCAATGACACAAGCACAAAAGTGTTTGGATTTTGAAACTGGTTAAGAAATGCAGTTCACACATGTAAAACAAATCAGCAAATTCAAAGCAGAGAAGCTGTCCTATGAGTTCAGCAAGCCTGACAGGCCAATACAGGCTCAGTGTTGTGCTCTATTGTACAATTGCTCTCTTCAGTGAACAGATCATTTCAGCTTGCTTCATTTTTATTTTAAAAAAAAGCCAAGTTGGCTATTGAGTCAGTGCTGAGTGCTTGAACATTTGTTATATGCAAGTGATACTTCTCTGCAGCATGTGTGAAGAGGACCATAAATGGGGAAATGTGGTGGGTTGAGGCAGGGTGAACTTTGCCTGCCTGCCCCTGGACTGAAGATTTCTTGCCTTGCAAAGAAGGAAGTAGGAACGCATTAGCATCAGAGGGGGAAAAACAATAAAAAAGAAAATGGTCTTGGCAAGTTCCCCTTCTGTAGGTGGCTCATGCTGATGAGAAGCTCCTGGTCCTGCCTGCATCCTGCTCCTGATTCCACTCTTGGATCTTTGGCTGTTCTCTGAGAGCCCTTAGTTGACAGTCAGAGCCATTTCAATAACTACAGCTGTGTGGCTAAATTATAACTTTCAGATTTTTATTGGAAACCTAAACAGATATGCCTAATGACCCCAGGAGAAAGATCTCCCAGTGCAGCATAATTTAATGGAGATGCAGAGCAATCTAGCGGGAGCAGCAAATGATGCGGTGCTGGAAACCTGCGGGCAGGACAAGAGCTCAGATTTAAAACAGTTGTTTCCTCCAATCTGCATTTTACACAGGTATCAGTACTGACTTGCTCTGTAAACTTGGCAGCTCTCTGCCACCCTAAAATCCTTTCCTGAAGCTGCTTGCTGCAGCTCTATTTTCCTGTTAGCCTCCTGCTTATTTCTGCTCTCCAGCTATGTCATTTTTAGGAAAACTGTGCTCTTTTGTCTCCCAGGGCAGTAGTGCAGGCTGCCTTTCTCTCACCCTGTGATTTTTTTCCTCAAGAATTGCTGTGCAAAAGTCAGATTTCTTAAAGAAATAATGTGGCTATGCTTATCTTATAGCTCTGTGCTCCCCAGTAGGGAAGAGTTGGATCAGATTTGGGGGGATCCACTTGTAAACTGCCAATAAGAAAACTTTAATCTTTATCAGCTTGTCACAGGAATGCAAAACAGGCAGTTGTTCTCCATTCTCTGGAAAGGAAAAAGGATTGACCATTCCCCAACTATAAATTATATAACCATCCATATGCTTTAGTTTATGTATTTACATAAACTTTACAGTTTTATATATGCTTTAGTTTTGTATAACACTTCTCTTAAAAAATCCTCAATCCATTGTGTGTTGGACCAGCTTCCCAACTAGGCTGCTGATAGGTAGCTTTGTAGTTGTAATTGCTTGATGATAAATCATATTTTTTTCCCACACCTGTATGGAGCAGAGCCACATTTTTCAGTAGGCTGCTGCTAGTAGGTTTTTATCTATAATTTGCATATTTAAACATCTCCCATTTCAATTTTCCTATTCCTTGTGTTTTTTTAAATTAGGACATGTGTGACAAGCTAAGAATGCTTTGATTGCTATGTCTGTTCTAAATACAGATGCTTTCTTTGAGTTTGCTGAAGTTGTGAGCTGTCTACTTTCCTTGTCAGAGGGACAGGCCTGGAAACACTTATCCACCTGATTAATTTTGCTCAGGTCAGTAGTTTATGTTAATCCAGACTGGCATTGGATTAATTTGGAGCCTTCAGAACAGTCAGGAGTTCTTGAGAACAGGAAAACTTAATTTAATGTTGGTTTTACCCTCTAGCAAATTCTGGGAGAGCTGTCTATTCTCTGGCCTTGCTAGACTGATGAAGTAAGGGCTTATATTTGCCTTTGAGAAAACTATTAGGTTGACTACTAGTGGAAGGACCTACAACAGGTTTTGGAGTAAGGACACAGGAGCACAACATGCTCATACAAGGGCTGAGTTTTCTAAGGAAGCTCTAAAATAGGTGGCAATTGTCATTATGGGTGACAGTGTAATGACAAAGAATCACTTAAACCTAGAAGCTGGTATTTTTAGTGTATTTAAATTATTGAAATCCAGTTGCTTCTAACTTTAACCTGCTGCCATGGCAATGGAGCTATGCATTAATAGTCTTCTGTGACTGACTAATCGGTGCCTAAACCTCCTTATGGGTCAGAGGTTTGGGCTCAGCCTTCGCTTTTGGCGTAGCAAGGAGTGGCATGGTACCTCTGGGGCATGTAGGCCAGCTGCATGGTCACTTCAGTCTCGCAAGTGCTGTGCAAGTCTAAAGGATTTTTTGGAATATAGATGGCTTGACTTTTCTGCACAATTGTGCTTTAAAAAAGGAAAAGAAAAATACACTAGGTAAAGCATTAACTAATTATTTTTCACCTAAGTGGGAACTGTTCTTTCTTGGCTCCAGCACACTACCAAAAAATGTTGCAAATGTGCCGTTCCCCAGGCAGGTGAACAAGAGGGTTCTGTCCTGCAAGCAAGTAGGGACATGGGTGAGGAGCAAGTGGTAGAATCCAGGTGCAGTCAGGGCTGCAGAGGAGCAAACTGCATCAACTCAGAGGGCTAGCAGGGTAGGAGTTAAATGTGAGGGCAACACAAGGAAAAGGAGGAGAAAAAACAGGAAATTGGGGGAAAGAATCCCCAGTGCAACTGGAATGCCACATCTAAAGGAGAGGGGGAAAATGGAGAAAGCTCAGTGGACAGCACCAGTCATCAGCCCTTGGAAAATCCCTGTGAACAATTGTGGAAAGCTCCTTTGGAGTGTTCAAAGTCCTGTTTCATTTATTTATGCTCTTATGAGACCTCTATTGTTCCCCAGGGCCATAAGGCAAGGATAAGAGGAGGTATGAGAAGAGCCAGAGCTCTGCGTGGGTGTCTTTTTGGACTATAGCTACTAAGAAGGGCCAGTTTCACCTTTACACCTTTCTAATCGCTGCTTGCAGTGTAGCAGTTCCTCCTCCGATGGATCCTGCCCCTTTCTTTGGGACTGGCTCTTGCTCAGACTGTGGGATTTAGACTGTTTTGTAAGGTGGGATCTCGGCTGCTACCAGTATTGCTTTCTGCTAAATGTGGGTCCCAGTAGTGCGAGTCTTATGAAAACTTGAACCTTTTTCTGTCAAAATAAGATACCTTTTATTTTCAACAGGCACTACTTGATTAAAAGTGCACTGTTTTTCTCTGCTGTAGAAATGTCTTTGTGATTAAAGAGGTTCTTGCATATTTAACAGCATGCCCTAGGATTCTGCAGTCAGCGCTTGTGTGACTGTGCTGATAAAGAACTGTCCAAAAATAAAAATACAGCTGAACTTGAACTTGAGCGATGCTCTAGAGAAGGATGTAATCAAACCAAAGATGACTTTTCTGCAGGAACGTGCCCTAGATTTGATGTCTCCTGCCTGGGTCAGGTATAGAGCTCCCTTGGTTCATGGCTCTTCAGTGGAGCAACAACATATGCATTGTGATTAACTTGTATGTCTCGCTGTTGGATCTCAGGGTGTCACTGAAGCTGTTTTAATACCTGAGAACACAGCACACCATCCAATAACTGTGGGCAGGAAGTTATGATGGATCTTGAGCCTTTTTTTAATCAACTGCTGAGAGTAAGCACTACTCTCCTCTTGTATTTGTCCTCTCCTCTTGACAGTGTTTTTAATGGTTATATAATTTTTAGACAACCAATGAGTGCTATTTGGGTAGCAGAAGTTAATCCCCTTACTGACCTTGCTCAATTTTGGAGCACAGATTGGGATAGGTGAGTTGTAGTTCTGGCTCTCCATCACAAATTTGCTTCCATAGTTTTCTGAAATATTAGTGTAGCATAGTTGTACACTTAATGTCTTAATACTAAATAGGCGTCTGTGTTCTTGGATATTTTTGCTTCATTGCAATATCTGTATGAATAATTCCCAGTATAGCCCCAATTAGTGTTAACATCCTGCCACCAACTAAATAGGCCTCAAGTACTCCTTTTCATCTAGAGCACACCTTTAAAATCCTAATCAAGACACCCATCAACTGGAAAATAAAGGAAATAGCTAACAATATTTTCCAAGTAGAGAAAGCCTTTATTTTCTGTAAAATAATTTGCCTAAACTAACCCAGAAGTCAGTTGAAGTCCAGAGATTAATAATAAACCCATAAAAAATGGGTGATTTCCCATCACCCTGATGTTTAAGGTCATTAGGTGAGAATTATTTATTCTGTACTCTGCTCTAACCTTTCTTCCCTTCTTTCAAAAATTGCAGACCTAAAGGAGTGATCTGCAACCTTTAAAATGAAAATATTCCAACAATTTACCTGGGCTCATAGAGCTTATTACTCAAAACAGTCAACAAAAGCTTTTGTCAAATAAGTGAAACTGAAGAACTTTGTTCCCAATATATGAATAATTAGTACAGAAGAAATGTGTAAATTTGAAGTATTTTTGGAAGTATTTCCAGTGGCAGTGAGCATTTCTGTGCTGCTTAAACTGAAGGTGCTAAGCAGTATCCTTGGTCTGGGATAAGTGAAACTGGGAGAAGATTAACACACATGAAGTTTTTGATTTTTCTGCATTCTGCCCCTCTCCTCATCCTGGAGAACTCTTCAAGGCAGGGACTGTTTGACCTTTTCACTGCTCCTGCAGATGGACTATATGGGATGTCAGTTTTATTGCTTTCAATAGCATTTCCATGCCAGGAAGAACAATGGCTTTAAGTTGAGGGTTGCCTGATTCCTTTGGTCTCTGAATTGATTTCTTGTGAACCACAGCTGGATTAGGTTAAGTTGGGAAATGCCAACTCTGATATTAAGGATTTCTCCTCTCTGGTTTGTTCCAGGCAATGATCTGCATGATTTTCCTTCTTATGAATATGCAGTTAAGAATATGTGTAAGCATCAAATTGTAAAATATCTGCATTTTGAGGCATGTTTCCCTCTGCTCCAGTAAGATTGATGAAGGGGATCTTCAGAAGCACCAGGTCAAACAAACTGAGGGCATTTGGGAGGGAAGCTGCAGGTGCTCATGAGACATGTTCTCATTTTAGTTCTCAAATCAATAAACTAGTGTTTCTCCTCCATCTGCCTCAAGTTTCTATAGGTTTATTGATAGTGATACTTGTTCCAATGACATTATGCATATATTGCCAAATATTTACAGACTATATCTCTGGGACTTTCTAAAAGTCATGCCAATAAAGCAAGGGAATGGGCATCTCCATTGTGGTTTGTTTCTAAAGAAAAGGGCCTGACTCTCTACACAGTATATATTTCTGAATTCATAAGCTATTTACATGAAAATAATTACTGTTAAATATCAGATGTATTATCCTATATCTGTGATCACACTAACCTTCAATGAAAAAAATAGTCTTGAACATAAAGCCTGAAGAAATTGATTGTTCTTTTAGTTGGCAACACAAAACTGGTGGCTCTTTCTTCAGTGAGCATTTGCTCTGCTGTTTCTAGAGGTCTAAGACCAGTAAAGAGGAAATCTTTATTTTATCTTTATTTTCTGTAGCCTTATTTCTGTGGGATTTTTAACTTTCATCTATGGTACCAGTGCTGAATGTAAACTACCCAATTCTTGGTGCATATTTAGGTGATTAATTTCAGATAATTAACTTAAAATTTAAGTATGCATTATGGGCTTTTGCAGATATCTTGCATGATTGGTCTCTTACAGATTCAGTTCTGACCAGGAGTTAAACACAAAGAGGCTTCAGTTATTTCAGTTCTGAACTGGTGCCTTAGTTTCTATTTAACTGGGGAAACTTTACCCCTGAAAAAAATAGCATCATTTTATTCAAGTGTATGAAGCTTGACACAATGCCAGTATTTAGTTTAATTGTTGCTTCTCAAGTCACACAGCAAGGATAGGGACAGCAGCTGAATTGTTTTAAAGCCTATTTGAAACCATGTGCAAAACACAGGTGGAAATCCTTGCTAATTAATGACTACAAACTATTTACTTATTATATTTCTCCAAAGACTGCATTTTCATTTTGCTTTGTAGAGCTGGCTCTGACTCCTAAAAAGGAAGGGAAAATGTGCTCTTCATGGCTAAAAGTGCTTTTCTAAAGTGGATATTTAGTGGTGCGCTTGACAGGAACTTATTCATCCAGAGAAAGTCAATAGGACAACCGCAACAGAACCCGCAGGATCCTTGCACTCGATGCTAATGGCAATGAAGCTTAGTTTGGAAAAGCAAGAGCACAAAGAAACTGCTATAACATTAGAGCTACTTTCTCTTTAGTCTTGAATTTTGAATTTTGTCTTTCTTGCATTCATCCTTGTAGAGTAAAAAGCAAAAAGGGTGTTGGGTGGGGGAGTAATAAGTGTAGAAAAAGCTGAAGCAGGTCACAATTATTGTTACTGACAGGTACAATGGATGTTTAATGGGGCATTTATTTATGGAGCTATGTATATTGAATGTAATTCTCAATCTGCAAAAAGAAGCTGGAAGTGCATGGAGAAAACCTTCTTTTTAACAGTCTTATCAACTTCTATTGAGGAGAAAAAAAAGGCAAGAAAATCATGTTTCTGTTTTTCCCCCTCCTTTCAGTTAGAAATGACTCAGTTTATACCTTCAGCTCTGAGTCTAGACCTGCAGGAAAGATACCAAAAAGGAGAGCTTGCAGCAATGGGACTGTGCTTTGCTTTGAGGACACAGCCCCTGTGTGCAAAAGCCTCTGGGGCTCTGCCTGGAAGCAGCAAAGTTTAAACAGCAGGAGCCTGGAAGGAAGCAAAGGGCCCAAAATCAATGCTGCAGCCCTATGGCTCAGGGGCCTTTAATTCTCTCAAAGTAGTAAAGCACTTTGCCTGCAGTGGGGTTGGGAAGTCCTCTGCGTACAGGAAAGCAGGGTTCTAGAGCCTTTTTCTTGTTTAACAGCTCTAATAAAAAGCCTTAAGCACTTACACATCTACATTATTAATTCTTTTCCAGGCTCTTCTGCAAGGGGAACCTAGAACCAGGCTTTTGTCTGTTTTATGGGAGGTTAGAGGGACTCTTCCACCTTCCAAACCTTCTGGGACCTGCTCTCCTTACACACACACACACACACACACACACACACACGCAAGGACAGTCAGTCCATAAATGCATCAGCTTCTAGTTGTGATGCTTTCTGATGCATTTCCATGGAACTTGCACTTGAGGAAGCCCTGAAAAGTTTTGAAGCTCACAGGGGAGTGGTGGAGGTGCCCCTTAATGCCAAAGAAATTTCTAGTCATTAATTAATTGTTTCATCAAGGTGGCAAATAAACACCTCAACCTCCAGGTCTGGAGGATAATATAATTTCTTACATGAATGCTAAGTCTAGTGCCAAGAAAAACACTCTTAATATTGAGGGCTGGTTTCCCTTCAGGGTTGCTGCTGGAAAATTTACCAGGTAGAAGCCTTTTTGTAGGGTTCTTAATTAACTTAAGGTCTTGACTATGTTATTTTCATGTATAGTATATTTTTCATTTCTGAAATTTCCTGTTCTTTTATTGGAGCAAGGTGCCCATTTCCAAATTTGAATTTTTGTGCTATCATCTAGATGCCTAAGAGTCTGTTCTAGATGACAGAAGCAAATGCTGATTTGATAGTTGAGGAACAAAAAATACACTCCAGTACAAAAAATAGCAAATGCTGATTTGATAGTTGAGGAATCTTCAGTACAAAAAAAACTCCACATCTGTAAAATAGCTGTACTGTATCTGGAAGGGCTGTTGTGAGATTTACTTTTGTAAGAAACATGCATTGAGATGCTTGTATAGCAGTGCAACTATGAAACACTATGGCAGGATCCTGGATCTTCAATATTGGACCTGAAATCCTGCGCTGATGCCCTCTCAGCCAGTATTCCCATTAGATTCACCTTTTGTGAATGTACTGTGGTGAATAGAAAACATCTGCAGAGAAATGCAAATTAAAGCCACACATTTCCTTGTTTGCTTTGTCTTTAGTCTTAGATATTGCAGCTCAGAGCAGAGGGCTGGGAGAAAGAGAGCTCCCCTGACTTATGAAAATGACTATAGTAAAGATCCTTTGGGCATTCGCTAGACTAAAGCTCTCCATGAATTACAGGATCATGGGAAAACACCTTTAATTTCTTTAGGCACCTACCTTTACAAAGCCTCTTTCTTTTCATCCTTAATGCAGTATATTGTCCTAAGTTAAAACTATACATGCTTAGATAAGCATAAATGACTGGAGACATTTCCATGAGTTAATGAAAGTAAAAAGAAGAGGTGTAAGGGCTCTGGCTGACCTGAGGAATGCACACTGATGCTTGTGACCGAGTGATGTGAGGAGCAAGCTGCATGTGCAGGGATGTTCAGATGGAGTTATCCATGCTCATCCTCAGCACGGCCGTGCTTTTGGGGCTGGCAGCACAGCAGGGAGTCCCAGAGATATGATCAGAATCCAGCTCAGTGCATCAAAACCAGCACTGGATGCCTTCAGTAAGGTAAACTCTGTGAATCCTAAAATACCCGTAAGAGCTGCATCAAGCAAAAGCATGCGGGTGCATAAAACCTGGCAGGTTAGGAGCTAGCCAGTGAAAGCAGCTCATACCGGGATGGTTTCCAGGGGTGTCTCTGCGTAACCCATAAAAACATAAGCACGTATACTAACACAACTTTAGAGAGACTGTTGTCTCCTCCTCTTAGTAGCAGTAGCTTTGAAACAACAGATTCTTTGCTTTTTTCCATTGAAGAGGTACCCTCCATGCCCACAGAGGCAATGTGGTGTGGGGCAGCTGGAGACTCCTCTCCCACCCGGCTGCTGCTCCCCAGCCAGGACCGAACCCTGGATGCAGATGTGGAGTTGGCTTTCAGAAAGCTTTTAGTGTGACTGCTCCTTGCATCGTAGTACCATGTATGATAGATTAGTATGGCAGGATTAAGAAATAATTTATTATAATCTTCATCAATTTAAGGTCTGCTTTTGATTTAATGAATTGGGAGTTTATCGGAAAAGCTTTTATCCACGGTCATTGACTTGAATTCTCTTGGCCTGGCTTTTGGAGGAGAGACACTCTGATAACTGGGCGAAGATCAGGAGAAGTGGTACGGGTCAATTCTTGTTTGCATTTCTAACTAGGGGAAGTGGCAGGGAGGGTTGCTGTCTAATGCCTGTACATGTCTATTTATCTTCTGGGTAATTATTTTTTTAAAGTGTTATGGTGCAGGAATAACATGACCTCTCTGGGAGGTATCTGCCTTGGAAGAGCTGGAAGATGCATGTTCAATTTCTGTCTTTGCTCCAACTTGCTAGATAATCTTTTAGACAATCTTGGGCAAATGATTTTGTTTCTGTTACCCTATTTCCCATTAATACATTGGGAGCATTTTCTTTGTTAAAGATACTACATGGAAAATATTGAGTTTAAAAATATATAGAGATGTCTTCACATCTCGAGATTTTTATTAATTGTATTTCTTAGATGGCTTATATTTTTCCCCATGTAAAGCTGCGTAAAACATGGAGTTCTGATCACTCATTAGAATTGTAATTTTTTTTTCTGTTGTGGTCTTACTCTATTACTGTTTTTTGTTGTTTCCTGAACTAACATACTCCTTTCCAATTGGTATCATGGAACTCCCTTCCCTATTCTTGTTTAGGCAACTGAAGGGAAATAGCTGGGGTAAATGGGTTTTCCCTCATCCAAGGTGGGGTACCTTTCCATCCTCCTATTTGCACCACAGGTCTATATTGCATATTTATGCATCAGTCTGTTTCTAAGCTGCATTGAATGCAAATTAGAAGATTTACTCTTGTCTTGGGCAATGCTTCTAAGCTGCATTGAATGCAAATTAGAGAGAAGATTTACTCTTGTCTTGGGCGATGCTAGTGATGCCAAATTTAGCAATGATTTCAGGATAGCGTTACTGATTCCTCCCTCTCTCTGTAGAATATACTTGCTATTAATATTCTTTGCCATTTCTGATTATTGCTGTTTAACACATTAAGCAAATTTAATGTTTTTTCTTTATGCCGAGAAGAGAGGAGCCTGTTTAAATTTGAACAAGGCCTTTCATTCTTTAATGGGCCTTATGAAAATGTTTAATACACATTTGCATGTCACAGGCTCCATTTAAAGCTAAAACCTACTTTACGCTTTAATGGAGTGTAGCATGCAGGGGCTTTCTAAAGTTTGGGAAAAACAGACCTGTCCTGTGTGATCCTGCAGGGCTATGGATGCGGGTTGGAGAGAGCCTGATCGAAGCAGAGCTTCAGCAATGGAGGAAGAGATGGTGAGAAAGAGATTGGAGGGGAAGAAGCCTGGAAAAACAGCAAATGATACTTTGCTGGTTATGATAAAACACTTATTCGAATGTGCTTGCTTTTATTAATTCAATAC